>JBBELK010000611.1:600000-1131628 GCA_037783545.1 Henricia sp. BOLD:AAB3569 | reverse complement strand
GGACATTTATTTGGCATGTACAAATCCACATATATTTTGGTTCAACATTATCAGCATAAGGCTGAAAGTTTGACCCATGAAGTACAATACGATAATTAAAGTACTTTGGATATCAAGGATTTCGCATTTTCAACATGGCGGCCAGCGGCCATTTTGGATTTTGGGCTCTCCAGTTTCCGAGTTTCCAACACTTTCGCGAGGTACATAGGGGTTTTTTTTCTCAAAAATGCCTTCCAGAATAAGAATCGGTTATTTAAAAAAAACTTATGCTCTCCGTGGTTACGGAATCCTTATTTTTGTGCAATCCCCAACTGTTTTGAATTGATGAATCTTTAAGCCTCCGAGTCGGTAATTTTGTAACACCTCATATCGTACCTTTCTTCAGCGGGGTACGAAACCACGAATCCGATGCAGCACACCACAATAAGACAGACCACGCCCTTCATCTTGGCAGAAAATGCTGAATTTAAGCAAACGTTGATTTCGTTATTTCTTAATTTGGATCTCAAAAAATGCTAAACGTGTAATTATTGTTTCATCTTGAACTTGCTCTTGATCTCGATTTTGATCCGTACGTGGGGATAGATAATTATCCACGTGAAGAGATCGGGGTGGTCACAATCATACAGTTAAGCTGAAGATTCCTTTATCTAATAATTCCCAAACTATATCTTTGAAGCTCTTCACTACATATAGTCTTACTAACTACAATCCGAATATTGTTCACCCGAGTTCAGAATCTTTATCGGGAACTTTCTTCAAAACGTTTCCTTTTGAATGTTTGAAACTTTCAGCAGTGTGAACAACACGTGAATTCACAATTTTGAATAAATGACAACTTACATTACCTCAGACAGAAATAATTACAACCAAAAATGCGATGAGAAAAAAAAACATCTTTATAGGCCTATGGGCCCGTGGGTATTTGAACTCAAGACCTCGATCAAACCAATTCTATGCTGATAAGGAATACTGTGCCTCATAGCTCAACTACTGGTAAAGTATCTGTCTGGAGAGTCAGAGGTCTCAGGTTAAAATCCCGATGAGGACCATCTCCTATCTCGTGTTCTTTCACTATTGTAATTAGGCACCATGCAGAATGATGCGTTGTTAAAAATAATTGCAGTTATTACTAAATAAAACATGGAAGGGGAACTCATATACTCACTGTTTTAGTTTGTCCGACTAAAAAGTTGAGAACTCAAAGACGGGACTTCTCTTCTGTGCTGTTGGCAGATTTGTGCCCCACACTTTGCTCCTTGCGAGGTTTTTATAAGGTAGCTCTGACCCTAGTGGGCGGGGCATCGGGCATCTTAGGACACGCACACGTCGCGGATTGGTTTAAACCACGATTTTAAATCATCGAGTTTCGATGTTGCAAACGTTTTTGGAGAGCCACCTAAGAAATTATGCAAAATTGCACATTAAACCATAACGTCGTGAAAGTGATTGGTTCGTGTGACTCACACCTGTGCGCATGCGTGTTAACCTATTATTGACAAAACATCTCCTGTCAACAAAGAAAGATTTGTTGGCTGACGATACTATGTATAGCATTGATAGTTTTACAAGTCCCTGGGCACCAGCACACACAACAGCAAATACAGTGCTTATTGTCACACATTGACAACTGAAGATCAAAATTTAGATTTATGTTTTCACAACTTGTACGACAACAAGCATTTTCTTTTACGACAGAGGATAATGCCTCAAGTGTGTCTACCTTGTTTCATGTATAGAATACGACCACACGCGATCTTGCGAAGAAGTCCGGTCGTGTAGTGCTCTTCTAATTGATCGCGCATGGTCGACTAACCGTCATACTTCACTCGCGTGAAAACAAATTCTGAAGTGTTTTAGAGCCCAAAATCTTGTGTGGTAAAGAACAAGTATTGGCGCAAAATCTTCCCCGTGGGCTTATTTATAACTCAGAGATTTGTGGGTGAAACGAAGGCTCTAAAGTGCTATGTTTTACCTACTTTATAGGAATGATTTTGGGACAAAGCAGCTCTTCTTTTAAAAAAAGATCAAGAGTTTACTCATCTCAGTACAAATTTAAAATGAAAGTTTCTCACTTCGGGTATACTAAAAGTCCATTGTATTATTTGTAATGATCACAAATTTTACTTGATACGTTGACAAAAAAACAAGCTAGCAATGGTAACAAACATTACATTAATTTAGTTCTGTCCAGGATGGTACTTTTCGTAACAAGTGCTATCTTATAAATGGTATACATTCCGTCTTTATATGTAATTGTCCGCATAGGTTAATTCAATTTACGAGAGCTTAGAATATAGTTTTACTTTCTTAAAAATTTGTACCGAATAAATAAATTCCATTGTCTTGAAAATGACAACACATTACATGATCATTTTGGTAGTTAGCAAATCATGAGGATTCGTTCAAGTTCAAAAGTGGGATTGCGTTATATCAAAAATTCTTTTAGGAATTTTACCCTTTTTTCCAGGCACGCCTTTTTTTAATTTGTAAAAATTCATCAATCAATCTTTCCTTAAAAGAGGAAGAATCCCCCTTGACGAAAATCCAGCATTTAGGCTTTTTTCGATAGTCCAAACATCCCTCTTGCCGACGTGGATTTTGATTCGGGCATCGGGCATCTTAGGACACGCACACGTCGCGGATTGGTTTAAACCACGATTTTAAATCATCGAGTTTCGATGTTGCAAACGTTTTTGGAGAGCCACCTAAGAAATTATGCAAAATTGCACATTAAACCATAACGTCGTGAAAGTGATTGGTTCGTGTGACTCACACCTGTGCGCATGCGTGTTAACCTATTATTGACAAAACATCTCCTGTCAACAAAGAAAGATTTGTTGGCTGACGATACTATGTATAGCATTGATAGTTTTACAAGTCCCTGGGCACCAGCACACACAACAGCAAATACAGTGCTTATTGTCACACATTGACAACTGAAGATCAAAATTTAGATTTATGTTTTCACAACTTGTACGACAACAAGCATTTTCTTTTACGACAGAGGATAATGCATCAAGTGTGTCTACCTTGTTTCATGTATAGAATACGACCACACGCGATCTTGCGAAGAAGTCCGGTCGTGTAGTGCTCTTCCAATTGATCGCGCATGGTCGACTAACCGTCATACTTCACTCGCGTGAAAACAAATTCTGAAGTGTTTCAGAGCCCAAAATCTTGTGTGGTAAAGAACAAGTATTGGCGCAAAATCTTCCCCGTGGGCTTATTTATAACTCAGAGATTTGTGGGTGAAACGAAGGCTCTAAAGTGCTATGTTTTACCTACTTTATAGGAATGATTTTGGGACAAAGCAGCTCTTCTTTTAAAAAAAGATCAAGAGTTTACTCATCTCAGTACAAATTTAAAATGAAAGTTTCTCACTTCGGGTATACTAAAAGTCCATTGTATTATTTGTAATGATCACAAATTTTACTTGATACGTTGACAAAAAAACAAGCTAGCAATGGTAACAAACATTACATTAATTTAGTTCTGTCCAGGATGGTACTTTTCGTAACAAGTGCTATCTTATAAATGGTATACATTCCGTCTTTATATGTAATTGTCCGCATAGGTTAATTCAATTTACGAGAGCTTAGAATATAGTTTTACTTTCTTAAAAATTTGTACCGAATAAATAAATTCCATTGTCTTGAAAATGACAACACATTACATGATCATTTTGGTAGTTAGCAAATCATGAGGATTCGTTCAAGTTCAAAAGTGGGATTGCGTTATATCAAAAATTCTTTTAGGAATTTTACCCTTTTTTCCAGGCACGCCTTTTTTTAATTTGTAAAAATTCATCAATCAATCTTTCCTTAAAAGAGGAAGAATCCCCCTTGACGAAAATCCAGCATTTAGGCTTTTTTCGATAGTCCAAACATCCCTCTTGCCGACGTGGATTTTGATTAGTTTTTATTTGTCGGTTTTAAGTGTATAAATTGCAAGCAAAAGTGCGCTTTTCGAAAATGAGATTTTCGCGATTTCTGAAACTTACCACCAGTCATATTTATGACTTATTAATCATAAATATGACTTGTGCACATCATATGACTTTGTTTTACTCATGTCTCTTCCACGCTTTCATACAGACTTAGGCCTATAGTCAGGGAATTTTGCTGAAACCTGGGAACTAAATCCTTACCAAATAATTTCTTCGCCAATGTGTTAGTGAAGGTGTCTACTAACACCTCTTAAAAAGTTATCTTAATTCAATTCCCCTAGGAAACCACATGACAGCTTCTAAAAGTTTTACCTTAAAAATACAGTACAGACAACAGCCGTTGACAAAGCGCCCATTTGTTTTGAATGGTGTGCGCCTAAGCAGACGACTGCTTTGTGTTTCATACTGGCGCAAATGCAGGCAGCGCTGTGATTGGATTGGATTCTGGTGCTGCTCCTGTGGTTTTCTGTGGTTCTGAATCGAATTCTGAGGTTTTTAAAATGATGAAAGGTCACGTGACTAAGCTGAGAATCGGGGCCATTTCCAAGATGGCCGCCATTGAAATTTACAGGTGCCAGGCGTAGGCCGTGTCAGGTGTAGGTATACCTAGAGTCGGCCGATTTTAAAGATCCTGGTGTTGATACTATCATGGAGGACTTTCCTTCCTCCATGATACTATGGTTTTCCATGGTGCTGAATCCAATTCCGAGGTTTTTATAACGATAACAGTTCAGAGTCACGTGATTAGGCTGAGAATCAGGGTCATTTCCAGGAACTTGCCTTTTTACCCAGCGTGCACCACCTGAAAACAGCCCGATTTGCCAGGTAGGCCTATAGACCGTATCGAATAGCCGCCATTTCGTTTTTGTGGGGCACCTTTTGTTACTTAAACCGTTCAACAATGGAAGCACAATATGTGCAATCATGCATGTCCTCAAGGAACAAAGAAACTGCCCCACAGAATCGCGGCTATTCGATACGGACTATAGCGCGAAGGCGGGACTGTAGTAGCATTTATGCAAATATAATAATTTAGTGCAAATCTATCACGCAACTGGTCTATCATTATGCATTGGCACCGAGTGGCACTAAACGTCCCCGAAATGTACCACACACACTTTCTTAACAATGTGAACATGATCAGAGGCTAAATATTCTTACAAAAGTTGAAGTTTTGCCTTCAGAATTGCTTGGTAATTTCTGGAATCGGCAAGCTACCACTCATATAATCGAATATAAATTAAAGTAATCGATTTCTACTAGGAATCGATACCTCAAACATCTGGAATCGCGATTACGATTCTTAAAGTGGGATAGATTCTACCCGATTCCGGCGCCGTATTATAATGACGTGGGGTGTTACTGTTATGTCCGAGCGGTCTAGCGCGTCGAACTCAAGTTCCTGTGCCAGTACTAGAATGTGGGTTCCGGGCCGTGACGAGTTGTGGCACTTGTGCTCTTGAGCAAGGCACTTAATCACAATTGTTCCGTCCTTCGGAAAGGATGTAAAGCCGTTGGTCCAGTGTGTTACATGTAACGCACTTTAAAGACCCCAGAGCATTCTTTCGTGAAGAGCAAGGGGAGGGATTCCCCGGTGTCTCTGGCCGTTACTAATTCAACTTAGAAGTTGATAGTTATTCGAATATCTATATTAATTGATATCTATGTTAATTTATATCTATGTTAATTGATCCCATTCCTGTAATTGGCGGTTCTTCCGCTGTTGGATCCCTTACAAAAAAATGCCAATGGTTTACCATTAAAAATACCACTGACAATTACCACTAGCAATATTCAATGGTATATCTAATGGTGTTTTGGAACGTTTTTTTTAATGGTAAATAATGGTATCTCCATGGTAAATGTACCATTGCCAGTGGTAAAATTGTACCATTGCCAGTGGTAAAACTGAACCATTGCCAGTGGTAAAATGTACCATTGCGTGTCAATGGTAAATTTACCATTGCGTGTCAATGGTAAAATGTACCATTGTCAATGGTAAAATGTACCATTGTCAATGGTAAAATGTACCATTGTCAATGGTAAAATGTACCATTGTCAATGGTAAAAATGTACCATTGTCAGTGATAAATACCACTACTAATTAATGGTTTTACCATAAAGAGTATCGTTAAATTTTACCATTTAAAAAAAAACACCATTGAAAACATTGAATGACTAGTGGTAATTGCCAGTGGTAAATGAAATTATTGTATAAGCCCTTACGCACTAAGTCCATCGCACATGTCCTAACACAATATGTTTTCAAAGAAAAACCTGTCATTTCTTCAGTACGTTTTCTCACATTATTATGTCCTATTAGAAAGAGTTAGTGGCTTGTATTTTTCTTCGGCACACGTCTGTCCATGTAGCAACTGAAGAAAAACAACTTAACAAGTAGCACTTTAACGTGTCTAACCAAACCTGTAGATAATTTTACATGAATGAAATTTTCTTCTGAATTATATACATAAAAAGCGTGGTTATGTAAAAACTACTTTTACAAACTCGTACCTTTACCAACTCGTAGACCTACGTTTAATCAATGAAGACAACTCTAGATCATTAATACAGTTGTCAGTCCGTGGAGTAGCAAAAACCACCGGTGCCACTCTGCGTGTGCTCCAATAAGCTACTTCCTGTCCACGTATACGTAGGGCATATAATATATGCCGTGACCTGATCAGTCCGCGCGTGGCAAAAGCACCGTAGTTTAGCTACAGTAACTTCAAGTCAAATTCGTGTTATTTTTGTGGAATCTTTTCAAAATAATCCGCCGATCTGATACGGTTTAGAACCTTGAAGGCACTACTTTCGCCACTGCAAGAATTGACGGAATACACAGTACAAGTTGGCTAAAGTACGACTTGCCCATGTTACGTGTTCCATATTAATGAGGTACGAGTTGGCAAAGATACGAGTTGTCCTTCATTATCGCGCATATCGACGACCGCCGTGTATGCAAAGAAAATACCCCGCTTAAAAATGTGTTTTTTCTTTTCCTTTTAAGCTCTGATGAACTCAAACTCTTTTTAATCCTTGACTCTATAATTCTGTCGCTTTTGGTTGCCTTGTATATCATGTTTCCATCCCAGTAGTTTCAAAACTTGGCAACAAGAAGTACAAACCGGAGAGCATGATGTGGACGCCATCTTGAATAGTGATCGTGCGACAATTACGCTGCGCTGGTTCCTAGTAATTACAACCTGTGCAAGTAAACTGGTGCTCTGCATAGTATCGATACTACTGTAATATATATATATTTGTAGGGGTTTTCTCAGTCATTTTCCATAAAAGCTACATGGGGAAATGGTATCGATACCGGATTTTTCGCTTTTTATAATGAAAGCAAACGGAAGACAATGTCGGTCGGATTTATAACTTCATGAAAGAAACGTTTCTAAGCGGAAAATTGGAATTCCGGACCGTTTTTCTGAGACTGAATTATTTTCGTAGTTGTTTAATTTATTCTTAATAAATATCAGGTACTTGTACGTCACGGCCGGGGTCGTTATGATCTATGGGTGTTGGTTTATATTATATTCTCTAGTCATTTTGATGTAAATTTAAGTTTAACGTTATTTTGAATTTTAACCACCGTGCACCATTATATACCCCTGATGTACCACTAAATACTCATCGTAATACCATTGCCTACCATACGTACACTATCATTAACATGCGGAACCATTTAGTACCACTGCTTACCATTCAGTCCTTTGCAATATTACCATTGCATACCACTGAATAACCATTGTACCATTGTAAGCAGTGAATGGTTGTGTATGGTAACGATATCGTACGTATGGTATGCAATGGTAATACAATGGTTATTCAGTGGTATGCAATGGTAATATTGCAAAGGACTGAATGGTAAGCAGTGGTATTCAATGGTGCCGTATGGTAATGATATATTGTACGTATGGTTTGCAATCGTAATACAATCTAATATTACCATTGCATACCACTGAATAACCATTGTATTATGATTGCATACCATACGTACAATATCATTACCATACGCAACCATTGAATACCACTGCTTACCATTCAGTCCTTTGCAATATTACCATTGCATACCACTGAATAACCATTGTATTACCATTGCATACCATTCGTACAATATCGTTACCATACACAACCATTGAATACCACTGCTTACCATTCAGTCGTTTTAATCTTACCATTGCATACCACTGAATAACCATTGTATTATGATTGCATACCATACGTACAATATCATTACCATACGCAACCATTGAATACCACTGCTTACCATTCAGTCCTTTGCAATATTACCATTGCATACCACTGAATAACCATTGTATTACCATTGCATACCATTCGTACAATATCGTTACCATACACAACCATTGAATACCACTGCTTACCATTCAGTCGTTTTAATCTTACCATTGTACACCACTGAATAATTGTTACATTACCATTACATACCATTCACTACCATACAATTACCATACGGAACCATTGAATACCATTGACATTTTTTTGTAAGGGATGTGGTGAATAAATAAATAATTAAGCCTTTCAACCGACAGCCATGCATGTGGGGGACCGGAGCTGCGTTCGACATCAGCAGCGTAAATACAGGGGTCAGATCCCCCCCCCCCCCCCCCCCCCTCACAGAAAATCCTGTATTGCCCTGAAAAAGGCAAGGAAAAGTGGAAAATAAAGTTTTCCTAAAGGGCCTATACCTACCTGTAACTGACTGGATGTCTGCTGATAGTGCTGTATGCCCTCATTGTATACATGCCCCCGCCCCTCACCCCTCCCCCTCCCCCAGTGAAAACAATCCTGGTTACGCTGCTGTTCCACATACGCGAAAGTTTGCAAACGTTGGCCAAGAAGGGTGCCCGACTTTTCATAGACGAGTGCACAAAAGTACTGTTACAGTAAACCAGTAGCGAACGTCGGCAGCACATGGTTAAATCAGATTTCTCTCTAGGTCTCTGGTTAAATGGAACGCAGCCAGGGTTCTCCTATTCAAATTATGTGACACTATAATTATTTTTGCAATCCCATGGCCGGAGAACTACACACAACACTGTCGGCATTTGCGCCAGATGAAACACAAAACAGCCGTCTGACCCAGCGTATACGCTATTCAAAACAAATGGGCACTTTGCGTTTGCCAACGGCTGTTGTCTGATGTACTGCATTTTTAAGTTTTTACATTTTAAAGTCTGTACTGCATTTTGAAGAAGCTGTCCCGGGCTTTCCTAGGGGAATTGAATTTCAACTTTTTAAGGGGTGTTAGTAGACACCTTCAGTAACAAATTGGTGAAGAAATTATTTGGTAAGGATTTAGTTCCCAGATTTGCCAAATATCGGAAAATATTCCCTGACTACTACTTGACGGAGCAGGTTTTTAAATGGTGTTGGGCTACGTATAAAACCAATGCGCGTGTTCACCAACTACGTGATACACGTTGCCACTGTCCTGACTGTAACGACCTCGTCGGTTGTACTGTAATAGGGCGCCCTCTGTTGACGGTTGCGGTACCGAAACTCAGTAAATGGGCGTGACCCTCTTCTACGATGGGGTGTCTCTGGCCCTTGCACTTTGGAACTAATCTTGTTTGTTTCCTGAATGGACTTACAGGATTGTATTAAATCATCACCAACAAGTAATGTTGTGCATGGTACCTGTGATGAGCATAGCGGTGCATATTTAGGGCTTAAGTCAGGCCGTATGCAATCACGACTTCGCAGGTTCAACTGCGTGTTACCGTAGCCCATAATGGCTATGGCGTCTATTAATGTTTTTTTTATGAGCCCTGCCGTGTCAATGCTGTTCTCAGCTTTTGAATTCGGGGCTTGTAACAATTGGTCCGTGACCTTTGTTACGGCAATGGAAGCATTTACAGAAGAGCTTTGGATTTTGTGGAATTTAACATTCCTTGCTCTGGTTGCTGGCTTCAAGAAAGCCCATATCTCAGGATTTACCTTTGTCAGGCTAAGATTGGCACAATTTGACGGTCTGTCATAGGCCTTTATTTTTTCATCCAGCTTGTCTTGCTGGATTTTTCCTCGTCCTAAAGCATCGATTGGTTTTGCCAATTTTTCATTAATGGCTGGCCCTTCTTTATCATCATTTTTTTTTACTAGAGCTGCCATTTCTGCAAACAACTCATCATCACTGTGATTTTGCTCACCAGATTCCTCATTCAAGAGGTCATTGACTTCATCATCAGAATAGTAATAAGTGCCCCTTTCGGGTACGATATCAGTATTCTGAGGGTACAAACCCTCGTCCAATTCGCCACCATAGGTCATTTACTAGTGCTAGGCTGAGGCGCCAATGAGCGATCGCGAGCTGCAAACGCATCGGCCAAAGTCGCTAAGTGCTGCAGGTTGGTCACTGCATTGCGCAATTCAGTGGTCTCACTGCATGTATACTTGCATTAGCATTAATTTTAGCAGCTGTGGATAGTTCTCTACCAGCATATTGTTTAATGCGTGTAACCAGCCATGCATGATTGCTCACGCGTTAACTCCATATCATGCTGGTAGAGAACTATTGTGTGGTCATATTGATATACAATAATGTGCTTTTTATGAATTATTTTTAAAAATTATTTGAACTTTTACAAGTGTCCAAGAACTTCTTTTGCCGAGTGTAGTATTGGCCTCATCATCAGATGGGCTAGCATGTATTTCAATGGAAACTTCGTCCATGGTCGCAATAAGCAAAATTGGCCACGCTGTGGTCCAACAACGCGCAGCTGAGAGTGTTTTCTCGTGGGACACCAGAAATACACTGCCGGTTGAATGGGCGCCAGTTGCTTTGTTAGCTTTAAAGAGTGCATGGCATTCTCAAACATCAGACAATAGAATCTCGCGTGATTCCGAATGGAGCTAATGGTGTATACCCAGCACGATATGTGGCAGAGGTTTCCAAAATCGACTGATAGCAACCACTAAAATGTCTCCCCACCATCCACCGATCGACCCAGACAAATAACGAGGCAGAACTTACCTTGAAATAGTTGTTTCAGCTCGGAAACACCACTACATTTTGCAAATTTGACGTCAACACATTCGCCATTTACCGTACGTTTAAGTATAGTTTTACACGTACACCCATACATGTAAACACTGTGCAGTGAGGACATAGTTGCCATTCTATCAAACAGAGGACATTTCCTCCATTTGGTTTCTACCATTGCAGTATGACAGACATCGCACTAAATTTACCCTTTCACACATATTCTGAGGGAGGGAGGGAGGGAGGGAGGGGGAGGCGGAGGGGGAGGGGGATGCATACATTAACATTTTCCTTATGCGATTCTTACCAATGATACACTGGACCTTTAGGTGTGATGCGGTTCATCATAGTTTCATAGTATTGCGACAAAAGTCCTTAATGTTCTTCCATGTGGGCGTACACGTGATAAACTTCAAAACCAGGTCTACTTACCGCCAGTTACATGCAAGTCGTCCAGGGATCTGCCCTGCTGGGAAGCCAAGTTGCCCCTCTCCAAACTGAGGAAGAGTCGAGAGAGTTTAGCCACCCTCTGGACGGTATCGGGCAATTGGTAGTATTCACGATGGACGGCCAAATTATGGCCCATGAAGTCTCCAAGTGTTTCAAGCTGATGGTCCTTCAAGGCAAGCATTTGTGCTGCGGTTGCTACATGCTTACGAAGCTTGGTAGAGCGGATGCTATCAGGATTGTCAAGACCCGCAGACTCTGCATATGTTCTGAGGCAGTCGCTCCCCCTAATGTGCCCATTGCCTCCATATGAATGGCGGGCAAACAAGTAAATGTTGTCTTCAGCCACTCCAGCTTTATGTCTCATTGTCACCAGAGCATTCAACCATGTCATCACTTCATTGCTCACAAGCACAGGAACAGTTCTGTCCCTCTTGCCGACTATCTCCACGACGTTAAACATTTTACAGAGATGTTGTTCGAGATCGGACAGTAAGCAATCCCCACTGTCAGTGCCTGCCCTTCGTTTTTGGAAGTCATGAACTTTCATCTTAGATACCTCTCCCTGCCGTCTGCGGTTGAACATAATAAGGTGGCATAGTGCGACTTCATTCAGCGTCTTCCAAGCTGGTCCTATCCGTGTAGTCGTAGCCGACTGGAGACATCGCAATACCCTGTTGCCAGTTTCGTGGAGGAACAATGACATTTTGACGACATCAGCATTTGTTGGGAGAACAGTAGCTTTATTGCGCTTGCTTTGGGACAATGTTCTGTGTGCGTGGGCGGAAACCTGCACTCCCCACTTTATGTCGCACAACTGAAGAAACTCTTCGGCTAATTCTGCTTTGTTCTTGTGGCCATACTCCAGAGCATTTGCTTTCACTATCTGCGCGCACTTCTTGATGGAATGACCAATCTTCAGAGCTAGTGAGGGAGCCTTGTACAGCTGGTCGTCCTCACTGAAGCCAGCAACATCCTTAATAGCCTTGACAATATCCCTGAAGTTGACGGGATGCACGAATGACTCAAGTCCTGAATTTGGCTGCAGGGTATTTTTTCTAAGTTGGATGACGAGACGACCCATTTCACGCAATTTGTTTCGGATGTTACAATGTTTATCTGGATCATTGCCGAGTTTGAGATATTCACGTTTGGCTAGTTCAAGAATCAAGAAATCAGTCTTGGCTACAAGAGAAACAGCATCTCTCTTCATTGGACTAAGAACCTTGTTCAGGCGGTAAGACACACCGGCAGGAGGTGGCTTCAACAAATCACTCTTGTGAGCTACTCGACCGAGCACTCGACCTTTCCGGGTACTGCTTCCAGCAGTCTGTGCAGGAAGGGCAGGCTTCAATAAACACTGATGTCTCCAAAGATCTCGACGCACGTAATACCCATAACAATGTATGCATGCTCCATATGAATGTGGGTCTACCTTCTCTGTGGGCCTATACGCAACGAACAAAATGCCCTGGCCTTCTCGGAGAACTTCGCAATTATGCATGTGATTACCCAAATTGCGGATTTTTGTCAGCAGTTTCATACGGGCACTGCGGTCAGTAGTGGACGCAACTTCCACAACTTCTCTTTCGTCTTTATGGCATGCCTGGAGATGACGGGGTAACTTTGCCTGAGGTTGATCGCAGTAAAAGCAAAAGTACTTCTTGTCCCATCTCCTTTGGCCACCCACATTACTAGTCCGCATGACGGTTATGCCGCTAAATTGGTCAACTTGGTCACGCGATTTGCAGGTCTCCCTGTTTTCATCTGTACCACTGATTTGGTCGACTTCCACATGTATGGGCCGTGGTGCAGGGTCATCGGAGTCCGAGTCCGACATCTGACGGGCAACCTGGCATAGATGAGAAAACGGAAATACAAGTATTTCATGAGTCTGCTATTGGATGGGCCAAGCCTCTAGGTACACAATGCCAACTAGTGCCACGTATTCAATTGGAATGCATAATTTTTGTCTATTTATTATTGTGTGGGCGAGGTACTGTCAATTGACATTGCTCAAGAATATGGTTATCTTGGTGAAATGTTATCTATTCTAAGTTAAACTAAGATAAAGTTGAACTCAATCCGAGTTCAAGGTGGTCCGATCATTTGGTCGACACAAAACCTTCTACTGGGCAAATGTGGATTGCAATTGGTTTACAGTCAACGTCCTAGATTTGGGTCCAACTTTGTCTCAGCACTCGATAATTTGCACCGAGTTCGACTTGGACCAAGTTCAACTCCTTCCGATATCAACTTTGACCGAGTTCAAATGGGACCGACTTCAAGTTGGTTCAAATTCAACTCGATCCCGGACGGCTGGGAGTTGACTACATGGGAACCAAATTGTCCTCGGACAGAGTTGACAGGCGACCAAGTGATACTCGGACTGAGTCTTATTCCAGCTATAGGGTACCTATACACTGTACATGTACCTTATAAAAATAAGCCGCACGTTTTCGGGGACGACTTTTGGGTTTCATTCTTTCGGCTTAACTCCTCGCTTCATGGACACACTGCAACAGATCGGAGCAAGCGCTGTATAGATTTAGTCTTCATGCAGAAGGGCGCCATCTGTTGGTGAAACACGATTGGCGATATGGTCAGACCTGTTCGGGGTTTTTCGCACACAATGGAATTAGCATACCCCTAGAACTATGGGGGATATAGTATCCCCCATAGGTCATGTTGTTTTTTTTCCAATATGGCGGCGCCTGAACTTTAAGATCGGACCGAAACGTTTTCGGCTAGCGCAATAATCCGCTGCCCAATCGCCACCAAACTGCGTCTGATAGTTCTTGAGACACTCACCTTGCGTGTGTCTACGGAATTTCGGTACCATTTGTCCACTAAATTCTCCGAAAATAATGTTGGGAAATGAACAGGAACATGTGCGATGCATCCACATGTATCGCACCGAATGCCTCGATCATGCATGTGGATACATCGCACATGTTCCCGTTCATTTCCCAACATTATTTTCGGGGAATTTAGTGGACAAATGGTACCGAAATTCCGTAGACACACGCAAGGTGAGTGTCTCAAGAACTATCAGACGCAGTTTGGTGGCGATTGGGCAGCGGATTATTGCGCTAGCCGAAAACGTTTCGGTCCGATCTTAAAGTTCAGGCGCCGCCATATTGGAAAAAAACAACATGACCTATGGGGGATACTATATCCCCCATAGTTCTAGGGGTAGAATTAGCATACTCATTTATTTTTTGTACAGCGGACCTTTGACATACTATCACCATGGTAAACTCTAAAAGTCCGCTGTACCAGAATATACATGAGTATGCTAATTCCATTGTGTGGTTAACTTGAAATAAAACGACTTTGGCGGATATAACCTAGCTCTATATATCCGCCAAAGTCGTTTTACTAGCCTACATGTAGTTCAATTTACCACCGACAAACTTTTCCTAATTTACTATTATTATACATGTATTAATAAGCTTACTACATATATAGCTCACAATCGCGATAATTATACTCACCATATTTGGAATTCGGTGAAGAAATAGCAGATTCAATTAGCAGATTTCGTGTTTTCTTCCAGGAAGATGACTTGTGATGTACGCGTGAAGTTAGCGTCCCCCAAATAAACAGTCTCGCTCTGACGTAACACCTGTCAAAATGCCAGTGCTCGATTTACCGCGTATCGCACAAAACTCCAGAGGGCGCACTTGCAGTTTCGGGTAACCCGGAGGAGAAAAATGAGGCAGGTGTAAATGACACACCACTCATGAAAACCGCACATTGAGGACTCCTTCAGAAATGACTGGAAATTCCATGGCAGTCACAGCCACCCGCGAAAGCTCCATTTCTGTAGATATATCAAACCGAGGACGAGCTCGGTTTGCAGGCCGCCCTCGGTTTGTGTGAGTGTAACCACATACAAGACCTCGATTCGCATCTTGGACAAGTCCACCCATCACTTGCCGATGATCAATTAGTCCATAGTTTGCAACCGCGTGCTTATATAGCCAGCCTTAGTAGAACGAATTGCGTAATGGCCCCAAACACAATTGCCACAACATAAGGCACAAATGCCTCTGCTTGAAACGATTTCTTTCCCAAACTTAGATAAATAAGAAAACTAAAGTTGTCTGCTGAATACAACCGGTGGTGGAAAATAACACTATTTGGCTCATATTTTTTTCAAATGTGATTGTCTATAGGATGGTTATTGAAAATGCGTTATTTAGATGAACCCGACATAATTGTTTGACAGAGGGCTGGTAAAGTACAGATCGGTTGTCACGGTCGACCAAGGGAGGGGAGCCTCCTATTTACCCACAAAAATCCACCCCTGCAGACCCCATCAAACGAAAAATTAATTAAATGCTAGACAATTTGTCAATTGGGAATCTGGAAAAATGTTTTATTGTGCCCATATTGACAAAGCGATCCGTTTTCACTGTTTTAGCCAACGGTATACCACCAAACAAACGTTATAAATATATATATATATCTTATATTTTCTAAATGGGGTTAACCGTTGCAGCGCCCGTCAATGGGCGCTTTTACATACAATAATGACACGTATTTGCCAAACCTAACATACTACAGACCCTTAATGACAATACATAAATAAATAACTTTTATTTTAAATGGCATTAGGAAAATGAGGAAATAAATATGAGATTAAACACAAACGAACGTTATCGAAAGACCGGTATACTTGCATACCTTTCGACCCTTGGCAGAATGCCAAGCGATTAACATTGTAAGTGCATGTGCTTTACACCTGTTGATGGATACAGGGAACCAGGACAATGCAAGATAAAATTTGGCGTGGGAAAGTTTTTCTATAAAAGTCAACGGTACCCTAGATCCAACTGTCATTTGCAGAATCGACATCACCATGGCAAACACCATAGAAAACAGAGATTTATCGTCACTAGGGAGTCGTCAGGTGCGGCAAGTTTACTTGGTAACATATAGCCAAGCAGACAGCGCGCTTGTGCACGATCGAGCATCATTTGCGGAAAGGGTCGTGGAAGCTTTTACTACCCTCGGTCACCCAGCGCTGGTCTGCTGGTGTTGCTCCAAGGAGAGCCATCGGAACGGGGCTTTTCACTATCACATGGCGATAAAACTTCAAAGTCCCAAGCGCTAGTTACAAGTACGAAATCGATTAGCTGATGTGCATGGTATCCGGGTAAACTTTTCGTCTCATCATAGTAATTACTTCAGTGCATGGCAATACGTTACGAAAGAAGACAAACTGGCAATTCATTCACCAGGCCACCCTGATTTAAGGAACACACTGCCCCCCCCCCCCCCCCCCCCCCCCCCCCCCCCCCCCCCCCCCCCCCCCCCCCCCCCCGTACAGCGGACGCGTCACCGTGACGGTGACAACCCACAGATAACGCACGCCGGTGCTCCTGCCTGTCTGCCTACGAGGTCAGCGAGATAGTCGTCTGTAAGGGTTTAAAGACGCGCTTAGAGTTGCTGGCGTTTGCCAACCAACAGAAGATGATGGGCAAAACCGAACTAGCCGAGTTCATTATCAACAGAGGCGAAAGAGCTGTCAATCAAGTAGTTAAGGTATTTAGGGATAAACGTATCAATCTCCCCCGTTAGCAAATTTTAGTTGTTTGTACATGATGCTTTGTTGACGTCCTACTTGTAAATTCTTTTTATTTTGTTCGTGTATCCGTGTATTTATTAATTGATTTTGTTTTGTTTAAAGGATTCCTGGGATATGGCGCAGGCTGAAGAACTGCTGGCAAGGGGACGTCTAACCAGACTTGAGATACTTAAAAGGTCGCTCGCAAGGGATGAATGCATCTGTCGAGGTGAATGGCTTGCCTGTGCACACGAGACTTTGGCTAACAATAATTTAGGTAAAGAAATTTTTTCCAATGCAGTGAAAGAGCTTTTAGAAAAGGGTAGGGGTAAATACCGCAATGTCATGATTACTGGTCCGGCAAATTGTGGGAAAACTTTTTTGTTGAATCCGCTAAATAAAATATATGAAACGTTCACCAACCCAGCAACTACATTTGCATGGGTCGGTGCTGAGAAGGCAGAAGTCATCTTCCTAAATGACTTTCGGTGGAATTCAAAAATCCTTCCATGGCAAGACATGCTGTTGTTACTAGAAGGTCAACTGGTTCATCTCCCAGCCCCCAAATCCCATTTTGCATGTGATTTAATTCTGGACAAGGACACCCCGGTTTTTTGCACTGGTAAAACACCCCTAGTCTTTGTCCAGGGTGGAAATGTCGATGACAGAGAAACGGAGATGATGGCAGTTCGCTGGAAGATGTTCCCATTATTCCACCAAATTGAGGAAGAGAAACAGCAAAGTGTGGTGGCATGCACGCACTGCTTTGCCTCATTAATCCCAGATGAATGATCCTAAGTGCTACAAAAGATTAATAGACCTAAAACATAATGACGTCATGGTTTATGATATATACAGGGTGGTGGGAAAAAAAGTTAACCCCAAATAAAAATGATTTTGTTGGTCACCCACTTCCTGTAATTGCAGAGAATGATGAGTAGGTTGATTAGGAGTATTTACGAAAAAGTTAGGGATTTAGTTAAAGTGGATTTCAATATATGAGTAATTATATATGACATGTACAAATTTGGCTTGTCCACGGGAGCCTCATTCGTCATTAGCACGATTGAACACAAGGAAGACCTCCAAAGTGGTAAAAAGCTCCTGTGGTCAAGCCAGTTTTGTACATCTCATGTATAATGAGCCATATCTTTGAAACCACTTAAAATAAAAGACTAATTTTTTTTAGAAATAATGCTAAACAACCTACTCATCAAAAGTGGGTAAAAACAAATTGTGGAATTACAGGAAGTTGGTGAAAATCACTTTCGATTTGGGTAAAATTGATTTTTTTGTACCACCCTGTATGTGCATTTGCATGGAAGTCTTTGGGAAATTGGAGTTTGCAGGAAAGCGCACATGTGAGCAAACCATGACGTTGTGATGTTTATTTGGCTTTTTTGCCAAGGCAAAAGAGCCTTTAACCAATACATATTTGAAATAGTTGATGGGACACAAATAATACTGATACTAATAATAATAATAATAATACTGATACTGAGAAGAAAAAGTCCTATTTGTGACTTGTGCCATAAAAATGACTTAGACATTGTACTAAGTCATAAATGGGAATTAATTGTTGCTTTCATTCATGCCCCTTTAACGTTTTGTTCACAATGTATCTATGGTGTTTGCCAAGCGTGTTGTAAGTGAAATGTTGTCTAATGTACGTTGTGAGTACACAGACTGTCAAACTCGCTGTACATTAGGAATTGGACTTCCATTTCAGTTACACTTGGTTTGAAGATGATCATTGCTTTTTCATTGTTGACAAATCTGAAAGTACTTTAACAAAACAAAAGTACCTGCGGAGTACTTGTAGCATTTGAAAGGCCATCAGAGTTATTAACAAGTTTAATAAAACGGAAGTCCAGTTCCTAATGTACAGCGAGTTTGACAGTGTGTGTAATGACATCTTATAATAGACAACAATTCCTTTAAGTACTAAACCCCAAAACATCTCGATTACAACACTGATGTCGATTCTGCAAATGACACTCCCCCCCAAAAGAAAAGAAGTACTTTTGCTTTTACGGTGGTTAAATATCTATTAAATTGAATGTATATATTTTGTGCAATAAATTGACAGTAAATATATTCATTAATGTTTGCCTGAAATCACCCGACTTTGTATTGTTTCATCTCAGCTAGGTCGAGGAGGATGTACCCTACATTTCCAATCATCATATCCACCCCCCCCCCCCCCCCCCCCCCCCCCCCCCAATTCAATGTTGTTTGGAGTTGCGCGTGGATCGAGTCCCAGGCCCAACATTGAATTGGGGGGGGGGGGGGGGCGGGGGGAGGGGGATGGGGGAGGGGCTAGAGTTTATATGTCTGACCTTCAATATTTTTAGTTTCCGAGGAAGTTTCACAACTAAATTTACACTAGCCCACCCACCCATACATGTAAACACTGTGCAGTGAGGACATAGTTGCCATTCTATCAAACAGAGGACATTTCCTCCATTTGGTTTCTACCATTGCAGTATGACAGACATCGCACTAAATTTACCCTTTCACACATATTCTGAGGGAGGAGGGAGGGAGGGAGGGGGGGGGGGGGGGGGGGGGAGGGGGGGAGGGGGAGGGGGAGGGGGGATGCATACATTAACATTTTCCTTATGCGATCTTACCAATGATACACTGGACCTTTAGGTGTGATGCGGTTCATCATAGTTTCATAGTATTGCGACAAAAGTCCTTAATGTTCTTCCATGTTCGCGTCTGAAGAGCTGTGGTGCACGATGTTTCAATGTCATGCTTGCCAGGACTCTTCTTCATCAAAAATAATTTGTGCAACCCGTCCCTGACGTCCCGTTTCTCCGCAGCTGTCCAAGGACGACGCTTGAAGTTCCGCCGTACTGCAGTTGCTTGTATCAGGGGTGGTACATGGTCCTCTCCTTTAATGCACACAAAAGCGTAACATGCTAAGGTTAATACAGTAGAAACGCGCTCACAGATGGAGACAACACGATTCATATTTCGCAAACAAAAGGCATGGCCAATAGATGTGCAACATATAATTGCATCATGGTTCTTTTACCGTAATTTTCGGAATATAAGCCGCGGCTTATACGTTGATTTTGCAAAAAAAAAGGTTCCCGGCGGCTTATAAACCGGGCGGCTTATACGCCGAGCTCAAAGATAAAAATCATGATATGCTCATATACATTATGTAATGTAGTTAAATAGTTCTATCAATCTTTTACGGGAATTTTTTATTGTCAAAAAACGATGTTGAAGGCCGTCGCACGCGCACGAAAAGGTGTGCAATTTTTCCAGGTGCAGAGAGTGTACCGATCTTCGTTGGTGACCCATACATCGATGTGACACAGCACAAGCGCAGGCAACCAGTTCGCCATCGGACCATGCCATCGGTCGTGAGTACTCGTCCAACGCCAAACAAATCGTTTGGTGCGTCTGTTCCTTTCGTGTTTTCTTCAATTCTTTACTTTTAGTTGGCGTTGTTTTAAAATCCAAAGAGTTCTGTGTTTGTCATTGTCTGTGGAAATGTGTGTTTTAGATGGAAAATCATTACAAGTAATTTTAATTAACGATGTTTTTCCAACGATGTACAGTCACTTTGCCCATGGGAGGAAGCCTCCATGCTTTGCCCAACTTGAGCCCCTTCGCCCAAAAGCCATTTCGCCCAAGCGGCATACGTTTACGTACGTCCGCAGGCGCAGGCAGGCAAAACGGTCCCCTATTTTAATAAGCCTTTTCGGTATCTCGCGCGCGGTGGCGAGGTCAAAGGTAAATTCGGAACACGACGCCGCCATAGTTCATTCACCGCCATTGGGGGTGAATGAACTATAGCAGCGTCGTGCACAAAAATATGGGGCGGACGCAAATGCGAGAAATCATCGGGAATACCGGTACCAAGCAAAAGACGATAGATCTATGTAGCATTCCGCTGAATTTCCGCTGAATTACAAATATTAATATCAATCACCCAATCCCCATGAAGCCCCTTTTATGTCAGTTGCAATGTTCTTTTTCAAGTAATTTTGAATGATGTATAGTGAATCAACATAGAATGATCTATTGAGATAACCGAATTCGGAAAACAAGAAGGCATAGCGTTTGCACAGCCTTGGTATACTCCGCTCAAGACGCCCATTGATGATGACCATCGGCTTCAGTTTTTTGCCGCTGGCCGTGCAGGCACTGGACCACCGTGAAGCTGGTTTTCTTATTTATAAACTCTTTTTGCAAAAATGGAGAGGCCCCATGAACCGTCCAATTATTGATGTTGCAGCTTCGGTCTAAACCACCGTCCATCTGGTCCAGTACAATGTCTAATTCTTTGTCACTGTCATGTCCTTTGCGTTTTTAGTTTAATCGTGATGGACCCAAACGCATGAAAAATGCAATGTAGTGGCAGTACAATACGGAAGCAATCAAACATAAAACGTTTGGCATATTTTATTTTGGCCGGTGAGATCAAAATCGCCAAGTCACCATGTGCATTGAAAATAGCCAATCGCGGTGCGCGTAATGGAGAGACTCGGCCGGCTATTATTGTACATGCATAGCATATGCGTCGGGCCCGGACGAAAGCAGTGTACAATTTGTACACGTGGGCTGCGTTCCACTCATGCGAACGTTGGCAACGTTCGCCTCTGGTTGTGCTCTTTTATCTTGTGCATGCGTACAAGCTGAGAATGTTGTTGGCGAACGTTGCAAACGTTTAACAATGTGCGCGTATTTGGAACGAAGCCCTGGGGCCGATTTCACTAACGCTTTGCGATGATCGCTAATGCCCAAATCAATCGCTAAACTCGAAATCCATCGCAACTTAGCGATCAACTTCGAAGAGCGATTTCACAAAAACTTAGCGACGGCGTTGGCCATCGCTAGTTGTTATTTAGCAATGAATATTTAGCGACGACTAATTTGTCATCGTAAATGGAAACATTCATCGCTAAAATACAATTTCGCGCCAATTGTTTAGTATTTTGAAGGTTTGGTGATTTTCAGTGCGTC
The DNA here is from genome assembly GCA_037783545.1 of Henricia sp. BOLD:AAB3569. NCBI lineage: Eukaryota > Metazoa > Echinodermata > Asteroidea > Spinulosida > Echinasteridae > Henricia > Henricia sp. BOLD:AAB3569. The sequence goes on along the minus strand of JBBELK010000611.1, from coordinate 1,109,662 downwards.
TCGAAATGGCGTTTCAGTTGTTGTACATAAACAACGCAATAGCATTACCGAGAGAGAGGGTTTCCAGGGACAGGACAAATCCTCTGGATTCATACACAAATATTATCGGTTTACGCGGAATGGTGTCATGAGAATTATTGACATTTTAGAGCCACATCTCGGCCCTTCAACTCTTAGGAGCCACGCAATAGATGCAACCGTTCAAGTATTAAGCTCTCAGGATGCTTCACAACATCCGAGCATATTTGTCGCTATAGTGTCTGCGCTGCAGAATCGTGCATCAAGTCACCGAATTTCTGGTTGTTTACGCGTTACTAAGCGATCGTCCTCGTCCTATAAATGTATTTATAATTAATACTCATCGCTATTGCGACGGCTTTAGTGAAATGCAAAATCTATCGCCATCGCAATAACGATGGATTTAAATTTAGCGATCATTCTAACGATGGTCGCAAAACAGCGTGTTAGTGAAATCGGCCCCTGCTTTCACTTACCGTGTTTGTGCATGGCCTGTCGGCCTGGTGCATGCACTGCCGTGTGGCCGCCGTCGGAGAATCCAGCGAATATCTTGATGGCTTGCGGCCTTCGATCGTCATCGATGGCTTCTAATATACTCTCCTTTATTTTTTGGAGATTTCTTATTATGCACATTCCAAGGCATTTTTAAAATATGTCAAGTGACATGTACTTTATCTATTTACAAAACAAACTGAAACAAGATTAGCCTACTTTGAGTGCATTGCACCTTGCTATATACTTATTATAAACATGTAACGCCTTTTCCGATAAAGCCACTTCTTGATTTCAATAAGGTTTTCTCTTGAGTGTGCTGTCATTAAAACAACCTGGACCACAAAGCTCTCTTTGAGGCGACATGCCGTGCCGACAGAGAGTGTGACTATACTGTGCAGTGCGCGGTCGCGCCCACGTGGCCCGCGGTGAGGCACTTACGGCGGCAGTTCTTTATATATTGTGATCGATCTGTGGCCGACAAAATGGTGCGGCTAATAAGCCGGGCGGCTTATACGCCGACGGTAAATCTTGTTTCTGGAATTTTCGGGCGTCGCGGCTTATACCCCGGGCGGCTTATATTCCGAAAATTACGGTACATGCGTGCATTTTTCCATACAAGTGTGGCAGACGGCTTGTAGGGCCACAACTAAAATATGTATCTAGGGAATCAAGCTGTGACAGCATTAAGTTTAAGAACTATTGTATGTTCTCAAGATAATATGTGGTGATCCCAAAAGGGATATTCCATTTAAAGGTCAAACCATGTACGGATTTGTGTGGTTTTTAAACAATACCTAATCAATGAACAATCAAGTGGACTTGGCAAATGACAAAAACTTACTTCTTTTATCAATCGTCTGCCCTTCAGATGGATCACGGGTGTCCCCAGAATCGCTGCTGTCTTCACTGAAGCCTTCTGCATTGGTAACCAAATAGAAAATAAATGTTAGTTGTCGTTAATTTTGTTGTACCCTTCAATTTAACTTCATATCAAATTTGCTTGTGTTTTTTGGGGTTTGTCAAGACTACAATGTACATGTCATATCATTGGGGGGGTTGGGTTGGTTGGTTGGTTGGTTGGTTGGTTGGTTGGTTGGGGGTGGGGGGTGGGGGGAGGGGGCGGGGGCGTACACGTGATAAACTTCAAAACCAGGTCTACTTACCGCCAGTTACATGCAAGTCGTCCAGGGATCTGCCCTGCTGGGAAGCCAAGTTGCCCCTCTCCAAACTGAGGAAGAGTCGAGAGAGTTTAGCCACCCTCTGGACGGTATCGGGCAATTGGTAGTATTCACGATGGACGGCCAAATTATGGCCCATGAAGTCTGCAAGTGTTTCAAGCTGATGGTCCTTCAAGGCAAGCATTTGTGCTGCGGTTGCTACATGCTTACGAAGCTTGGTAGAGCGGATGCTATCAGGATTGTCAAGACCTGCAGACTCTGCATATGTTCTGAGGCAGTCGCTCCCCCTAATGTGCCCATTGCCTCCATATGAATGGCGGGCAAACAAGTAAATGTTGTCTTCAGCCACTCCAGCTTTATGTCTCATTGTCACCAGAGCATTCAACCATGTCATCACTTCATTGCTCACAAGCACAGGAACAGTTCTGTCCCTCTTGCCGACTATCTCCACGACGTTAAACATTTTACAGAGATGTCGTTCGAGATCGGACAGTAAGCAATCCCCACTGTCAGTGCCTGCCCTTCGTTTTTGGAAGTCATGAACTTTCATCTTAGATACCTCTCCCTGCCGTCTGCGGTTGAACATAATAAGGTGGCATAGTGCGACTTCATTCAGCGTCTTCCAAGCTGGTCCTATCCGTGTAGTCGTAGCCGACTGGAGACATCGCAATACCCTGTTGCCAGTTTCGTGGAGGAACAATGACATTTTGACGACATCAGCATTTGTTGGGAGAACAGTAGCTTTATTGCGCTTGCTTTGGGACAATGTTCTGTGTGCGTGGGCGGAAACCTGCACTCCCCACTTTATGTCGCACAACTGAAGAAACTCTTCGGCTAATTCTGCTTTGTTCTTGTGGCCATACTCCAGAGCATTTGCTTTCACTATCTGCGCGCACTTCTTGATGGAATGACCAATCTTCAGAGCTAGTGAGGGAGCCTTGTACAGCTGGTCGTCCTCACTGAAGCCAGCAACATCCTTAATAGCCTTGACAATATCCCTGAAGTTGACGGGATGCACGAATGACTCAAGTCCTGAATTTGGCTGCAGGGTGTTTTTTCTAAGTTGGATGACGAGACGACCCATTTCACGCAATTTGTTTCGGATGTTACAATGTTTATCTGGATCATTGCCGAGTTTGAGATATTCACGTTTGGCTAGTTTAAGAATCAAGAAATCAGTCTTGCCTACAAGAGAAACAGCATCTCTCTTCATTGGACTAAGAACCTTGTTCAGGCGGTAAGACACACCGGCAGGAGGTGGCTTCAACAAATCACTCTTGTGAGCTACTCGACCGAGCACTCGACCTTTCCGGGTACTGCTTCCAGCAGTCTGTGCAGGAAGGGCAGGCTTCAATAAACACTGATGTCTCCAAAGATCTCGACGCACGTAATACCCATAACAATGTATGCATGCTCCATATGAATGTGGGTCTACCTTCTCTGTGGGCCTATACGCAACGAACAAAATGCCCTGGCCTTCTCGGAGAACTTCGCAATTATGCATGTGATTACCCAAATTGCGGATTTTTGTCAGCAGTTTCATACGGGCACTGCGGTCAGTAGTGGACGCAACTTCCACAACTTCTCTTTCGTCTTTATGGCATGCCTGGAGATGACGGGGTAACTTTGCCTGAGGTTGATCGCAGTAAAAGCAAAAGTACTTCTTGTCCCATCTCCTTTGGCCACCCACATTACTAGTCCGCATGACGGTTATGCCACTAAATTGGTCAACTTGGTCACGCGATTTGCAGGTCTCCCCGTTTTCATCTGTACCACTGATTTGGTCGATCTCCACATGTATGGGCCGTGGTGCAGGGTCATCGGAGTCCGAGTCCGACATCTGACGGGCAACCTGGCATAGATGAGAAAACGGAAATACAAGTATTTCATGAGTCTGCTATTGGATGGGCCAAGCCTCTAGGTACACAATGCCAACTAGTGCCACGTATTCAATTGGAATGCATAATTTGTGTCTATTTATTATTGTGTGGGCGAGGTACTGTCAATTGACATTGCTCAAGAATATGGCTATCTTGGTGAAATGTTATCTATTCTAAGTTAAACTAAGATAAAGTTGAACTCAATCCGAGTTCAAGGTGGTCCGATCATGTGGTCGACACAAAACCTTCTACTGGGCAAATGTGGAATACAATTGGTTTACAGTCAACGTCCTAGATTTGGGTCCAACTTTGTCTCAGTTAAACTCGATAATTTGCACCGAGTTCGACTTGGACCAAGTTCAACTCCTTCCGAGATCAACTTTGACCGAGTTCAAATGGGACCGACTTCAAGTTGGTTCAAATTCAACTCGATCCCGGACGGCTGGGAGTTGACTACATGGGAACCAAATTGTCCTCGGACAGAGTTGACAGGCGACCAAGTGATACTCGGACTGAGTCTTATTCCAGCTATAGGGTACCTATACACTGTACATGTACCTTATAAAAATAAGCCGCACGTTTTCGGGGACGACTTTTGGGTTTCATTCTTTCGGCTTAACTCCTCGCTTCATGGACACACTGCAACAGATTGGAGCAAGCGCTGTATAGATTTAGTCTTCATGCAGAAGGGCGCCATCTGTTGGTGAAACACGATTGTGGCGATATGGTCAGACCTGTTCGGGGTTTTTCGCACACAATGGAATTAGCATACCCCTAGAACTATGGGGGATATAGGTCATGTTGTTTTTTTCCAATATGGCGGCGCCTGAACTTTAAGATCGGACCGAAACGTTTTCGGCTAGCGCAATAATCCGCTGCCCAATCGCCACCAAACTGCGTCTGATAGTTCTTGAGACACTCACCTTGCGTGTGTCTACGGAATTTCGGTACCATTTGTCCACTAAATTCTCCGAAAATAATGTTGGGAAATGAACAGGAACATGTGCGATGCATCCACATGTATCGCACCGAATGCCTCGATCATGCATGTGGATACATCGCACATGTTCCCGTTCATTTCCCAACATTATTTTCGGGGAATTTAGTGGACAAATGGTACCGAAATTCCGTAGACACACGCAAGGTGAGTGTCTCAAGAACTATCAGACGCAGTTTGGTGGCGATTGGGCAGCGGATTATTGCGCTAGCCGAAAACGTTTCGGTCCGATCTTAAAGTTCAGGCGCCGCCATATTGGAAAAAAACAACATGACCTATGGGGGATACTATATCCCCCATAGTTCTAGGGGTAGAATTAGCATACTCATTTATTTTTTGTACAGCGGACCTTTGACATACTATCACCATGGTAAACTCTAAAAGTCCGCTGTACCAGAATATACATGAGTATGCTAATTCCATTGTGTGGTTAACTTGAAATAAAACGACTTTGGCGGATATAACCTAGCTCTATATATCCGCCAAAGTCGTTTTACTAGCCTACATGTAGTTCAATTTACCACCGACAAACTTTTCCTAATTTACTATTATTATACATGTATTAATAAGCTTACTACATATATAGCTCACAATCGCGATAATTATACTCACCATATTTGGAATCCGGTGAAGAAATAGCAGATTCAATTAGCAGATTTCGTGTTTTCTTCCAGGAAGATGACTTGTGATGTACGCGTGAAGTTAGCGTCCCCCAAATAAACAGTCTCGCTCTGACGTAACACCTGTCAAAATGTCAGTGCTCGATTTACCGCGTATCGCACAAAACTCCAGAGGGCACACTTGCAGTTTCGGGTAACCCGGAGGAGAAAAATGAGGTAGGTGTAAATGACACACCACTCATGAAAACTGCACATTGAGGACTCCTTCAGAAATGACTGGAAATTCCATGGCAGTCACAGCCACCCGCGAAAGCTCCATTTCTGTAGATATATCAAACCGAGGACGAGCTCGGTTTGCAGGCCGCCCTCGGTTTGTGTGAGTGTAACCACATACAAGACCTCGATTCGCATCTTGGACAAGTCCAATGTACACAGACACACACACACACAGCGCGCGAGCGCGCGTGGGCATTTTGTCACTGCTGCTATTTTGCAGACAAACGAGTCACTAACCAATGGTAGCTTTCACTGGACACCACGTGACATGGTTGGGCGATTTTTTTAAACCAACATCGCTTCGTGGGTGGTAAATATTATAACCATAGTTGGTTAAAATACAGCCCTCTGATCTTATATTTTACACAACCCGCAGTTTACCCAACCAGAAAGCAGAATATTTCTTAACCAACCCCTGGTTAAAGAAAAATTTACCCAACTCATAGAATTTAACCAACATTGGGAGATTTTTAACCAACTGATTTTTAACCAGTGATATTTTAACCAGCGTTCTGAGAGTGTACGGAGTAATATGTTTGACAAAAATTCTCCTTCAAAATGTTTAACCTGTACGATTGCACCCTTGTTACACAGGGTTTCAATTTCTTTGTCAACCAAACATGACTCTTGTTCAGAGAAGTTAATTGTTTTTGGCGTGTGTGTTTGGTGCGGAGTCTGCTTAAACTCAATATGGCAGTGAGACACTGCATCCAGCACCCATGGATCAGAAGTAATTTTGCTCCAATTTGAGACAAAATATCGCAATCTTCCTGCAATAGGAAAATCCATGAACATGTACTTACTGACTTGCTTGGAGGGCCCTGGAGTCGCCTCCTCGTGTTTTTCACCGCTTACGTGATACACGTTGCCACTGTCCTGACTGTAACGACCTCGTCGGTTGTACTGTAATAGGGCGCCCTCTGTTGACGGTTGCGGTACCGAAACTCAGTAAATGGGCGTGACCCTCTTCTACGATGGGGTGTCTCTGGCCCTTGCACTTTGGAACTAATCTTGTTTGTTTCCTGAATGGACTTACAGGATTGTATTAAATCATCACCAAAAAGTAATGTTGTGCATGGTACCTGTGATGAGCATAGCGGTGCATATTTAGGGCTTAAGTCAGGCCGTATGCAATCACGACTTCGCAGGTTCAACTGCGTGTTACCGTAGCCCATAATGGCTATGGCGTCTATTAATGTTTTTTATGAGCCCTGCCGTGTCAATGCTGTTCTCAGCTTTTGAATTCGGGGCTTGTAACAATTGGTCCGTGACCTTTTGTTACGGCAATGGAAGCATTTACAGAAGAGCTTTGGATTTTGTGGAATTTAACATTCCTTGCTCTGGTTGCTGGCTTCAAGAAAGCCCATATCTCAGGATTTAGTACCTTTGTCAGGCTAAGATTGGCACAATTTGACGGTCTGTCATAGGCCTTTATTTTTTCATCCAGCTTGTCTTGCTGGATTTTTCCTCGTCCTAAAGCATCGATTGGTTTTGCCAATTTTTCATTAATGGCTGGCCCTTCTTTATCATCATTTTTTTACTAGAGCTGCCATTTCTGCAAACAACTCATCATCACTGTGATTTTGCTCACCAGATTCCTCATTCAAGAGGTCATTGACTTCATCATCAGAATAGTAATAAGTGCCCCTTTCGGGTACGATATCAGTATTCTGAGGGTACAAACCCTCGTCCAATTCGCCACCATAGGTCATTTACGTACTAGTGCTAGGCTGAGGCGCCAATGAGCGATCGCGAGCTGCAAACGCATCGGCCAAAGTCGCTACTGTGTGCTGCAGGTTGGTCACTGCATTGCGCAATTCAGTGGTCTCACTGCATGTACTTGCATTAGCATTAATTTTAGCAGCTGTGGATGAATTTTTAGTTGCACCACCGGCAGGTAATTTGGATTTGCCGCGCTTTTTAGCGCGTGCAAGTTTCGCAACAGCATCGGCAGTAGCAGCAGCGGTAGCAGCAGATGCAGACGATTGCTGTGGCTGAAGTATAGCTGATAATTCTTGATCGAGCTGCAATATAGATGTATTGGCCTCATCATCAGATGGGCTAGCATGTATTTCAATGGAAACTTCGTCCATGGTCGCAATAAGCAAAATTGGCCACGCTGTGGTCCAACAACGCGCAGAGTGTTTTCTCGTGGGACACCAGATGAAATACACTGCCGGTTGAATGGGCGCCAGTTGCTTTGTTAGCTTTAAAGAGTGGCATTCTCAAACATCAGACAATACAATCTCACGTGATTCCTAATGGTGTATACCCAGCACGATATGTGGTAGAGGGACTCCCCCCTAACGCCATTATACCTCAACACGCTCTTCCCTTTTGTTGACGCACCAATCTCCCCTAAAAACTGAAAGGAATTCCTTGGAAATTCCTTGGATGTTTGAGACACAATAGACTGCCGAAGTGAATACGTCACCTTTTGTTGGTTGCCTAAGCAATTGGATCTAAACTAAAAATCACTCAACCATGTCCCAGTGCTTTTCCAATGGTACTTTTCCCGACGGCCATGATAGTTTAGATCCAATTGCCATGGCAACGCACGTCACACTTCGGCTGTCTATAGGGGAACAATGGTAGGGGAGAGCCGTTTGCCACATATCGTGCTGCATATGTAATGGTGAGATAGAATTGTAATTGTTACATAATGTATATAGTGGCGACGTACTTAAACTTTCATAAACAATATACCCCACAAATGGTACGTTCTCATGCGGAGTGACATCGATATCCTGTTGACTCGGCGACGCACTCATTACGAATTCGACAAAAAACAAAGTTAGTTCCAACATTAAAAGCCCGAAAACAAAAAAAAAGGCCCTCGGAATTTCTTTTTAACATCGATTTTTATTATCAACGATAAATATGGACTCTTCCATTTTAGGTCTCGTTAAGTATTAAATTCCTACACGGACGACGAAATTCCGACTGACTATGTTCCGACAAGCCTCATATGCCGCGATTTGTTTGCTTTGTGTCGTTTTTGAGGCAGATCAAGCTTGACAAAAAATGCGATCACTTCGTATTAAACCTCTGGGTTTGACCATGGTTTGACCGTACACCGCGTACCGCCTCGCCGTGGCACATCGGCCAAAATATGTAGCCGGCTCGTTCGGCCGCGTCTTTTTGTTAGTTTCTACCCTACAAAATGCCCAACAACAACAACACTGTTCACGCTCTAAATGGCCTCGAATATACTTGCCACACAATCTCAGCTACAAGCAGATATCAAGTTTTCGTTTGAGTACAGTGACTTACTTATACATTCTTTGCAAAAGTGCATTTTTTTCCGTCCGATTTGAAGACTTTTTCGACACGATGACTAGAGTAAAATGCATGCGTTTCCCGTATAACGACGTGTAGTTGATCCGAAATACACAAAGCATTGGCATCAACTACATGTTGCGATATTTTTCGGCAAGCACTCGCAAGCCGATTAATGAAGAAAAAAATGGTCTCAAAACAGGCAGAAAAGTTCACTTTTTGTGCAAATTTAAGTAAGTCACTGTACCTCAGCTTAAACCTTGATAACTGCTCGTAGCTCACATAGTGTGCTAAGTATATTCGTCGTTATTCTGAAGGTGAAAATTGCTGTCATCGTCCGTCATGTCAATTTTTGCCATGCCTTGCAATTGGTAAAAGATGGAAAGTTTGACCAGAGACGTAGCTCTCTCTACGTCTCTGGTTTGACTTAGACTGGTTCCCGTCCACATATTCCACACATATATTTTCGCAATAAGCGAACCAATCTATAGGGATCGGGAACCAATCTATTGTGGCGAAAACTCCCTTCGTTCCCGGGCTGACCCGGTACTGCTTGGGCGAGCGGCAGTCCATCCTGAGATTTCAGGGAATTTCTACTCTGCAAAGCGACGTGACAATACCCTGAGGAAATACACGCAAATCTGTGGAGCGAGCCGGCTGTTGTCTTGAGCCAACTCACGCCCGAGTCATTTTGGTGTAATTTAATCATTTCGGTCATGTTATGCCGAAAAGAAACAATTTCTATACTTTCCAGAAATTCTATTGGGTTCTGTTCCTTATGACTGTCCCATTCCTACCAAACTTTCAAACGACGAACCTTATTTACTCCGCAGTTTTCCAAATTAATAACAGGGATGCATGCTGATGAATGTAATGGAACGGATTCCCCAGTATGCTTTAAATAGCAGCCAATCGCCGACGCGGACAACGGCCAGCATTACCGAGTACATGTATCACATGCGTGCACGGTGTTTACAACTGCGCGCGTGACATTTGAATGCCTGCAATCGTGCTGCACAATGCACTGCAAGCGTCCTGATTGGTCCAGCCGAGGCGACAGGATTTCTGTCGCTAGTCCCACCGCCAAATGGGGCCTTTTTCAACAGGGCCATGTACGCTAGGAGTGAGGGAGTGCGTTAAAGGGGCACTGTTGCAAGAGGATGGCGGCAGTCCTGCAGCAACTCTGAGGGTGGTCCGTATTTGGTGACCGTATATCGCCCCGGGTGGCACAACTCGAGAGCTCTAGATTGAAGTGTATTTAACCCGACCGGCACTTGGATAACACAAGGAAACAATCGACGCAGTCAGTCATCAGCCTCAACACTGTTCATTATCCTTTATTGGTAAACCTCAAATGATCATATAGGTTCCTTAGCACAATATTAATCACATGACAATTGGTTCCTTAAGGTCAGTCCTTAAGTGCGTCACTCAAGTAAGCTTCTTAAAGATGTTCCTTAAGTAAGTTACTTTTCCTCCAGTAACAAGTTAAGACAACTCAAGTAGTTTTCAGTACTGTAGGCCTACTGTCCGCAGATCCCTTAAGGGGCTCCACTGAGTGCCTTATAAACTGCAAGGTCTTTAACGAAAAGGAGAAATTGTACTGCAAAACTGTGGGGAAATCTAACGAGGGGTCCCAGTGCTTGTTACAAACCCCTGCCGGCAAAATGGTATTATCTCTAGCGCCTAAAATAAGAGACAAAAACACTCTTACCGACTAACGTTGGAACTGCGAGTCGAACAGACGGGCAAAACGACTCTCACTGTCGTCAAAACAGCCAGGCACTGGCCAGTCACACGGACGCCACGACGCTACAACGCCGCAAGAACCCCAGCAGTCCAACTGCTGTTGACGCGGTACAGCTAACTTTCAGCCCACGCGCCAAAATACCAGAAAACGTCCGCACTCTTCGCCCGTCCAACGCAACTCACCCACTCGACTCGCTCCCAGCATGCAGGCCACGCGCGTACCGTTTGCGCATGCTCACAGGGTAAAGCACGCCAAAGCGCTATGGCCCGCCAAAAACACAAGCACTGAGGCTGCCATTTCGTTACACAGCCCCTTCTTAAGTTCGGACCTCCGGGTCCGCAAGACTGAAAACTAAACAATTTAACGAAATCAAGTCCGAAGTGCTGAGTAATTTACACATTTATGTAAGGTAATGTTATCATTGTAAACGACTAATGCACCTCAAGTTTATACATTACTTCAGAATAATCCTTAAGGTGTATCACTGTAAGCTCGGTTCATAATGTCCTTAAGGGAAACAAAAAGATCAATCTATGTCTTTGAGTAACTTTCTCAAAAGGTTTAAATAAATACACTTGGTTCCACACTGAGAGGGTGTACATGTATCTTTTTCTTATACAATTATAATACAACCTCAAGTCATCAATAAAATAGAAATCTCTCTCCTTAAGGATGTTTATATAAATTTAAGAACTTCTTATGAAAACATGCATCTTTTATCAAAACTTGAAAGAACAAAACACTTTAACAAGAATAACACAAGTTCATCCTTATAACCTTAAGGAGTGTCTCACTGATAAAGGTTACAAGTTTAAAGATAACTACTGCAGGACGAAACCAGCTGTGAAGTTGACGTCATACACGCGCTCGATGACTTCTTCTGCTGTCTTGACCCCATGTTGTTTTACTTTTACGTCTGCATGAACAGAAAATTAGCATCTTGGACTTGTTACAATCTCGCAAGCCATTCAACCTAATTGTTACAGGTATCTATGAGGTTTGCGTCGCTGTCGCGGCGGATTCCTTCTCGGTAGTGTTGAATTCTGCTGTAGGGGGACAGGTTCAGGGACACTGTCCTGCATGAGTGATTGAACTTCACTTGACTCGAGGGTGTTTTCATGTTCTTGAGTGCAGCTTTCAATCTGTCCGCCCCGTATTACTTCCGAATCACTTAATGTGGTATCTCCTCCACCATATACTGGAGATCCGGATATCTCCATTTCAGGACTCTCGTCCAACACCTTCCGGTTGAAACTCCCCTCACGAGTCTCGGGCGCTTCTGTCTCGACAGCTTTTGTGGGGGTTGGTATTGGCACCACTTCCCGTCTTCTAGGTACGTCCCAAGGGACAAGAGGTTTCCCTTCATAAGCCTTAAGGCGGTCACAGTGGACAACCTTAAGTTTCCCTCCTCGTTTTCGCTGAATCCTCAGCGGTAACATCTGACAGCTTATGTACGATCAGGTAAGGTCCTGACCATCTGCACTTAAGTTTCGGGGAGACACCCTTTTTCTTTGTTGGGTCGTAGAGCCAGACAAACTGGCCTTCCTTAAGGCTCCCCTCCTTGGCCCTCCTATCGTAGTTACGCTTTTGTCTTCGGGCACTCTTTTGCAAATATGCCCTGGCTCGGTCGTAGGCTTGTTGCATACGCCGTCGAACTGCTTCGACATAGTCCACTTCCTTAGATTCCTCCTCCAAGGCTGGCTGTTCAGTCATTAAGTCAATTGGGACTGCCACCTCCCGGCCTAACATCAAAAGGTTGGGAGTTTCACCCGTAGACTCTTGAGGAGTGCTATGATATGCCGCCGTGGCAAAAGACAGCTCCTCGTCCCAATCACTTTTCTCCTCCTTGTCCTGCATCATGATGGCCACAGTATTAATCAAGGTCCGATTATAACGCTCCACCATACCATCGAAGTTTCTCCCTTGGTCTGTATGCAGTGTCCTGGGCACCCCCAGTCTGCACACAAACTCTTTAACAAACTTTTTGGCTACAGTTTCAGCCTTCTCGTCTGGTATTGGGTAGGCTTCGAACAACTTGCTGAAGTAGTCCCCCACCACGAGTATATAGCGGTTTCCGCTTCTTGTTACAGGGAAGGGGCCTACAATGTCCATTGCCACACGCTCCATTGGCGCCCCTACTAAGTACTGCTGCAGTGGTGCCCTTCGTTTCTTAGATGGCGATTTCCGTTGAGCACAGAGGTTGCATTGCCTGATGAATGTTCTGGCATCTACTGCAATTCCTTTCCAAAAGAACCTTGCTCGCACCCCTGCGGCAGTCCGTTTAGTGCCCAGGTGACAACTGAGTTTCCCTGCGTGAAGCTCCTCAAGTATCTTTTCCCGGAACTCCTTGGGGACAACCGTCTTCCACTGCACCACACTCCCACTATCCGACTCCCAACGGCGTTGCAAGAAACCTTCTCGCACGCACATCTGGTCCAATTGGAGCCAATAGTACTTGTGGTCGGTACCCTTGGGAGAAATTACTTCCCAACCCGGGCGATCTGCCCCTATTTCCTTGAGTTCAAGTATCCATCCAATGGAAGGGTCCTTAAGTTGGGCGTCCCTCCAGGTCAACTTGGTTATATGCGGAAGCACTCCCACAACGCATATGTTTGCTTCTGTTTCCAAATTCCGAATATTAGGAGATTCACTTTCCTTGTTCTCGTCCTGCTTAAGATCACGGGGGTTCCCGGGTAGGGAACTACCTCTATCCAGTTCACTATCTTCGACTGGGATTGTAGTTACTGCGCCGTTGAGCACTTGCTCTTCAGCTTGCAGGCTCCCTGAAGGAAGGTCTTGTCTGTGTTTTGCACTTGAGTCGTCCATACCACACTGCGGGCACGGCCGTCGTGATAGGCTGTCTGCGTTTTGGTGAGATCTGCCGGCACGGTGGACTATTTCAAAATCGTATTCCCCCATGATTTGTATCCAACGAGCTATCTGTCCTGACGGATCTTTAAAATTCAGTAACCACCTCAAGGCCCCGTGGTCGGTTCGCACCGTTACCTTACGCCCATAGATGTACGGCCGAAAATACTTGAGATAGGTCACGACCGCAAGGAGTTCTCTCCTAGTTACACAGTAGTTCTGTTCGGCATTTTTGAGTGCCTTACTGGCATATGCCACAACGCGCTCCTTGTCATCCTTTACTTGTGACAGAACCCCGCCAATTCCTGCGGCACTTGCATCCGTGTCGAGAACGAATTCCCCGTCGGGTTCTGGGTACGTAAGGATCGGCGCCTCGGTCGGCCGTTTCTTAAGTTCCTCAAAGGCACTCTGGCAATCCTCTGTCCACGCAAATTCCCGTTTCTTTTCGGTGAGTCGATGTAGAGGTCTGGCTACAGATGAAAACCCCTCAATGAATCTTCTCTAGTAGGACGCTAAGCCCAAGAAGCTCTTTACATCTTTAACTGTTGCAGGAACTGGCCATGCCTTAACAGCTTTGATCTTGTCAGGATCGGTACTGATCCCGTCTGCAGACACAATGTGTCCGAGATAGCGAACTCTCTGTTTGAACAGATCGCACTTTATCGGTTTCAGTTTTAGACCTTCTTTCCTGAAGCGTTGAAACACTTCCCTAAGGCGATGTATTTCCTCGTGCACAGTTCTCCCAAACACTATCACATCGTCAAGATAAACCAAAAGGGTTTCCCAATGCACCATTCAAAATCCTCTCCATTAATCTCTCAAATGTACCAGGCGCATTACAAAGCCCAAAGGGCATCACGCGCCAGTTATACAGACCACCTCTAACAACAAAGGCTGACTTCTCCTGTGCATCCTTATCGAGGGCTACTTGCCACCAGTATCCAGAAGCCATGTCTAGTGTTGAAAACCAACGTGCTACAGCTAGGGAATCCAAGGAGTCATCTATTCTGGGAATGGGGTACGCATCCTTGATGGTAATTGCGTTGGGCTTTCTGTAGTCAATGCATAATAAGCGCTTCGTCCCGTCCTTTTTCCTAACAAGTACTACATTGGAGGCCCACGGACTGTTAGAAGGCTCAATCTTTCCACCCTTAAGTAACTCCTGTACCTGTTTCTTAATCTCAGTCTGCTCTACTGCAGGGAATCGTCTTGGTCTCTCTCTAATTGGCTGGGAACTTTTGTCTTGATGTGATGCTCAACACACTTTGTGTGTCCAATATCGTCGTTTCCTTTTGAGAAAACATCACTGAATTCACAGAGCAGCTCGGATATCTGAGCGTGATACGCCGGCCCCACTTCTGCGACGCTCCTGGCGTACAAATCCTCTAGATGTGCAGGAATCTGCTCAACTCTCCCTTGGGTTCGTTCCTGCTTGCACTCCTCAATGTCATCCTCTCCAACAGGGGTGAGAAATCCTGCCACGCTGCCGGCCTTAACCACACAGGTTCTCCTACCTGGGTTAAAAACACGAACAGGCACCATCCATTCGTCGGGTCTCACCAGCAGTCGGGCCACCACGTACCAGCCCTCTGTCTGCTAGCTCTGTCGTCTCGGCAGGCTCCATTACTCCTAAACCAGAAAATTCCTTTGTCACCCTCGCCCTCGTGCCCATGAGGCACCCTAACTGTATGCTCAACTACTACTCGAGCACAAAAGTTCTTTCCATGTTGATCCTGACATGGTATTTTCTCACCATTCAATGTCCAAATCAAATCCTTAAAGTCCAGATTCCCATTGGTCGGAAGGAGATAGTCCATTCCAAGGATTCCTTCCATTTCGAGGTTTGCAAATATTACATGCACCGGGTAAGTAGTCCTGCCCACCTGGATTTCCAACCAGGCTCCACCTAGCCTTGTCCAAGGCTATGAAATTGTGTGAATCCGTGAATAATTTGCCTGTATGCTATGCAGCGAAAGTGCGCCATCGCGCGGTGAATTGTAGCCAACTGCAAAATAGTCTGGTTACCAAAATATCTTGGTCTGAATCCTGACTTCTCGGGCGAGGCTGTATCATAGCCTTGTTCTTTCTGTATTCGATTTGATATGTGTTTCTTTATATATCTGCGTTCGAAATCCGACGCAATTACTTATGCGAAACCCGAGTGCTTATAAATATTCATATCTTACATAACATCCAATTAGAGCTCACTACTCGGGTCAAATGGTGCATGTGACCGGTTTGCAAGCATAAACGTTTGTACGTCGTATGTGTAGTGTTGTTGTTGTAGTACGTTTATGGCACGTATGGCAAACGTATACCCTGTGTGCCATCATGTGTAGAGTATACAGTATGTAGGCCTGTCTGATGCAATTATGGCGACATCACACGTAGTGTACAACTGAGGAAATCAACGGTAGTTTGAATTATGCAGCCTACAAATTGCAAACTTTCAAGAAGACCAGAAGATATCCCTCACATATTTTCTGTAAAGGTATGACGTGTTTGTGAACTTACCAACTGGGTATAGGCTATACGTACGGAAAATCTGCTGTTTTTCAAACGGCGCCGTATTGTTCTGTCAAAACAACCGTTTACCAATGAGCTTTCGCGTCTCGGTGCTCTGTTCGAAAAATTTGCATAAAGAGTCCCCGCCCATAAAACACATCGAATACAGAAAGAACAAGGCTATGATACAGCCTCGCCCGAGAAGTCAGGATTCAGACCAAGATATGTTGGTAACCAGACTATTTTGCAGGCTACAATTCACCGCGCGATGGCGCACTTTCGCTGCATAGCATACAGGCAAATTCTTCACGGATTCACACAATTTCATACATAGCCTTGGACAAGGCTAGGCTCCACCCAGTGTTTCTATTGAACTGCCATCCGCCCCGTACAACGATGTACTTTCAGAGTTCAAAGTTGGTCTACCTTCAGGCGTCATCCTGTAATACATGTACATGGCGGATGACAGTACGGTATTTGTGGCACCAGTGTTGATTAACATCCGTGCCTCAACACCCCTAACCCGCACCTTAATGTAAAGCCCTCCACTTCGTTCGTCTCTAATGGGGAGCATTGTTTTACTTTCCCTAAGGTACGCCCTTGGCCCTATTTTTCCTGCAGCCGTCCCTCGGTATAAACTCAATTTCATCCATCATAATTAGTTGGCCATCAAAAAAGCCCAATACACTTTCTATCTCCGGCAATGTTAATAAAATGTGGATCTCCACCCCCCCCCCCCCCCCTAAATTTAAGTTTGCCCCCCTCTTGCACCCCCAGATTAACAGGTCTGGTGCCGCCGCTGTTGGCTGGCCGTCGTTTCCCGACCCCTTCGCTTTTCGAGGACACTCCCTAGCGAAGTGACCCTTCTCCTTGCATCTGAAGCAAGCGTCTTCAGCACCAGCCTTTCCCGGCTTTGTGCCTCTCCGACCACGGTCTCGATCGTCCACGACCTTTTTCTAGTGCCTCCTTAAGTCGAGACAATTCTTCCAACAATAAGTCAATTTTCTCCAAGGAATGACACGTGTCTGTCTGACTGGATATTGTTCCACTTTCATCGTTCAGGAACATCTCCAGTCGTCTGTAAACTCCTTGCAAATTTCCTAGCCTTATCCCCGTTTCTTCGTTCTTCCGTCCTCAAGAAACTCTCCGTCCACAGGGCAGCCTTTATGGATTCATCTAATGTCTTCGGTCTTGCCCGAAAAATTCCATCTCTCACTGCCTTATCAGTCACCGCATCCATAAAGTGTCCCAGCGCCAATCGCTCCTGACTTTCATCAGAAAACTCCGGATAGGCTAGCGCAGACAGCTCCCTTATACTTTGCCCAAGCTCCTGGATCGTTTCCTTTTCGCCTTGGCGGCGATGTCTCAATTCCATCAGGTGATAATCTGCCTGTTGTCCAGGCCCAAGCCTCTGTTCGAGGCGTATAGCATTAAATTCTTCAAGGAGACTCGCTCGCCAACCTGACACCCCATCACCTTTAAAGCTTGACCCCGTAGGCTAGCTGCCAAGAATACTGCTGCCTGCTCTTCCGTCTAGCCATTCGCTATACAGCATGCCTGAAAATGTGCTTCATAGTCCTTCCGTCCAAGGGACTTTTCCACTGAATCGGTCAGGACAGATGTTCGGCTTTTTAACCTTTTCCTCCGGCTTACTGCGGGTAGTGTTTATTGTGTTAGCCGGTGTACGTAGCTGGTACTACCGGCGTTGTGCAGAATGTTCCTGATACTGCAGCACTTGGTGTCGATGTAAATATTTCGGGTGTGTTGCCCAAGTCCTGTTTTATCCCCCGACTCCTCTCCGGCACCAGCGTCCTCAGTCTTTGCAACTCATCCTCCAGTCTGCTTTTTCAAACAGCGCGTCCTCGTACATGCTCTCCATTCTATGAGCCTCCATCCTCAGCACTGCCAACTCTTCCTGATCCATGAGTCTATGTTCATGTGCTTCCATGTCGCACTTCAGTGAAAAATCCACGTCAATCCTCAGAAGTCGTGCTCACCAAATCCCACTTCTGACACCATTTGTGGCGAAAACCCCCTTCGTTCCCGGGCTGACCCGGTACTGCTTGGGCGAGCGGCAGTCCTGCAGCAACTCTGAGGGCGGTCCGTATTTGGTGACCGTATATCGCCCCGGGTGGCACAACTCGAGAGCTCTAGATTGAAGTGTATTTAACCCGACCGCCACTTGGATAACACAAGGAAACAATCGACGCAGTCAGTCAGCCTCAACACTGTTCATTATCCTTTATTGGTAAACCTCAAATGATCATATAGGTTCCTTAGCACAATATTAATCACGTGACAATTGGTTCCTTAAGGTCAGTCCTTAAGTGCGTCACTCAAGTAAGCTTCTTAAAGATGTTCCTTGAGTAAGTTACCTTTCCTCCAGTAACAATTAGTTAAGACAACTCAAGTAGTTTCCAGTACTGTACTGTCCGCAGATCCCTTAAGGGGCTCCACTGAATGCCTAGTATAACTGCAAGGTCTTTAACGAAAAGGATAAATTGTACTGCAAAACTGTGGGGAAATCTAACGAGGGGTCCCAGTGCTTGTTACAAAACCCTGCCGGCAAAATGGCATTATCTCTAGCGCCTAAAATAAGGGGTTGTTCTAAAACCCCCTCGACCCCCATGACCCCCTCGACTTGCCTTCACGTGCGACTTTTTCACGTGCCCGAACCTGTGTTCACAGCCCGATTACGAATGCGGGCCATAGCCATGCGCCAGCGCCAGCCCGGCCTAGTTCGAATGAGCCGCGTCGCCGTGTGCGAACGCGACGTCATAGTTTGGCTTCCAATACGTTCTTAAAAATGACTAAATTTCCTACCTTCTAAAACCCGACCTTACACTAGTTAAGCTCATTATCTCCCCTATCGAAATATAGCATTATTTTTTGTCGGGGCTTGATCGCGCGACACGAGCCGTGCAAAGAAAATTCAGGATTTGACCTCATTAACGTGTGCGCTCAGGCTGCGGACTGACTGATAAGCTGTACCGCTTTCGGGGCCATCCATAAACTATACGCACGGAGGTGGAGAGGGAGGGTTGGAGCCAATGCCTACACCCAACGTTAAAGTATGTGGGTGCATGACGTCACGAAATTTGCGTACGGGGGAGCGTATAGTCTAAAAAGTCGGCATTCCGTGCTTACGTACTTTATGGATGGCCCCTTCGGTGATACCATGGAGGAAGGAAAGACCTTCCTCCATGGTGATACACACATTAAAAACGTATTGAAGCTGAATGATGATAAATCTGAATTTATCATATTTGGCTCAAAACAACAGCGCAGCAAAATTAACATTGGACATATCCGTATAGGAGTTTCTGATGTCCCCGCATCATCTGAAGTACGGAATCTGGGAGCCATTTTTGATGCCACGATGTCACTCAAAGCACACATATCTTCAATGTGTAGGTTTTCGTCAATGCACTTACGCAACATTGGGCTCATCAGGAAATACCTTACCCAGGACGCAACAGAAATCCTCATCCACGCCTACGTCACCAGCCGCCTTGATATGGGAAACTCACTATTATACTCGCTACCGGAAAATCAGTTGAGTCGTCTGTCTCGTCTTCAGAACATAGC
This sequence comes from Henricia sp. BOLD:AAB3569, assembly GCA_037783545.1. NCBI lineage: Eukaryota > Metazoa > Echinodermata > Asteroidea > Spinulosida > Echinasteridae > Henricia > Henricia sp. BOLD:AAB3569. The sequence goes on along the minus strand of JBBELK010000611.1, from coordinate 1,090,208 downwards.
TGCTAGGATTGTCACTAAGACTAAAAGAAGTCAACACATCACTCCGGTCTTAAGGAATCTGCATTGGCTACCTATCAAGGACAGGATATGCTTCAAAATGTTAATGTATGTTTACCGCTCCACTACAGGCAGGCTACCATCATATCTTTCCGAACTAGTCCAACGGCATCATTCAAATCGTGAATCCATGAGATCCAACAACAAACTCCACCTAGCGAAAGTTTATTCCAAGAGATCTTGGGGTGAAAGGTCCTTTGCCTCAGCAGCTTCATCCTTGTGGAACAAGTTACCAGGGGCCAATTTCATAAAACATGTTAGAACCCGATTTTTGATTAAGCGGCGCATTAAGCGGCCGATGGCATTTCATAAAAGAATTAAGCAGTCGTTTTTTGCTTAAAGCCCTTAGCAAGCCAAATGGCATGCTAACGCCGCCATTTTTTGTAGTTTGTTCGTTGCAAAGCAAAGCCAAAGGTACGTTGCAACGGCGCAGAATTAGAAGACGACGAGGAGATATTCCTTTTGAGCGGCGGCCTAGATTGTTTAGAGACCGAGAGAATCCGCTGGAGGCGACGCAAGACTGGCAGCGCTATCGATTTCGGCAGGGCACAATTTTACGTTAGACCGGCTTGCTGTCAGATGAATTAATGCACACAACCGATCGGAATATGGCCTTGCCTCCCCTATTTCAGATTTGCATAATAAATCCCTATTCAACACGTTCGAGTAAAACTTCAAAAAGTTGAGTTGGGTTTTGAACCTAGCCTAGGTTCAATTTACAGATTTAAGCCTAGCGTAAGGCATATTTAGGCGTACAATAGACGAAAGCTCAACTTACCGTTAAACGAGGCTTATTCGTTTCGTCAAATAAATCCATATCCATGTGTGTCCCGTGTCGTACTGTGGACTCAGTGATTCGACTGCGATTTCATGATAATATAATTTAGCATATAGGCCTACCCACTGTGACTTTTGAGTAGAAGAAAATTACAAACACGACTGACGCACTGCAAATCAAGTGTAAGATAGCAGAGTGCGTTTGTTGTTTTTGTGTGCATGTAAAAAAAATTAACAATGTGTGTACGTACATAATGTATGCGTACGCGTGACCTCTAAAATAAAATAAAAACCCGCACGCGCCACATTGATACAATGTATCAAATTTCAACTGAGTTCTATAGCCCTTACCATACGTACCCCTGCCCTACATACGTGACCCTTTTCGGTAGTGCAATCTTGTCAAATCGCCAATCGTTATGCAAATCACATAATGTATTATGCATGTCAACAGTCTTACTGCAGAAAAGCAGTTAAACACTCAAGTTAGTTCTCGTGTTGTCGCACGTACGTACATGTAGACGGCTAAATTTCGTCAATTCACGCAAGCCAAAAAGAAACATTTGGCATGAAATATTCGCCCGGGAAAATAATTTAATAAATCAACGTGCAGCTATATCTGACAGTCACACAGCAGACCATAAAGTGCACAAAAAAGCAGACGAACCGTGTTGCGCGCGCGCGCTTTTCATTGCTAAGCATAGCAAGTGGCTGAATTGAGTGGTGAAATACGTCGTCGCTTAAGCTAATTTTCGTGCTACGCTTAATCAAAGTTTTTGATTAAGCATAACATGTTTTATGAAATTGGCCCCAGAACACATCAAGCTATCGCCATCACTTGCAACTTTTAAAACATCACTTAAAACACATTTGATGAAATCTCATTAACTGACTGAACTCCATGATTGTGATATTAGATTTTTAATGTGTCTCGCTGCGCCATGAGCATCTTTTTTGATGGATACCGGCGCATTATAAATTTTCATTATTATTATTATTATTGGAAGCAATGACACGGCGACGCGCGGCTCATTCGAACCAGGCCGCGCTGGCCCGCAATCGGGCTGTGAACACAGGTTCGGGCACGTGAAAAAATCGCACGTGAAGGCAAGTCGAGGGGGTCGTGGGTCGAGGGGGTCGTGGGGGTCGAGGGGGTTTTAGAACAACCCTAAAATAAGAGACAAAACACTCTTACCGACTAACGTTGGAGCTGCGAGTCGAACAGACGGGCACAACGACTCTCACTGTCGTCAAAACAGCCATGCAGGCACTGGCCAGTCACACGCCACGACGCTACAACACCGCAAGAACCCCAGCAGTCCAACTGCTGTTGACGCGGTACAGCTAACTTTCAGCCCACGCGCCAAAATACCAGGGCCCAATTTCAAAAAACATGTTATGCTTAATCAAAATTTTTGATTAAGCGTAGCACGAAAATTAGCTTAAGCGACGGCGTATTTCACCACTCAATTCAGCCGCTTGCTATGCTTAGCAATGAAAAGCGCGCGCGCGCAACACGGTTCGTCTGTTTTTTTTTGTGCAATATCGTCTGCTGTGTGACTGTCAGATATAGCTGCACGTTGATTTATTAAATTATTTTCCCGGGCGAATGTTTCATGCGAAATGTTTTTTTTTTAGCTTGCGTGAATTGACGAAGTTTAGCCGTCTACATGTACGTACGTGCGACAACACGAGAACTAACTTCGGGAAAACGTTAAACGAAATGAGTGTTTAACTGCCTTCTGCACTGAGTTAGACTGTTGAACATGCATAATACATTATGTGATTTGCATAACGATTGGCGATTTGACAAGATTGCACTACCGAATAGGGTCACGTATGTAGGGCAGGGGTAAGGGCTAAAGAGCTCAGTTGAAATTTGATACATTGTATAAACGTGGCGCGTGCAGGGTTTTTTATTTTATTTTCGAGGTCACGCGTACGCATACATTATGTACGTACATACACATCGTTGATTTTGTTTGCATGCACACAAAAACAACAAACGCGCTCTGCTATCTAACACTTGATTTGCAGTGCGTCAGTCGTGTTTGTAATTTTCTTCTACTCAAAAGTCACAGTGGGTAGCCTATATGCTAAATTATTTTGTCATGAAATCGCAGTCGAACCACTAAGTCGACACGGGACACAAATGGATTTGACGATTGACGAAAGGAATATTAAAGCCTCGTTAGCGGTAAGTTGAACTTTCGTCTATAATTGTACTTGTAGTTGTAGGCCTAAACATGCATGACATGCCTGACGCTGACGCTAGGCCTAAATTGAACCTAGGCTAGGTTCAAAACCCGGCCAACTCAAGTTTTACTCGAACGTGTTGAATAGGGATTTATTATTAATCTTTGTAGCTTAGCCATATGCAAGTTTTAAAAAAATATCGTAGGCCTAATATTAAGGCCTAGTTAGGCTAATTATACTAGCTACCTTGAAGAATTAAGCCTTGTTTCAGGCTAGTGAGCTATCTCTCCTCATCTCTAGGTTGCGGAAAAGCAATAAGCTGGCGCTGATCCCCTAGCACTTTTACGATGGCCTTGACCCCCCTTGCTATCTCTCTCCATGCCTTGGGGGACTGACCATGGGCTGATGGGGACCGTGCCGCCCACAACAATCGCAAAAGTGCCTGACGACAAGAGTGTCGGTAAATCTGAAATAGGGGAGGCTGCCAGACTTGCGTCGCAATATACACCTCCAGCGGATTCTCTCAGTCTCTAAACAATCTCATGATCTAGTCCGCCGCTCAAAAGGAATATCTCCTCGTCGTCTTCTAATTCTGCGCCGTTGCAACACCATATACTCTTGTAATTTGCTTCGCAACGAACAAAATAAAAAAAATTGCGGCGTTAGCATGCCATTTGGCTTGCTAAGGGCTTTAAGCAAAAAACGACTGCTTAATTCTTTTATGAAATGCCATCGGCCGCTTAATGCGCCGCTTAATCAAAAATCGGGTGCTAACATGTTTTATGAAATTGGCCCCAGAACACGTCCGCACTCTTCGCCCGTCAGCGGCAACTCACCCACTGGACTCGCTCCCAGCAGGCCACGCGCGCACCCGGTTTGCGCATGCTCACAGGGTAAAGCACGCCAAAGCGATATATATGGCGCGCCAAAAACACAAGCACTGAGGCTGCCATTTCGTTACACTATGGTTTGACTGAGTTCCGCGTTTTGGCCGCACGTGTGCGGCTGTCGTGACGTCATTAGTGCAGAGCGCTATTCGGTGAATTTTTCCCTTTTACGATGGTACAAAATCATTTGAAAAGCGCGGCATCTGTGCGTATACAATTGTATGGAGAAATTGTGCCTAATTTTCGATCTATCATTAGAAATATTTAATTGGGCTGAGGTTTCCCTTGGCCAAATCTTTCGGGGCGCTTATAAAATAAACTTGAGAATGTTCTTTACAAATTAGAAGAACAAAATTGGGGAATATGTTTCCCTTTTACGATGGTAGGCCTACAGATGATTAGAAAAGCGCGGCATCCTGTGCCTAAACGTTCCATCTAGCTTTCCAGCATTTCCGGGAGCCGTAAAAATAGCAATTTGTACAAAATCCGCCCGAATTTCGTGCTACATGTACACTAGTCTTAGCCCAAGACTACTCTAGTCGATATTGGTTTGTGTACGCGTTGGCCATATAGTGCGCCCTCTTGCAGCACTAACGGACCAGTCTTTGCTCACTAGAGTAGTCTTGGGAATTTCTCCCGGAAGTTTTAACTTTTTCTTTGTTTTTGCCTAGGCTTTCCTAGGGAACCAATCAGCGAGTGACCCAAATACAGCAGAGCGTGGGAATGCAGCGAGCGACCCAAATACAGCGCGTCGACCGCAGAGCGTGACCCAAATACACCGCGTGCACGCGCTTCGAATGGTTTGACAAATATAAGGCGGCTTACAAGAATCATCGAACATGACCGTTTTATCGTTGCTAATATTTTCGGTGGCATAAGTTTCTTGGCAAATGTTTGCGAATATATTTACAAACATGTTTGCAAAGGCGTATGACATCGCAAAATACATTTGTTTATGAAGATAATTGCGACATTGCAAATATTTGCAAAGATTTCTGTGGTATGCCATGTCCCTTGTGTGCCATCATAAAACCCTCTGCAGCTATTTACATAAAACGGTACCGCCCCCAATGCTGAACTTCCGGGAGAAATTCCCAAGACTACTCTAGTCGCGCAAAGGGCTGGCCAGTTAGTGCTGCAAGAGGGCCCACTACTGGGAATGGCCAACGCGTACACAAACCATTACCCTTTAAACACGTTTCACAAGAAACAACACCACAACTACAATGATTTTGGTATACACCGCTTGGCGCTGTGACCTGGCTGCTTTATTGCACGAAACAACTCCATGTCCATCAATTCAATTAGCTAAGAATAAAAGGTTCAACTCCTTTATCGACAAACAAAGACATGGATAATCAACTTAATATTGAAGCTGACGGGTATATTTTACCCGACCGCACACCCGTTGTTATGTTGGCTGCCAGATACGAAAAACCACAAAAACCTTTCCAGGAAAAATGGAAACGTACGCCTGACCTATGCGAACCAACTGCTTTCAGGCTAGCAAAAAAAACAACGGTGTCCCCTCCCCCAAGAGTAAAAAGTTTTGCAGTATGCAGCATTAGCGAACAAGCGTGAAGTGAAGCACTGCGCGTCACTCGTGCTTATTTATACCACTCGTGACCACTGAACCGTTTCACTTTACATAACAAGGGTAAAGTAGATTCATTCTAATTCGCTCTGTAGCTCAAACGAATAAATCAACATTTACCCTTTAAACACGTTTCACAAGAAACAACACCACAACTACAATGATTTTGGTATACACCGCTTGGCGCTGTGACCTGGATGAATTATAAAGAACGGGCTAGTTTAGATACCCAAAGACTTAGAAACTGATAAGAGACTTAAAAACTGTCTCGCACGTATATGTGTCTTTGGTTGTTTCCGACTTCCAATGCCCGTGGCGTTTGAAAAACCTGTCGGGAACTCATGCATTGGCAGCCTCTGAGGCTCCTTCTGCTCTCAAACTATGCCGAGCAACATTGATACATCCTCCGTTACATACGAGCCCTGTCCGATCTCTCTCTCTCTCTCTCACCGGTGCGTGCGGGACGCACGCTACGACGGATCGCTACCTCGATCCCCTCCCGCCCCTTGCACCGTCACCCACTCAACGGGATGACATCCAAAATATCTCTCTAACACGAGAAACGTCATGGGTTTGTAATTTTACACAAAACCTATCCGTTTCGGATAAATTCCTTAAAATTTAAATGCCCTTGTCAGAACTTTGAACCCTGGCTAGAGTCGAGCAAAGTTCCAACGTGGCGACCGGGCACGTGTACAGATATGACCTTGATATTGTAACTGAACTTCCCTGCCCGTTCACATCGGTTTTTACTCAATACAACATCTATGAATAGATGGTCATCTTGAAAATGCAGATTGTTGGTTTAAAGCGAGGCTAACTCATTAAACGCAGAAAACATGCGTAGGTCTATCATTGCTAGGAATATAAATGTTCATCGAATTAGCGACAGTTTTGTCTGCTCCAATCTCCTGCGCCAGTTCAGCAACGATCTCCGTTGCAATGGGTTCCTTCCTTGACTTTAACAGTGTCCGTTTAAGTCCCTCCGAGGTCCGAAGCACGATACCGTCCCATGTGGGGTCCGAAAGACTGGCCATGCGATCCAAGGTGTCGTTCGGGCTCGCCGACTCAAAGAGACTCCTTCCTCCCTGGTTGGCTACTGAAGACGAGCTTAACCAAACAAAGAACAAAAGGCATGTTTCAGGTATAAGGCACATGTATACAAAGATAACCGATCAAGCATGTCCCATAGCAGCTTCATCCACTGTGGATGACTGCACACAAGTGCTTCGGGTTGCCTGGCAACCTCCTTACTGCGTTCTGAACGCATTTCTGGCTTGATTAGAGCCGTTAAATCTCACTGCCAGTACTGTACTGCGACACATGTTTTCCACAAACTTTGTGTTTGCTCCTCTGAACAAAAGAACGGACTGAAAATTCAAAAATTTCGGCAATTTCTGATCTTGACGGAAGACTATCGGGAAATAGACGGACCCAATATGGCGCCGATTGCCAGGCTGGTCAGATCAAAGTCCCGAGTTTATGATTGTCTTTGCGTTCTTACGCATGTTTCAGTTATAAGGCACATGTATACAAAGGTAACCAGTCAAGCATGCCCCATATATAGCAGTTTCATCCGCTGTGGATGGATGCACACGAGTGCTTTGGGTTGCCTGGCAACCGCCGTACTGCGTTCTGAACGCATTTCTGGCTTGGTTAGGGCCGTTAATCTCACTGCCAGTACTGTCCTGCGACAAATAATTTCTACAAACTTTGTGTTTGCTCCTCTGTCTGCTCTGAACAAAAGAACGGACTGAAAATTAAAAAAAATCGGCAATTTCTGATCTTGGCGAAAGACTATCGGGAAATAGACCGACCCAATCTGGCGCCGATTGCCAGGCTGGACAGGTCAAAGTCCCGAGTTTATGATTGTCTTTACACTCCTACCATCAGCGAACCATCCCACCGTTCTGCTCTCAAGAACCTCCACGACACTCCCCATCCGGTCACCGCCTCTGCCCCCCTCATTTTCAACCGGAGCCCCGCCGAGCCTCTCTACGATCCCATGCACGAACCGACCTCCCCGCACCTTCAGCCGAGGTTCCCGCACTAAGGGAAACATATCCGCCAAAGTTACATGTATACAAATGTAACCGATCAAGCATGTCTCATAACAGCTTCATCCACTGTGGATAATTGCCACGAGTGCTTTGGGTTGGCTGGCAACCAACGTACTGCGTTCTGAACGCATTTCTGGCTTGGTTAGAGCCGTTAAATCTCACTGCCAGTGCTGTGCTGCGACACATGTTTTCCACAAACTTTGTGTTTGCTCCTCTGCTTGCTCTGAACAAAAGAACGGACTTAAAATTCAAGAACATTTTTCAATTTCTGATCTTATCGAAAGACCATCTGGAAATAGAACGACCCAATATGGCCCCGATTTACCAGGCTGGACAGATCAAAGTGTCGAGCTTATGATATTCTTTACATTCTTATTGTCAGTGAACCATCTTACTGTTTCGTTTTCAAGAACTTCTACGTTACTCCTTAGTAATTTATACTAAATACTTAGTCCCTGGTTGTTTAGGGCTCTGACTTCTTTTTATTATATGTATCTCCACGGACAATTACTGGTGCATTCCAGCTGGCTCTTGCATCTACATGTATACAGCAATACAAAGATCTAGTCTGAATTAGTCAGATACGTTATCTGGCCAACAAGAGAGGCCATCTGGCTGCAGCCAGACAACACTTGTCTGCATCGATCTGTTTTGTGAGACTGTCGAGGGACATGTCTAATCTTTATATTATATTGTCAGTTGTATGCAACATGCCCGTGGTCTTACACCACATGTCTAAAAAAAAACGTAGTTTTAGGTGACTCGATATTATGCAACCAAAAATGCGGTTCTTCGCGCGCATGAATAGAAAGTTCGACTTTGGAATTCCAGGAATCTCCGTTCTATTGAACAATGAATGGCTTTTGTCATGATCTTGCTCGTTAGTCCGACAACAAGGTATGCCTTAAATGCCGAGGCAATTTTCCCGGCCAAAGATGGCAAGATTTCGAACGCTGACTTGGTACGTCCAAGGTTTATTATTTTTAATGGTTTGAGGAAAAGAGACTGTATCCCCTCCATTAGGTATCCAATGCTGGAAAATCGTCTTTCTGGCATATTCAGTGAACCAAGCTGTAAGTCAAATGTAGACCCGGCCATACTGTTTCCGAGACAGGATTCCATACACTTTTGTTTTGACCGCTTCACTGTGTTGTATGGCTTTATGAAAACCCTTCGCGTAACCCAGTCCATCGTCCGGATATACTACGATTTACCTTCCTTCGCTTCTCCCTTCTGAACCAATGGTCTGATCACTTTGTAAAAACATAAGGGGCGATCGAAAGGCCAAAAGGCAAGACCTTAAACTGGTAAAGCGTGGGGTTCCCGTTAATAAACCACACAAACCCAAGGTATTTTCGATGCTCAGGAAAGATAATAATGTGGTGGTACCCCGCTTCGAGGTCAAACTTAACAGAAAACCATTTTCCCCAAGGAAAAAAGGCTGTACTTAAGTCTTGGTATTTTCTTCGTACTCAAAATAATCATAAGTGATATAAAGTGGGGTTACTGGAATCAAGAAACTTAACTTGCTCTTGTGACTCTCGGGACTGTGGCCCGTTCCCCTCCTCTCGACCTCTCTCTCTCGCCCTACAAGGGGTGGTCCCAGCGGACGCGTTCCCCGCCCGGGAACGCCGATGTTGCCTTGTCCCATGGACCGTTCCGGTGCTGGACGTCATTCTGGTGCCGAAGTGCTTAGCTGTTGCGGTAATTTGGGCCGATTCTACTCCAATGGCCTTGGGTACCGCAGGCGTAACAAATGTCACGGCTTTGTTGACATTGTGTATGCAAGGAATGCTAATTTGTTAAGAGTAAAAAGTTTTGCAGTATGCAGCATTAGCGAACAAGCGTGAAGTGAAGCACTGCGCGTCACTCGTGCTTATTTATACCACTCGTGACCACTGAACCGTTTCACTTTACATAACAAGGGTAAAGTAGATTCATTCTAATTCGCTCTGTAGCTCAAACGAATAAATCAACATATATCGACTAGAGTAGTCTTGGGCCAAGACTACATGTACACATGTACATATCGTCAGTACTCCGAAATCCACGCGGTCCTATTTCTACGCACTCGCCTTAAAGGAACACGTTGCCTTTGGGTTGCGCTTTATTGGGCGTTTTTGGGCTATTACAAGCGTTTGAAGTATAATGAGCACGATCTGAAAGATGTTTAAAAAGTAGAATATAATGATCCACACAAACGTGCCTTAGAAATGCTTCAATTTTGCGTAATTTCTTGAAGCAGCACGCTCCGCCATTTATGGGAGTCAAAATCTTGACTCCCATAAATGGCGGAGAAATTATATTAGTCTTATTTCCAGCCTGGAGAAAGAAATTATTTTTCCTTCCTCCGTTGCGTGTGACGTGCCTGTTTTTTTAATTCGTGTCTACAATAACCATTGGGTATAAATCATCCAAGTCCTTTCTATCGGTTTGTCCCATGACAATATTCTTACCCTGATTGGCGAGGTTTTCGTTTTTTTCTTTTTTGACGCGTCTGCTGTGTTCTCTTGACGATCCATTTTTTGACAGCCAGTCGGTGTGTACACATGTGTGTGTGTGTATGGGTTTACATTTCACACATGTCTCGGGAGGCGGAGAATGGTATGGTACCTTGCGTTCATATGATAGGTTTACCTGACCACTGGCTACGGCGCCAGCCTAACTCCTGTTCGTCGCTGCATTTTGCCCACTACCCGGACGATCGTATTGACGGCTTGAAATACGTATACATTTCGCAGGACATGTAGTGGGGGTCAGAGGTCAGTGTTTGTTTTTTTAAATTACCATTCACTAATTATAACACATTAAATGTGTTTTATTGCAAGAACAACTTTTAATAAGTATAAGGAACACCCTCAAACGTGAGATTTCGTGAAATCTGAAGGCAACGTTTCCTTTAATGTTTGCCGGCCAATGCGCGCGCGTGCATAAGCGTTAGGTGCGCAGATTATGGAGGATTGAGGATACATGTAGGTTCCGCCGCGCCCGGCCGGACTACTCTCATCAAGCGCAGCGCAGGATGAGCGCCGATTTTTAAATTGCACTTTTGTTTTCGTCAACTGCATCGTGTCTCAAGCTCCATGGATAAGCTGTTTTCAAGACTGAGAGGGTTCATTACCATTCGTGAAGTTTCACTGTTCTTCCTGTGCTGTGTGGCCACTTATTTATTTCGTGTGCGGCGGAGCTACAGCGTTGTTCCTGCGTGGAGAATTGACATCGATCAATCGCACTACCAAAATAAACAATACGCTCAACCCTGGGAAACTTTGTGAGTAGGATATGGTATTTTTTTAGGGTATTTTTTTCGTATGTACATTTAACAAAAATTTTAAGGAAATTACCTCCTGGAATCAACCATGGAGGAAGAAACAACACATAATGTAATTTTAAGATATACATATGTAGGCCTACTTCCCACTTGCACTTTTGTCGCAAATGTTGCTTTTCTGTAGAAAAATCACGTTTTCTTCTTCAAAAATTGGCTTCAGTTAGTGCACAAGATAACCATTCACATGCGCGAGCAGCGCCCTCTGTTGTTGCGCTTACGCACAGACCGCTCGCCACATCATTTTGTTAATTACTTTATGTAGTAATTTTATAATTTCAGAAATGCAACATTTGCGACGGAAGTGTCAGCATGGTCAGTGGGCAATGGTTATGGTGGGAAGTATATCTTAGAATAAACCCTTTCACGGTTATCGACGCCATCTTGGTCACAGGGCACTTCGAACACGCGTTGCTGTGTGCGTCCGTGTACTTTTAGAAGGCTAAAAGTGTTGTTTTTGACGTTTATATTGGGACGTTATCATTTTGTATATGTAGGACTTTTAGCCCCTTACCAATTTAACCCCATTCGCTATCTTACATTTTGCTGCACGCGGCAAGATGGCCGCCGTACTCCAAACTATAGTTCACCAATACAGTCAAAGTTATTAAACATTGAAAAACTTACCTGGAATCTCCATAATGTAGTACCGTGGTCCATTTTCCCCGATGATTCTTCTAAACAGAAAAAAACTAGTCCAACGTAATTTTTCTTGACATTTTCGAGCACACTCGGGAGAATTAAGAGCAACATTTACCACGTGTTTAGAGATGAACAGTCGGGGGGTGGGGCCCAGATAGCCCGCCCTCTTGTGGTCATCTCATTGTATAACGTCACTAGCAGTACAATGATCTGGAACGTGATTTGATCGTCTGTAAACACGGCTCTTCTCCCGAGTGTGCTCGAAAATGTCAAGAACAATTACGTTGGACTAGTTTTTTTCTGTTTAGAAGAATCATCGGGGAAAATGGACCACGGTACTACATTCTGAAGATTCCAGGTACTTCCATGGTAAGTTTTTCAATGTTTAATTTTGACTGTATTGGTGAACTATAGTTTGGAGTACGGCGGCCATCTTGCCGCGTGCAGCAAAATGTACATGTACATGTAAGATAGCGAATGGGGTTAAATTGGTAAGGGGCTAAAGTGCAGTTATATACAAAATGATAACGTCCCAATATAAACGTCAAAAACAACACTTTTAGCCTTCTAAAAGTAGCGTCCGTGGATCGTAGCTAATGCACAGTGACCTAACAATGCATTCGTATACGATCCGCGCACGCACACAGCAACGCGTGTGCATTCGTATACGATCCGCGCACGCACACAGCAATGCGTGTTCGAACTGCCCCGTGAACAACATGGCGTCATAATTTGTTGCCAACACGAATTGACTTACATACTTATCTTACCAAGTCGACTTAGTAGATTTGGAAAGGCGACTTGGCAACCAAAATATATTTCAGTCAACGACTATTATTGATTTTGGGAAGTCAACTTGGCAATATCTCGCCAAGTCGACTTATTCCATGTTAAATTTATATAAGTCAACTCGGTCTCGGTATCTAAACAAGTGGGGTGGCCCTCACAGAGCGCCGTATGTAGGCACATGGGCGATACTCGGGCAGTGTAAACACTGCATGTTTTTCTCGAAATCGGCAAACAAATTCGGCCGACCAAATAAAACGGCCGACTTAAACAAAATCGGTCTGTGTAAACACGGCTTTATGCAGTGTTTACCCCAGAAAATTGTTAAAGTGTAGTGGTAAAATATATTTGAGATGACATATGTTGTCTGTTAATTTTTACCATCCAATACTGTGATACTGCCATGATACAAACGGTGGATTTTTGGAGAATTTTTATTTATTTATTTAATTTATTTATTTACATCCAACAGCGGAGTACCGCCAATTATAGGAATGGAATCAATTAACATAGGTATTCGAATAACTATCAACTTCTAAGTTGAATTAGAAACGGCCAGAGACACCAGGGGATACCTCCCCTTGCTCTTCTCGAAAAAATGCTCTGGGATATTTAAAGTGCGTTACCGAAACCTAAAACACTGGACCAACAGCTTTACATCCCTTCCGAAGGATGGATCAAGTGTGATTAAGTGCCTTGCTTAAGAGCACAAGTACCACAATCCGTCATGGCCCACATTCTAGTACTGGCACAGGAACTTAAGTTTGACGCATTAGATCGCTCGGCCATAACACCCCACTTCGTTCATTGTACATTTACCAGTTTCATTGTCTTTTTGTATCAATTTTAATCTCTGAGAGCTCAGAAAGCAACATTCTGCAAAATTATTGTTGGACATGTTGGAAGCTACAATGTATGAATGTGAAAGGGTAGTGGCTGATTGCTAAAGAGTAGTGTCCATTTGCCAAAGGGTATTGGCACCACTGCTCTACAATGCTTTGGGGGGAAACACTGCTTTTTTATGGCAACCTTGCAACCTGAAAACGATGGTACCTTGTACATGTATGTAGTACAAATAATGCAATATTTTGTGGGCATGACCGTGAGGCATGACGGCCTTTTAATTCGCATGCACACCTGAGACGGGCGTTCAATATATCCATGCACAAAATTATCCATGTGTACAAAATTGGCATGACTAATTGTGGAAAATTCTGATGGGGGCGGGTGGCTGCTGGGTAAGATGGCAAAAACAATGGGACTTAGGAAGATGGGTGATAATTAAACAGATAAAAATGACTGATAATAAACATTACCTCAATTTAATAGTTAAAAATATTTAAAATACAAACTTGTTTTTCAATCATGTCAATGGTCATCAGAACTTTATTCAAAACCTCAAATAGTACATGTATACAAATATTGACTGCTCATGATGGTGATGGTGCGAAGTATAAGGATACAAGAGCACATTTTCTTGTGTAGAAAGTGGCAATATGAGTTTCAAGTTTCTCAAGTGGTAGATGTGTTCAATTGTCTTGGCTAGTACGAGTGGGTTTTTGACTTTCAGGAAGCCAGCTGCCTTTCAATTTACAGATAAAATACGTAAGATGTGAAATTCATAGTGAAACACTCCCGAACAGCCGAACTGAGTGAAATGTTCGGTTCGGTCCTGTCCGGTTCGGAAACTTTGTGGGGCAAGTTCGGTAAAATTCTGTTCTGTTAGTATGTTCGGTTACAGCATTACATGTAGTTGTATTGGATACGAGTTTCATTATTATCCTGAAGAGCCTCAATATTAAACTGTAAATTTTGTGGTTTTGAAAGCTGGATCCTAATTGTCCTGATGACTAGGTGATGATCGGTGTTTGCTGGGGACTCTGCTCCTCTGTAGACCCTGCAAGATGTAAAAATGGAGGGGTTTCGGCACAACATATTATGGTCAATCTCTTTCTTGGTGCGACCATCTTTTGAGATCCAAGTACAGTGTTCTCCAACTATAAAATTTAAAGCATGGCGGCAGGGTACCGATTACCGAACGTGATTGCACATGTACATGTATCGACATGTATGTATATGCCAGGGTTCTCCACGAGGGGTTTTGCTACATGTGCTAGGGCGTGCCGCCCTACCTAATTTTTGTACCGCCCGAGCAAAATCACGACCGCCCGAGCAAAAAAAATGCCGCACTGCAAAAGTTGTCACGATACCTTTCATGTATTTACATCATGTATGTACATGTACCACTGCACACGGGCCACTCCCAAGGAAAACGAACTGATGTCGCCCTCTGTTGACTAAATCCGTCTAACATAGTCGTGTACTTTGTTTACGCGCTTTTTTATGGCAACCTTGCAACCTGAAAACGATGGTATGTAGTACAAATAATGCAATATTTTGTGGGCATGACCGTGAGGCATGACAGCCTTTTAATTCGCATGCACACATGAGACGGGCGTTCAATATATCCACATGCACAAATTATCCATGTACAAAATTGGCATGACTAATTGTGGAAAATTCTGATGGGGGCGGGTGGCTGCTGGGTAAGATGGCAAAAACGATGGGACTTGGGAAGATGGGTGATAATTAAACAGATAAAAATGACTGATAATAAACATTACCTCAATTTAATAGTTAAACATATTTAAAATACAAACTTGTTTTTCAATCATGTCAATGGTCATCAGAACTTTATTCAAAACCTCAAATACCGGTAGTATACAAATATTGACTGCTCATGATGGTGATGGTGCGAAGTATATGTCAAAGGTACAAGAGCACATTTTCTTGTGTAGAAAGTGGCAATATGAGCTTCAAGTTTCTCAAGTGGTACTAGGTAGATGTGTTCAATTGTTCTTGGCTAGTACGAGTGGGTTTTTGACGTTCAGGAAGCCAGCTGCCTTTCAATTTACAGATAAAATACGTAAGATGTGAAATTCATAGTGAAACACAGTTCTACACAGTTCTACACAGTGGTACATGAGTTATGTCTTTTAATTTACTAAGTAGGTCAACAGAGGTCAAAAGGTCAATTTTAAAGGGAGTTTCGCTAAATTTGGTAATCCTCGCCATCAAACAAAACTATGTGTAAATTAAAGGAGTGTGACCAGATCACTTTTTTTTACCCATAACTCCCCGGGACTTACATGTACCTTATGGGTCATGAGATTTTTATATCATAACATCCGTTATATTTTTCTGATTACGAAACTGAAACTCTCGCGCTTCTAGGCCGCATATTTCCGAGGATATCGTCGAAAATCCACCGATTATTTGTAAACTAATTTTCCAGTATCAACGTTTATCCGCTGAAAGCATACTCGATAGTTTTGTTCAATTTTTTACTGGAAATTGCGAATGTTTTCGGGTTTTTGGGACATGGGAGGTGTGTATGGGAGTTACTTGATAATATTGATAAGTTACATCAAAAACTATTTTCCAGAAACTCTGGTCACGCTCCTTTAATAAAGTTTTACTATAACATAATATTACATGTATTCTGACTTGACGTATTTTATTCACCATATAAATACAGGTTAATTTTATTATATTGGTAGAAAGGCTTTCTGCCACAACGTGGGAAATAGGCGGGTCAATATAGCACAAAAAAATACCCCAACATAAAAAAAAACCTTACAGGCATGGAAGGGGTGGAGACAATGACTTCTCTAATATAACTGCTGATGTCAGATGTAGCTAATTTTATTGTTCAGTAATGTGTATAACATGATACTGTGGCAAGAATGGCTGCACCAGCCACCATATGAGCCGCTAAGGCAGGGTGGGCCACTCTGCCAGAATTGCCTCCTTGACAACCTGCACTTCTAGGGCTGTTTTTGAGACATGGGATTCAAAAGGTCTGGTCAGGCCCATGCAGGTTTAATCAGGATAAAAACCTAACAAACTTCAGCATGAAGCCATCCCAGCCCAGCTGTAAGCCATCCTAGCCCAGCCCGAAGCCATCCCGTTTTATCCCAAAGCCATCCCGGCCCAGCCCAAAGCCATATCCCAGCCAAGCTCAATGCCCTCTCAGTTATGCCCAAACCCCAAACCCCAAAACCCCAGCCTAAAGACATCCCGGCCCAGCACGAAGCCATCCCAGCCCAGCCCGAAGCCATGCCAGGCAAGCCTAAAGCCATCAAAGCCTAGCCCGAAGCCATCCCGTTTCAGCCAGAAACCATTCCGGTTTAGCCCGAAGTCATACTAGCCAAGCCCGAAACCATCCCGTCCCAGCCTGAAGCCATCCCGTCCCAGCCGGAAACCATCCCCGCCTAGGCCGAAGCCATCCCGGCCCAACCCGAAGCCATCTTGGCTCAGCCCCAAGGCATCCCAGCCAAGTCCAATGCCCTCCCAGATACGCCCAAACCCCAAAACCTCGGCCTAAAGACATCCCAGCCCAGCACGAAGCCATCACAGCCCAGCCCGAAGCCATGCCAGGCAAGCCTAAAGCCATCAAAGCCTAGCCCGAAGCCATCGTTTCAGCCATTCCGGTTTAGCCCGAAGTCATACTAGCCAAGCCCGAAGCCATCCCCTCCCAGCCCGAAGTCATCCCGTCCCCGCCCAGGCCGAAGCCATCCCGGCCCAACCCGAAGCCATCTTGGCTCAGCCCGAAGCCATCCCAGCCAAGCCCGAAGCCATCCCAGCCAAGTCCAATGCCCTCCCAGATACGCCCAAACCCCAAAACCCCAGCCCGACGCCATCCCAGCCCAGCTATAAGCCATCCCAACCCAGCCATAAGCCATCCCAACCCAGCCCGAAGTCATCCCTGTCTAGCTAGAAACCATACCAGCCCAGCCCGAAGCCATCCCTGCCCAACCTGAAGCCATCCTGACCCAGCCCGAAGCCATCCTGACCCAGCCCGAAGCCATCCAAGCCCAGTCTGAAGCCATCCCGGCCCAACCTGAAGCCATCCAGGCCCAACCTGAAGCCATCCTGGCCCAGCCCAAGGACATCTCAGTCAAGCCCAATGCTCTCCCAGCTCGGCACAACCCCAAAACCTCGGCCCGAAGCCATCCTGGCCCAGTCTGAAGCCATCCCGGCCCAACTTAAGCAATTCTAGCACAGCCCGAGGCCATCCCAGCCCAACCCGAAGCCATCCTGGCCCAGCCCGAAGCCATCCCAGCCAAGCCCAATGCCCTCCCAGCTACGCCCAAACCCCAAAACCCAAGCCCGAAGCCATCCCAGCCCAGCTCTAAGCCATCCCAACCCAGCCCGAAACCATCCCTGTCTAGCCCGAAACCATGCCAGCCCAGCCCAAAACCATGCCAGCCCAGCCCGAAGCCATTCCGGCCCAGTCTGAAGCCAGCCCGGCCCAACCTGAAGCCATCTCAGCCAAGCCATATGCCCTCCCAGCTCAGCCAAAACTCCAGCCCGAAGCCATCCCGGCCCAGTCTAAAGCCATCCTGGCCCAACCTGAAGCCATTCCAGCCAAGCCCGAAGCCATCTCAGCAAAGCCTAATGTCCTCCCAGCTCAGCCAAAACCCCAACCCTATGCCAGCCCGAAGCCATTCCGGCCCAGCCTAAAGCCACCCGGGCCCAGCCCGAAGCCACTGCACCCTGACCCAACCTAAAGACCTCCCAGTGCAGCCCGGAATCCTCCCAACCTTGTCCAAAGCCTTCTCAGCTCTGCCCGAAGCCATCCTAGTTAAGTTCAGCCCAAAGCCATCCTGGCCCAGCCCGAAGTCATCCCGTACAGCTTCAGGCTGGACTAGGCCAGGGCGCCTTCAGACTGGGCTTGATGGCTTTGGGCTGGGCCGGGGTAGCTTTGGGCTGGGCTGGGGTGGCTTTAGGCTGGGCTTCGGGGCTTCAGGCTGGGCAATTCTAAAAGTTGTGTACATTTCGTTTGGAGGAGGACTGGGAAAATGTTAATGATTTTATTTTATAATTTTTTTGAAATTCTTTATTCTCATTGTGTTAAATGTACAAACTACCGGTACATGTACTGTCCAATAATGTTCAATGGAAGTTGTAGATCGAGATTACATAGCAGAATGGAACTCAAGGAAGCAACTATTCTTGCAGAGATGTACATTGCAGGATGCACAGCCAGAACGCGTTACAGTGGGCCGTCCCTTGGGTTGTTTCTTGCCATTACGACGACACATGATGCAGATCTTGGGGTTTTTAGATGGCATTCTGATGCACAAGTGTGATGGGCCATTGGAGACGGGAACTGGGGGTAGATGGTGCTGCTGACAATGTGACATGCCCTGTGCAAATCCTCCAATGAGGGCATTAGCTATCTTCAAGTGGAAGATGCGATGGGGGATCTGTCGTTGCCCATCAGTCATAGCTTGGTAGCAGATGAAGGCATTGACACGAGCGACATCAAGGAGGAAGTAGAGCACTTTCTTCCACCAGCTCATAGACTGACGACTGCAAGAATGGTAGAATCTCAGCTGGTCAGCTCGGTCTACACCGCCCATGTATTGGGTGTAATCCATGGCCTGAGGGGGAGCTCGGACATTTTTCTTGGTGGATACCCTTTCACCCTTTTCTTTGAAGTTTCTGGACACATAGTCGCTTGTTGGATTTCTGTAGCCTTGATGGCATGAAGAGAGAAATGACACAATCTTTGTATCATGCCACAGGACCATGGTAAGTTGGCCTTGTTGACGGGCGTAGATAGTCCTCCGAGGAGTCTTGGACATCATCTGCATCTTTTTGTGGTACTGGGGATTTATCTTCGAACTGATGTTGAAATCATTGGGAAGGCCCTTGGATGATCTCTTTACGGCTCCACACAGGTAGGTTTTGTGCTCCAGTAGCTCCTTTGCCAAGGCCACAGAGGTGTAGAGATTATCAGTGAAAAGTTGGTGATATACGCCAGTATGGAGCTCAATCATTTGAAGGGAGACATCTTTCATTTTTAGGCCTGATTGAGAATGCACGAGCATGTTTAGTGTGTATCCTGGTGTTGCCTCACACACAACGTATATCTTAAACCCCATCTTTGTTGGCTTGAGTGGGAGAAAGAACCGCTTTATGTTAGACTTGGCCCCTTTGTACTTTATCATGGCCTCGTCCAGTGTCAGCTGGCATCTTGGGTTGTAGTTACCTAAGCATGCAATGGTGACTTTATCCCAAACGGTTTGTATGGGGTAAAGGGGGTGTTTCTTCATGAAGAGGTACCGATGTTCTTTGTTTTGAGCCGGGATGTTTGCTAAGCCTTTGTCAAGGTTTGCGCAGGCGAGGCATTCAGTGAACAGGTTGAATCTGGACTTGGTCATGGTAGCGGCTATGCCGGGGTTTCTCAAAGATAAATCTGTAGACCAATCATCTTTACTGCTGAAGTTGGATGAAACAAATTCCAACCCAGGCACGAATCTCTTCAGGGGTAGTCTCTCTGGTAAAGCGGGAATTATTGTGACCTTTTTTATTTGTATAGCGGGCCATCTTTTTGAAAAGAGATGAGGGGAAGAACTTCAAAAAATACTCAAGGGGCTCATCCTCCTTCGGGCGGTCAAATGTGGGGCCAGCGGGTAGCTTCCCTCTGAACTTGTGGACCTTCACTTTATGCAAATCTCTTGTCCAGTTATGTTGATCTCTGGGGTACTGGGGGTCATGGTTGCGGTCAGGCTTGGGTGGGTCATTATCAGGTCCTGTCTACAAATGTAGTTGGTGGTCTACCGCGCCGTTTCTTGGCTGGAGGAGGCACAGTCACCTGCTCTTCATCAGACAAGTCCTCTTCACTTTCCTTGTCGCCCTGCTGACTGTCAACACCATCATCGTCGTCTTCGTCTTCATGGTGTCATCATCTGGCCAGGACTCCTCGCCGTCATCCTCCCTTGGCTGGTCGCCATCTGATTCCATCGCTTCATTCTCATTGATGCCGTTATCATGTCGGCCAGCTTGTCTTCTTTCTCTGTATGAGGGGAAATTGTGAAATTCCTGTACTTGCAATGAAAGATGTATTTTTATAGAGAGCACAAAAATATATTTGAAATACATGCATGTAAGGAAATAAAATGTACACGATAGTTGTAAATTTTTGGAAAAAAAGTTTACCTTGTACTTGCCTGCTCCATCTTGGCGATAAAAATTGAGTGTTCCTCCTCAGTCAGTCCGTGTTGGAGTAAATGAACTTCTCGTAAACTCATCTTGGCAAAGCAGCAGCCGTACCATTTATATCACAGGGCTAGCACAAGAACGACTGATTAAAACATGCTATATTTGGTACTTTTATACACTCCGCAACCATTGTTTTTTTCTCCCCGGTGTGCAGTACAAAATAAGTTACATAATGAAACGGAATCTGCCTTACAACTCCGCATACACAGGTGCCTTGATGCATACAATTAACATTACAATACAGTTTCTCCCATAATAGGCAGTGAAATATACATGTATCCCCAAAAATACAAGCAGGAATTTAAGACAGATGCTGCACCTGTATCTAGCCCAGGCTGTTGTTCCTTGGGGATCCACATTTGTAAACACATTCCAATATTGTTGGTCTCTGGGGCTGCAGTTATACCACACAAAACCTGCAATGAATTATGCTAGTCTCTTGGGCAGTACTGTAGTTAGACTGCTCAAAAACTCACTGGGCCAGTCGCCGGGGCAGCAGTTAAACCACACAAAACCGTAGTGAATTATGGCTAGTCCCCAGCAGTTTTTAGACCGCTCGAAACCTTCCAGCTGGAGGGTTTCGAGCAGTCTAACTGTTGACCAGCAAAAGTAGGAAGGTTAATGAATAATAAAATTATATCTGACATCAGCAGTTATATTAGAGAAGTCATTGTCTCCACCCCTTCCATGCCTGTAAGGTTTTTTTTTTATGTTGGGGTATTTTTGGTGCTGTATTGACCCACCTATTTCCCACGTTGTGGCAGAAAGCCTTTCTACCACTTTAATCAAATTAACCTGTATTTATATGGCGAATAAAATACGTCGAGACAGAATAATATCATGTATAAATAGTAAAACTTTATTAATTTACACATGTATACATTTTTGTTTGATAGCGGGGATTACCAAATTTAGCGAAACTCCCTTTAAAATTTACCTTTTGACCTATGTTGACCTACTTACTATATTAAAAGACATAACTCATGTACATGTACCACTGTGTAGAACTCACCAATACCTACATTTTGAGGGGTAACTTGTATCTCTACGACAATTGTTGACGGAATAATGGATATATTTGAATTTCCCCTAACCCTAAAATGGCCGTCAAAAGTCTTGGGCTTGAGGGTTCATGTTAACATCCAAAATCAAGTAGTACAGATGCAAACCTACTAGAAAAATGTTGTTTCATCAATTCTAGGGGGCTGGGGGTGCACGGTGGGCCCTTAGCTCTGGCCCATGGACTAAGTCAAAACAAATTGAAATGAAGGTAATGTCAGTTACCCAAACACAGACATCAATAGTGTGTGTGTCCACCATGTGCTTGGAAGCATTCAGTGCATCTGCTACGCATGCTGTCCACCAGGTTTCTGATGCAGGCTTGGGGGAGATTGTTCCACTCTTCCTGTAGAGCTGCTCTGAGTGTTTGTGCATTAACAGGCGGATTGTCCCTTGCCGAAACACGTCGCCCAAGCTCATCCCACAGTTGTTCAATCAGATTGAGATCCGGAGAACAAGAGCACCATGGTAAGAGTTCGAATCTGGCCTTCACCATTGTGTGCTTTGATTCCTGAACAGCTTTGAACATTAATCTCTGAATGAAATTTCCAGGCTGTGACACGGGATACAGCAAGCGGTTCCATGCCAGTGCATTTTCCAGTTCTGTCAGTTGGGCAACTGCTTGGTTACTGACATGTGTTTAGAGTAGAGTATTGAAGTAATCCGGGGTGTCATTTTGGTTCATTTTAATGGACAGGATTTTAAGATATGACCATGTGAAAAATGATAAGTTTCTTTTTGAGCCCAGTTTAGTTTTGGACGGGAAGAGTCACTTTAGGTAATTAGCAAAAATTGCTGCCGTCAGACATAGCCAGTTTTGGATTGTTTACTTTAGTCAGTTTACACGTGTCAGAAATCTCATATTACAGTCAAAATCAAACTTGAAAAACATACATGTATACATGTACCATGAAGGTCGTTTTCCTCTCAAGCATTCTGTCCAATCATCGTTTTTTTCCCAATGAATATCTTCTGCATATATGTAAACAGTGAAAAACTTGTCAAACATTATTTTTCTTTAAATTTTTCTAGTAAACAGTAAACCTATCAGAGTTGAAATTTTCTGCAATTAGGCATGACATACCACAGTACAATGGAATAACCACAAGAGGGTAGGCTCACTATACGCTGGTTGGCTCGTGGGCCCACCCTCTTGTGGTTATGGCCAGGCAAAGCGGTAACAGTGGGACACTTTTGCTGTATTTTGATCTACATGTACATGTGGTACATGTATACAGTACATACTCCAGTTCTCCTCTATCAAAGGCTGAGTAAAGTGGTATTACGGTACATGTTTGTATAAATTAAAGGCTACCTTAGACTGCAAATTGGGGGCAAACAACATCTTGGGGACAAGATTTTTTTAATGGGGCAGTAACGGAGGGACGAAAAATTAACGTCTAATTTATACACTTTTTTCAAACTTTCATATCATGCGGTTCCTGAGCATGCTGAGGTGAAAATGTTTTCCTTTCTCTAACATTTTACAATTACAGTATCACTTAAATATGAACATGTATACATGCAAAATGATGGTCCTGCTGTGCTGCTAAATTTTTATTGGGCAGGGTTTAAAGACAGATGGTTATGGTACAGGGACACATTTTTGCTTGTCTGTTCAGGCACCCATTATACTGTACATTATACCACTTTGGCACAAACACAGACAAGAATGTAATTTTAAAAAAGAAATCATTTTAAAAGATTCATTTCGGCAGAAATTGCATTTGTACGTGTACATGTACATGTACACTTTCCTTTCAACTAACGTAGTTTTATATCGCATAATGATGAGATGGTTTTATTTTAAGCACTTTTTATGATGCGCAACTTGAAGGACGACAAGAATCCATTGTGAATCTGACCAGTATTGTAAGTGTACCCAGTGTGCGCGCGATGACATGTATCACAGATTTCCATGTTCAAACAACCCGGTAACCCCACGCTCTCTCCTAAAGAATAACTTTATCTTATTTCATACTTGCACACTTACGCACTTGTTTTTGTGTTCCACTTTCAGACCCTTGCCAGTCATCTCTGATGTTGAAAGTGATAATTCAAATGGTAAGATAGAACATGTATACCCAAGATATAAAAAAATATTGTCTAAAACAAGTGCAACCCATACAATATTGTCCTACTATTACGAAGATGACCATGACCTGAATGAAACAGACTATACCCAGCACGATATGTGGCAAAGGGACTCCCCCCTAACACCCCTATACCTCAACACACTCTTTCCTTTTGTTAACGTACCAAACCCCCCTAAAAACTTAAAGGAATTCCTTGCATGTTTGAGACACAATGGGGGAACAATGGTAGGGGTGTACCCTCTGCCACATATCGTGCTGCATATGAAACCATGATGAAACGGACACAAACATAATACATGTACGGTACCGTACCACAGAGTGGCAATTGCGGCAATGCCATGTACATGTTGTATATGGGCACCTTTTGTGGGCGTGCGACCAATAAGCCTTTTCGATATCTCGCGTGCACAAGGACTTATGGAATTGAATGTGGATAAACAAACCTACATGTACACGTTGGCGTGCGCGTTATCCTACAGTGTACATGTACGATTGGCCCTGTGTGTAGTAGGGCCTATCAACTCGGCAACTTTTTCACGAAAACCAAAAAGAGTTTAAGAATCAACCTCTCACCACTTTTTATGTGATACGTATTAAACATACTGACAAACATGTCCCGAAACGGAAATGTTGCAATTGCGAGAAATCATCGGAGATTCCCTTCACTAGTGGGACGAGAGTCCGAGTATCGCACTCGCAGCTAGGTGTCCGTGTCCTAACACACGCCGTTTTGGCACGGCGCGGTTGGAATAGTTGGGCTCGCACTGCATGCGAGCGCAAACTCCCACTAGCGAAGGGAATCCCCGATGATTTCTCGCAAATTGCAACATTTCTGTTTCGGGACACGTTTGTCAGTATGTTTGATATATCACATAAAAAGTGGTGAGAGGTTGATTCTTGTACCGTACTCTTTTTGGTTTTCGTGAAAAAATTGCCGAGTTGATAGCCGCCACTGTATACATACTGAGGAATAGCGCGCCCCGCCCACGTGTGGGTTTGTTAGTTAATTGACATTCAATCCCATAAGTCTTGCGCGCGCGAGATATCGAAAGGCTTTTTGAAAGCAGCGGCGTAGGTAGTGGGGGGTGGGGGGGTGCGGTGTGCACCCTCTCTCCCCCCAATATTTATTTTATTCGGCAAATTCATGGTACAGTCGGCAAATCCATGGTGCTGTCGGCAAAAATATATATACATGTACATGTATATCATAAAGGGCGCTCATCCGTTCACCAGCCAGGTATTACATTATACACTGTACCTGCATGTACAATGTATTCTTGTACACGTTGAATGGCATAACTACATGTAGGCCTGTGGCGTTCAGTACAAAACTATTTTCACGAACTGACCCATAATTTTCAGTTTTTTAAATACATGTAGTAAAATTAGAGAAATACATGTATGTACTGTATTACAGCATGCGTCCATATTTTGCAGTACATGTATCTAAAACCTACATACATGTACATGTACACATCAAAAAATAGCACTCTGCATTACATGTAATTCTAAAAATATAACTTTCAATGATGGTGACGTCACGTACCGGTAAGACAAAAAAAGGACTTTGACATAACGAAAGTAACCAAGAACACATGCATTGACAGGTATATAGCATTTTGTTTGGGGGATGGTATTGCAGTTCCTGAGCAGGCGGACCGGACGCCAGTGCGCGACGTGCACTGACTCGCTATTTCCTTGACTGTACACCACTGTGGCATGCCCGGCGCCACTGCCTTTTCATTATTTCCTAGCACCCAAATGCCCAACAAAAGCAGCATGCAGTGCATGTTCACGCTAAAAATGGCAACGAATATACTTGACACACTATCTGAGGTACTGTACGGTACATAAAGCAGATATCAAGTTTTCAGTTGAGTACAGTGATTAAACTTACATTCTTACAAAAAGTGCATTTTTTTCGTCCGATTTGAAGACTGTTTTTTTCTTAAACAGTAGATGATGCGTATCGTTTATGCAAAGGTAACTACATGTAAGTCGCTGTACCTCAGCTTAAACCTCGATTACTGCCTGTACAATGTAGCTTACATACATGTAGTGTGCCAATCTTATTCGCCGCTGTTCTGAAGGTGAAAATTGCTGTCATCGTCAGTCATACCATGCCTTGCAACGGTAAATGATGCAGATCTGTCTGAGTTCTGTGTTTTGGCTGCACGTGTGCAGCAGTAGTGACGTCATTATTGCGGAGCGATATTACATGTAATTCTATCAGGAAATTCCCTTGAAAAAGAGCATACCGTTTTTTAAAAGTCCTTTTCAGGCACGGATCCAGAGGAGGGGTTTTGGGGGTCAAAACCCCTCCCTGCTCCGACACCAAAAAATATAATGTAATGCATTTTTTTTTGTCCGCCTGTCCGAAACAAGGTGACATAAAAATCTGACGGGCAAAAACCCCTCCCTGGTGGCAAAACACCCTGCTGGAAAAATTCCTGGACCTACCCCTGATTTTGCTCAAAAAGAAGCTTTTGGCCTATTACATACGTACACGAAACGTATATATGTAGGCCTACATGTAATAAGAAAATGATTCTTTGAATGTTTTATTTTTGGATTTCCTGTAGAACTTGTCTTGACAACCAATGAACCCCATCTACAGCTACTGAAGATCCCTAAACATTTACAGTCAGCCAGCTCAGTACTTCCGTACATGGTTCTTGTACAGGAAGTCTCTCTTGTAACGGGCAATGTCTCATTCAGTGACAGACAACCAAAAGCATTGGCTACAGGCTACCTGGAGACCTACAAATCAATGTTGCAAGTCCGAAAACAGGTACGGTAGACTACATGTACCGGTAAGTGTGGTACAATGTACATGTATGTGTACACTTGGCCCCAGAGAGAGGGAAAACTAAAGGATGTCAAACTGGCGGTGGCAACACTGCAAGAAAAGTGAATTTGGCGCGCATTGAATCCCAGCAAGTGTGCAACGGTCCTGCAGCAGAGAATGACGTCAAGCGCGCCAGCCAATCAAACTTCTAAAAGCCATTAAAGGCACAGTTCTCCCTTCCCCTGGAGCCAAAGGTGTTTTTCAGAGACGCGTGCTCCTCAAAACGATATTGGCCCCAGAGAGAGGGAAAACAAAAGGATGCAGGACGAAAGGAATGGCATACACTTCCCGCAAAGTTTTAATGCCTCACAAACAACTGCAAAAAGGCTTAAAGAGGAAGAATCCCCCTTGACGAAAATCCAGCATTTAGGCTTTTTTCGATAGTCCAAACATCCCTCTTGCCGACGTGGATTTTTATTATTTTTTAATTGTCGGTTTTAAGTGGATAAATTGCAAGCAAAAGTGCGCTTTTCGAAAATGAGATTTTTGCGATTTCTGAAACGCTCATTAGGTATTCATGATATGCGCGTGACCCCGTGACGCAATCCTGAGAAAGAGAAGTCAACACGATAGTTAGCTCCATACGTTTACACGCAAAAACTTAGAAAACCGTCACTTTTAGATGGTGTTTTTTGAAGAATTTTGTTCCAAAAAGCCAGAGATATGCCCAGTAGCTGCGTGGTTGCATGTTTTACCAGACACTATGAAAAAAAAAGAGCAGAAAGATTTTCATTTCTATTACCAAGAGAGAGAAAAATGAGTCGCTCATTCTATAACTTGTACGGCCGATGTCCAAACACGTGGAAACTACGCCGCAGTGGACCGTACACAGACCGCTGTGAATGCCGGTCGTTCGGCGTGACTAAACCACCCGTCCCAATGCACCAGTATTTATTTCAAAAGAGAGTCACTGTGAGCCACAATTTCATCGTTTTTTCACAAAACAGGTAATAATAGATTGCTGTCATATTACATGAAGTGTTTTTTACGTTTGTATTTTGAATTACAAGGACAAAATAGGCATGATAAACATTCACTTTGTGTATTTTCCATTCAATACTGCACAGACCGTTTTGTATGCTTCTCAGGATGACGTCAACACCCTGTTGATAAACAAGCCGAGTGACCTCGAGCGTTTCAGAATTTGGGTGAAGAGGGTCGGAACTGCTTTACGTTTTAAGCAAAAGTCTGTCGATTTTTTGTGAAAAACAAGTTGTGATGGTGTTGTAGACACATACACCTCCATGATAAACAGAAAAACTAAAAAAATGTGGAAGGGGGGATTCTAGCTGTTTAACAAAGCACAAACTTCAAACAAAAAGGGGACTACTTGTCCAGAGTTAAACGTTCTAGTGTAACTTTCAAAAAGGGGTACCACCTGGTCCCATTTCTTTCCTTGTAACAAGTTACATGTACATACTGTACATGTAGAGTTATTTTTAACTAAAACATCGGACAACTCGTCCATACATGTATGATTGATTCAAATGAAACTGGACCTTAACAAATTAAACAAAAGGCGGACTTCCAACTCCGCAAATCACTCAGATTAACAAGATATGTTAAGCAATACATAAAAAGGCGGAATTCCGATTCCACAATATCAGACTTTGGTTAACAAGACACGTTATTTAAGCAATACATAACAAAAAACGGAATTCCGATTCCGCAATTCCCCTCGGGTTAACAAGACACGTTAAGCAATACACCAATAAGCAGGATTTGATTCTGCAAAACCGTTTTAGTTAACAAGCGACGTTACCTAAAACAGACCAAAACACAAGCCCCCACCCCCCCCCACCCCCCCCCCCCCCCCACCCCCCCCCCCCCCCCCCCCCCCCCCCCCCCCCACCCCCCCCCCCCCCACCCCCGCCCCCACCCCCGCAAGAAATACACAAGGGACCCCCCGGGAAGAAATGTCCCAAGGGGCTGGATAAGTGAGCAAGATTCAACAGTTGTGAGAGCCTAACCCCCAAACAAGTTTCCGATGCGGGAATTTGCAACACCCCACCCCCACCCCCCCAGACCCCCCCCTCCCCCACCCCACCCCACACCCCTCCCCCCCCCCCCCCCCACCCCCTTACACACACACACTCCCCAAACAGTGCAACCCCCAGGAAAAACCCCGAGGGCGGAGACAAAGGAAAACTGAACGCCTGCGGGTTGTGACCAAAGAGTTGTAACGCTCCCAGAACATTACCACAAAATCTCTCCAGGCCCAAGGCTGACAGGTGCAAACCATCTCGCCGGAAAACGGAAATGTCAGCAGGAGAGAAATTTGTGGAATGGACAATAGCATGAGAATTGGTCAGCTGTCGGCAGACCTTATGCGCGAACTTGTTCAAGGCAATAGTGTTCTTCCTGCCTACACCCGGCCGAACTTCGCCAAAATAGAAAGGCGAAGTAAAATGTCAGACCACACAATCCGAGAGTGCGGGAGCAAATACCGCACAGTTTGCAAGCCCTCGGAAACAGCAATTCGAATGTCCTTCACTGGCACGGAGAACAAGTCATTAGTTCCCAGATGGATTACAATAGTGTCCGGTGCAGGTTCCTTTTGCATGTGCCGCCGGACCATGGGGACCAAATCCTGCAACTTGCCTCCGCGCACTCCATACCAAATTGTACCGTGGGTTGACCTGCGAGTTGGTTGCGATTGACCAGCCCAGAAGACAATACTGTCCCCCAGGACCCAGGATCGAAGTCCACCTGAAATTTAAAAAAAGGAAAAATATGGGAGCATCTGGACACTGCACAAAATAATTACCCATCCCAGATTAGGGAATTACGCAAAGAATTCTTTGGGGCCGACTGCATTGCCAAACAGCCGCCGACTTCCAGCGGCCCATAGCCTGAATCTGTGGCAAACTCACCCCGCTTAGAGCGGACCTAAATGGACGCAAGCTTAAGTACTGGGCCAGTCCTTGAACTGGGCAAATGGCGGAATTGTCATTACTTTGGAACTTTAAAACCACAGATTGACCCCGCTGATCTGTTTTTGAAAACCTGAGTCTGACAAGACTGGATCGTACTATTCCTTGACTTGGTTTCTACAACTAGAGGCTCCATGGTCCGAGGAGTTGCACTGGGAACACACACATGTGTGTACCGGCACTGCGAGTTGTGACAACTCCCGCGGTTGAAGCGAAACACACGCTGGTGCGACGAGTGCCGTGGAATTGGGAGGAACAAAAGGACGACTGCTGTGTGGTTGCACCCATCGACGCACCCTTTTGTTAGCTCCAGTGGAACTGGGATGTCATTGGTGCTGTCACCAAAAGAGCCCATAGCTCCCCGTCAATAGAAGCCCAAGACCGCAATGGGTGTGCTTGTTGCCGTAAGCGAAATTGCCGGTCATAGTCAAGCCATCCTTCCCCATTGAATCGAGCAGCAGCCATTCGAATGATGTGCATGTACTTTAAAAGCTCCTGCATCCTTGATGGGTGAGCCCCCACAAAGACTGGCACAAAGACTAAGAATGCGTCTTTTCTGGCCTGGGGGAATGTGAACGCCCCCTATCGAGATAGATAACCAGCAAACAAGGACAATCCTTGATATACATGTGGTAAACTGAAAAAACAAAGGATGGATGAATAGCATCATGTAATCTAACGGCATGTATACACGATCAATTTGCCTACAGATACATGTGAAATACATGTTACACATACTAGCATCCAATTACATGAAGTCTATGAAACGTGTATTACACAAATAAGATTATTATTTTTTTAAATGTTATGTAAGCGTACACTCTGAATGTTTCCCAATAAAATAAATGACCAATTTCACAATGTACATAAATAAAGCACTCACAGAGCTGTTGTCTCCCAATCAACAATCCAGGTCAAAGGTTACGTAGTCTCTCAAGAACCTCGAATCAAACTGTATTTAACCTAAAGTGCAAACAACCAATATGCTGTCTTTACCAATCAAAACATTAAATGAAGTACACTGAACTTAACAAGAAAATTAAGAAATACATGTACATGTCACTCTGTTTAACTACAAATTGCAGTCACTGAATACTTAACAAATAACAGGTTTCTTAGTATGATCAATAATCTATAAACCTGATCGTACACAACATCTGGAATCAAAATACACAAGAGAAACTTCATAATCAGAAGATCAAGAAGCGTACGCACGTACAAATATGGCAACGTACATGTAGTGGAACAAGTATGGCTGCTTCCTAGGAGGTCCAAACTTTTCATAAACTTCTCAAAAGTTCTTAATCTTTACGTTCAAGTTCAAATGTGATTATAGTCAGAACTCACTGGTCATTATCAGCAGCAGACTGTAGATAATATCAACGAGCTATATTGTGCAAAAAAACAAGGTAAATAATCACAAAAGCGGACTCGCTGAACTAACATGTTTAGTCGAGAGGCGGCTGGCATCTGAAACCCTGAAACAGTAGAGGGCGCTGTTGCAACTTAACAGTCACCAACACAAAAACTTGAAAACCGAAGATAGGGCGTGATACCCAAAACTGCGTCCAGCACAGCGTCGGTCCAAGACGTCGAAGCTGAAGCTGGCTGAGCTCTTGCCCGTGGAACCTGGCTGTCGGGGGTGGAAACTGCGCACCGAACAAGCGTTTCCGCTGAACGAGTCGAGCGTGCAGCTCGCCGAGACCTGGTGGAATACCGGTATCCCTGTCCGCCATGACATGTATGACTGTTGTTGTCGATCGGATCGCTACCCAGTCCTACCGCGTGAGGGCGCGCTGGTCCTGTCTGTGGTGACTCCCAAATTGCTTTTCACTGCATCCAGATTTCCCAAACTCATTATGGACATTTGTCCACATTTGTATCGAATTAATTCACCCCGGCGGTCCTTGGGTCATAATCTCTAAAAAAAAAATCACTTTATAATCATTACATAATAATTTTCAGTGAGATGTTTAATACTCAAACATGTCAAACAGGGCAGAAGTCAGTACATGTACACAACATGTACAACTGAAGCTTGCTAATAAGAGGACTCCAGGACTTTGCAGATTACCTTGTTATAACAGAAACCTTGCAATTGCGCCGGGCATCATGTCCATCATAAATTCATCGTTGGCATCTGCTGAAGTATCCTCAGAATTCAAGTTGGCACATGTAACACCTTTACTTAAGAAAGGGGGCCTCGATCCCCAGCAGCTTTGTAATTACTGACAGTCTCAAATCTCCCATTTATCTCCAAGGGTCGTTTTACGACAGCTCGTCATTTACATGGAACACGAAAATCTCCTGGAGGACAGGCAGTCGGCATATAGACAGGGGCATAGCGTGGAAACTGCTCTTGTGAGAGTTGCAAATGATATTCTTCATTATATAGACAATCGTCAGATGGTTCTCTTGGTCCTTCTTGACCTATCTGCAGCCTTTGATACTGTAGATCATGAGCTTCTACTGCAGCGTCTTTCGAACAGGCTTGGTGTATCACTGGTTTTGCTCTACAGTGGATAAAGTCCTACCTCCAGGATAGAGCCCAAGTAGTATACATTGCCGATATGAAGTCTGGGAGAATGACCCTCGACTGCGGTGTACATGTAGGCCTACCACAGGGCTCAGTCCTGGACCCTGTTCTTTTTACATCTTACACACTTCCATTGGGTGACATTGCCAGGCACCACAAAATCCAGTTTCACTTTTATGCTGACGATACCCAGAGCCTTTTCCCCTAATGCCGATCCCACCTCTTCCTTCAACCAGATGAAGGAATGTCTTTGACATTTCCAGACATGGATGCCGATAAAACACAGGTTCTCATCATACTAGGGTCTCAGTACAACCATGCGAATTTCATCTAGCCCCATCTCACCATTGTAGACCAAGAGCTACATGTAGCTATCGCGAACTCTGTGCGTAACATGGGGATTGTGTTTGACCGTCTATTTACAATGGATGCACACATCTCTAGTCTATGCAGAAGTGCAAATTTTCACTTACGCAACATCAATAGAATCCGCAAATACCTTTCACAAGAGACAGCAGAGAAAGTTATCCATGCTTTTTTTTTCCTCACGCCTGGACTGCTGCCTTTATATTAGTTGGCCTGCCCGCTAAATCCATATCTCGGCTGCAACGTGTCCTGAACAACGCAGCTCTTGTCGTTGTCCAGTGTGGTAAATACGACCACATTTCCCCTGTGTTGAGACAGCTACATGTACATTGGCTCCCAATTTCTAGGAGAATCACCTACAAAATATGTCTTCTTGTATTCAAGATTCTGCAGGGCCGTGCCCCTCAATACTTTACGTGAACTTATTTCTCCTAGGAGTACCACTCGTGTTCTCAGATCTACAGGCTCAAACTTGCTAGCCGAACTAAGAACTCAAACTATCCGTTATGGTCAGCGTGTGTTTGCCAATGCAGCCCCCCGCCATCTGGAATAAATTCCCAGTAACACTCCGTCTAATAACGTCCTTGGACACTTTCAAACGGGAAATTAAATTCCATTTTTTCACTAGACATTTTCATATGTCTGTATTGTTGGCTTTTTTGGTTTTTCCGGATAAGTGCACCTTATAAATCTATATTATTTCTATTATTATTAAGAAAAATTAAGAAATTAAGGATTTGGGTCATTAAAATTGTCCTAATAAGCAGAGTGTTGTACAGTACATACTCTACTGGTAATTGTCCAGGCTTGTGACCTGGTTGGGTCTTCCAGGTCTTTTACGTACATGTAACTTTTACGAAATTGAATTTGAAATTGGCAGATCTATGACAGTACAGGGGGGTAGATGTTTTTTTATTTTTTAAAAGTAAGTTAGGTATAATATTACATGTACCAGTGTTCTTTTTATTGAGGCTTGGGATACATGTACATGTACTGTACATGTACATATGTAGGATGAAGTATTTTCAGAAAAAGTTTCGTCCAAATCCGAATCGGACCTCTGACAACCTCTAGGTGATATCACTCCGAATGACCCAAGTATGTATTTCCCACCTGTAACCAACCCTAAAAAATAAATTCTTTTTAAATGGCACTGGCAATCCCCATTCATCCATACCCCAACACAAGGATGGAGTTGAAACATTTGTATGCACTTCTGGGAATTTTGGCTTTGGCACAAAAATGTGCTCAGCACAAACTCAAGGAATGATAGCATCAGTTTCTCTCTTTAATGCAGGTGATTGTCGTAGTGACAAGTGACTGGACGGTGATGTGCTTTGACCACAGTCTCAATCTTCTATGGGAAACGCAGCTTATGACTGTACTAGACAGCAGATATTATATACAGTAAGAGAATATGAGTATGATATGTATGTGGAGCTGTTAATTATAGGCACAGGGATTCATCCATGTCAATGTGTATTTGTTTTGAGGCAGTGTTGTAAACATTTTGCTTCATACCCTCACTTACATGCACATGTACGTATACATGTATATACGGTAAAAAAAAGTGCAAATTACATGTACATGTACATACCGGTATATACTGTAACTGAAAGATCCAGGAGGCTGAAAAATGTAACATATTTTAGAGGTTATAGTAATATGTGTGAACACCTCTTTTTGCAAGGCGGACTCCACCAGCCTTCGCAAGAGCTGCTGAGGCGGGATGCGCCATTCTGCCTTTTGAGCTCCTGCACTTCTAGGGTTGCAACCAAGTACATGTATAGGGCTCCCATAGGAACCAATGCTATTAAAATGCCCAATTTTTAAAAATCATTTAAAAATACTCACAACTCTCTCAGCGTCTAGAGACAACCCAAATACTCATTGAAATCTCATCTTTACAATTCTGTTCAATTTTATTCCCTAAATTCTACATGAAACAAAACTTCCCCTGCAAGAGTGAAAATTGCCAAACAGACCAGCGTCCATTTTGAAAAAAGTCACATTCGCTACTGGGAAAAATAGGCATTTGGACGAGGTACATGTACACATGTAGTGTTTAGACGAAGTGGTTTTTGGGGCGAAATGGCCTTTGGGTGACGTGCTTCAGGGCGAAGTGGTCCAGGGCGAAGTGAATTTGGGGCGAAATGAATTTACGTCTAGCGAGACGAAAAATAATTGTTTTGCTCATTTCTCAAAGACTTAGACAAAAGTTTTCCACCGTCATCATGTTTATATTGTGTAAGTTACTGGTATGTGTAAATCTGTGAACATTTCTGATTCCTTGAGATACCAATAATGTATTCTACATTTAAGAAACAATTTGGTTTGGACTAGAATACCTGCATTTTTACTTGCATACCGGTAGCAAAGTACAAGTTTACCTACATGTAGACTGGTTTTGCAAGAACTCCAGAGAAACATTTCCATTTTGGTTTCAAATAATTATCTAGTGTTGGCAACTTGTTTTCTTGTTAGTGATGGGTTTGATAATTTTACATAATTTTTCTTCCGATGTTCAGAGAAATATCACTGTTGGTGACTAGCTATAATGTGATACCAGGAGATGGAGGATTGGTTATTGTAGGAGCTAGCTTGGCCGACAGATATCACAAACATTCCGCACTCAAGTAAGCACTCCTAGTCCACTAAGCATTCTGCCAACCCAGGGCTTGACATTAACATTTTATGGAACATTTAGGTCTCAAAAAGGCGTTCTGCCTGTGTGAAGAGTTGTTAGGCTATTTCATTGTACTGTATATAAAATGTTACGAACAGGACATCAAGCCTTTTCCCACTATAACATACAATGTACACTGTACATCCCTGGGGCTAACTCGCCCTGGGAGACACCAGGGCTGCCCCAGGGTGAATCACAATATTTCAGTCCCATGTACATCTCGTGTTGATTCACGCTTTTGTTGTTTTCAAACTTGCCTCGGGTGAACTCCCCCGGGTAGAACTCTCCCCAGGGATCAGCACCTTGTCCCTCACTCACTTGAACAATTGAGAGTTCACCCTTGCCCCACCAATAACTTTATACATGTACATTAACTTCAATAAAATTTTAATAAAATTTAACTTTTAATGCAACTGACCTATATCTAATGAAAAAGCGAACCATGTGAGTTCATCGTTCTCGGCTATCCCATCTGGCACAAGAATGCAGAGCATAAAATTATACCAAAAAAGTGGCCAGACAAAATGTCCAAGCAAAACCATGGGCAATGACCTTAAAACTTTGTGTAGAAAATCCTTTAGCATATAAAAACAAGCTTCGGTAAAAACAAGGGTATGATGACTTCCGTTCACTGGTCGCCACTGAGGTACCGTGCGTTACATGTAGGTCTATGAAACAGGGCAATTGATGAATGTTTTTCAGTCCAAAAATCACTTCCCTTCAAAATGTTAACATGTTTTGGTGGTTATTAAATCTTTATAAGGAGAATAAGTGGCGACCAGTGAACGGAATTCTTTCCAAAACAAGTTTGGTGTTTACTCTTTAAAGAAAATTCATTTTCATGTAGAAAATGTCAAATTATGTACTGATAAAAGTAGTTTTTATTTGTCATACCCGGTATATATGTATGCGAAAACACATGCCACTACATGTAACATGCAATTTTAAAGAAATGCGATGCTTTGTTTTAGTGTGTCCTACACATTGGTTGAGGATTCCTTTTGTTTAACGATACATGTATGATTTTTTTACGTACTTTTTTGTAACGTTACTGACCATGGAGTTGACCTCGTGCATACTTTTTTGTTTTCAGACATGATCACAGGGGAAAAAGAGAGTCTCACATACACAAGGAAGAAGAGGAATGGCAGAAAGATTTTAACCAAGAGGCAGATGACCAGGTAAGACAAAGGCAGTATTTGAGGTTTAGCTTTCATGTCTTTAGGAAAGTAATGGGATAATTGAGGCAGCTGAGATTTATGCAACATTGGTGTGTGAACAACTCCTGTGACCAGGCTGACTGCACCAGCTTCTGTAAGAGCCGCTGAGGAAGGGTGCGCCACTCTGTCTGATAATTTGATGAACTGTCACATTTGTTACAAATTTTTATCTATCATCACAAATTTAGCTACAATGTATTTCCTTTAGGCCTATAAATCTGCCAACTTTCAGTGGAATCAAGTTGGCAGAGCAGTACTTTCCTTGCCTTTTATTTCTGTGGCCCATATACAATCTACAAATCCCGTCTGGGTAAATGTGGATTGGGTTTTTAGTCTAAGGTTGGCTCCACAGGTTTTGCTTAGAGAGGGGTTTTCCTCCCACATCGAAAACTGAGCATTTCTTCACTGTACCGTATGCTCTTCACTGGCTATCTTAGGCCTGCAAACTACATTGAAGTTGGTGCTTTTGAGAAATCCTTGTTTTTAGTACCAGAAATAACTGCAGTGCCAAATCATTTCACCTCTTGTGGATTCAAGATTGATCCCCTAATAATAATGCGTCGGTGTTAACAGCAATGATTCGGAGTGCCACATTTACATCTGTCGTTGATCTCGAGTGTGGCGCCAGATTATTATTATTATTAATATTATTAAGTCGTCTTCAGTCGAGCCCTCCATCGGCGTCTACAGTCATCCCGATCCTCCATATATGTACACCTGGCCAACTCGCCGGTGCTCTCTGCCCCTGCTTCTCTCTTCAGCACGTCCACATAGGTTAGTGCGGGACACCCCCGTGTGATGGTTTCCACAGTATGAGTTTGCTGGCTGGCAGCTCCTGCTGTCTCTGACAGTGACCAGCCACTGCCAGCCTCATTCTCCTGGCTGCTGTTTTCTAGCTCACTCTTGGTAACCCTGTGTACAGATGCTTGTTGGTTACATGCTCGCTCTGATCGATGTTAAGCACTGCCCGTAACATTCTAGTATTAACACCCATCAGGGACTTCTGCAGGGAGGGCTTTAGGGTCCAGCATTCACAGCCGTATACATCTAGGAGATTGGACTCTACAGTGGCATGGAACAATCTGAGCTTGATTGGATGGGGAAGGTTGGATTTCCACACACTGGTCATACCTTTCAGAACTCCCCATGCAAGCGCCTTTCTCACTTTAAGGTCCTGCTCAGACAAGTTGATCCACGAGCCCAAGTATTTGAAGTCATTGACTTCACGAAGAGCAGTGCCTCCTGTTGTTGTTATTAGAGGTGGGTGGTCCTGGAGGATGTTATAGGTGACGACCTCGGTTTTCTTAGCATTTTGCCGGAGGCAAACCTTGGCACAATCTGTCTCCACTCTGTTGAGGAGCTCCTGTGCTTGCTCCAAGTGATCGGAGAGCAAGCAGGTATCGTCTGCATAGTCCAAGTCCGTAAGGACTACAGCGGGGTACTGCCACGATCTCTTAAGGGTTATAGTGAGGCCAAGTTCCTGTTCCCGACCGCAAATAGCTTTCCTGAGCGCATAATCCATGACTATGATGAAGAGGAAGGGAGCAAGGGTGTCCCCTTGGAACACCCCTGCCAGAATGTCAAACTGTTAGCTGTTGCCATCTGCGGTCACCACTTTGGCTCTTGTGCCCATGTACATGGTCTTAATGGCCCGGAGTAGATTGGGAGGGACACCATAGGCCTCAAGTATCTTCATCATCATGCCTCTGTGAATCAAGTCAAAATGCCCTTTTGAATTCGATGAAACACAGTACTGCTGACAGGTTGTTCTTTTTCACCTCGATAATTCTTCTCAGGGCCAAAATCTGTGCTGTGGTACGTGGTCCTCCCCTCTCGAAAGCCATTCTGGTTCACTCTCAAGTTCAATATCATGCGATTGTACATCTTTGCAATGATACATGTCAGACTGATGCCACGGTAGTTTTCTGGTTTCGAAAGATCACCAGACTTAGGCACTGGGATGATGTTACAGAGTGACCATATATATCCGACTGCCTGCCTGCCTTTCATCAGAGCACGGTTACAGAACTCCAGGTAGGGATGCCGTCAGGCCCAGCACTTTTACCCTGCTTTAAAGTGGATTTCACTTTGTTGAACTCGTTAACTGTAAAGGGACCATCGTCAATATTGAGATTTGTGAGAACTTCGGGTATCTCTTCCTCAAAACCGTCCACTGTCAGGTGTATACATGTACATGTACCTAGGACATTCCGAAAATGAGTGTACCAGGAGGTCACTCTTTCCTTAGGACTATTGCCTGCAACCTGACCCTCCTTTGACCTTTTGCGCCCATAACAGTCATCTCATTTATGACCCTCCATGCCTCCCCATACTGGTGTTCGCTGTCTCCACTCTTTGCACCTTTTTCAGCAGCTCCTTCCCTTTGATATTGTCGTAGGTTTCGAATAAAAGTTGTTTGGCTTCATTCAGTACCCCATGATTCTCTTCAGTCTGCTCTCGCTCAGAGACTCTACGTGCGTCTTCCACTCTTTCTTTACTGTCTTTAGTCTGAGACACATCACGTGTCCTAACTGAATTTATGATATCTTAGCTACGACACATTAAAAAATGTCTTGCAATATCCAAAAGTTAGAACGTCTTAGCTAAGACATAAATGTTTGTATGTCTTTACTGTTGTGAACGGCGTTTC
Organism: Henricia sp. BOLD:AAB3569; assembly: GCA_037783545.1. Lineage (NCBI taxonomy): Eukaryota > Metazoa > Echinodermata > Asteroidea > Spinulosida > Echinasteridae > Henricia > Henricia sp. BOLD:AAB3569. Next base: position 1,051,414 of record JBBELK010000611.1, on the reverse strand, counting down.
AATCGCAGCCGGTGTGTTTGCATACCATCGCGCATGCGCATTTTTTGCCGGTCGTTGCTAGCAGCATGCCGTATGTACGCGTGGTAGTGGCGTCAAAAACGTTGAGAAAACTTTCGTAATTAACATAGGCCGAACTTGAACCGTAATCACCTTTCAGTGAAACCTGAGTGTAAGACAAACAAATTATCAAAGACAATCGTTTGATCCTAGTCACGAGGCTCTTTTTCTCGGAATTGAGCAGGAAATATATAACAATTTTCTAAAGACATAACTTTACGACACATATTAGGTGTCTTAAATTTTATGTGTCCTACATGTAGGACACAAGTTAGGACACATACATTTTTATTGCAAGACAAAATCATCTATGATGTCTTAGTGATGTCAGAGTTACATGTAGGACGTCCTAACTTTCTTTATTGCAATCCACCCCTGGCCCTCAGGAAGATTTTGTTCCGCTTCCTTTCTGGCACAAATTCTAGTGGCTTGCATATTCTCGTTGATGAATCGTCTGAACTTTGCACATGGCTCATCCTCCTCATCCAGCTTGCTGGAAGCGATTTCTCACCACCACTGTGTACCTGGCTTGGAGGTCGGGGTTTTCCGCGAATGTCTTTCAGTCATACTGGATCCTCGAGCATGATGATCAGAGCCCACAGAGTCAAACGTGCTGTAGGGTTCAGCATTCAAGATATAATTCCTCCACTTGCGCCTCACCAATATGTAGTCCAGCTGACATCGTGTACCAGTAGCCTGGTCCTGGAAGGTCCAGCATAGCTTGCCTGTTCTTTTCTGGAACAGAGTATTTGCTCAGTAGCTCATGTTCCATCAGCAGGGCTGCAAGATATTCGCCGTTGCGGTTGTTATTAACGTGAATCCTCTGGTCCGAGCCTCGCATTGAAGTCACCCATGATTGCTAAGAAATTATGAGCCGGGACATCACGAACTGCAATTAAAAGGTCATCATAGAACTTCTCCACCTCCATAGCTAGTGCCACGTTGGTGGGCGAGTACACAACTATGACGGTTGTAACTGGGTTGCCGTCAAAGTACATGTATGCAATAACAGCGTTGTAGTCGAGTACTTTTATCCGAGTACCAAGTACTGCCGAGTACCATTTCAGTCCGAGTATTTTGAGTACAAGTACAGGAGTCCGAGTACCGAGTACTTGAACGTTCGAGTACGAGTACGAGTACTTCAAAATCCGAGTACGAGTACCGAGTACTTGCATCCCTACACGCAGCACGTGTCCACGTAGAAAGTAGCTGACCGCGCGCTGCATTTCAAATTCAACATTCTGATGGTATTTATAACCTAAAATTTCGAAAAATGGGCGCTAGTTTCTTGATGACATTTTTTTCACGAAAACCTCGACAAATTCCTCAGAACAGTTGACGAATGACACCGAAGTACATGTACGTATATGAACAAACCCAAAAACGCACGCCTAGCATAACGTGCCTGAGCTAGCTACATTGTGTAGCTGCGCACGCTACACAGATTTCACGTTACCAGACAGTAGCTAGCTTCAATTAACCACGCACATGTATAGACACCACCCGAAATGCCTTTAATATGTACTTAGACTACATGTAGTTCCGGCACCACTTATTCAACAAACATGAGATTCGTGTTCGTATGACGTGGAATATGAGGTCCGGGAAATCAGTATAATATGTATTGCGCCTGGGATGCATATGGGCATACGTAATAAACTACTAAAGTGAAAACGTCACACTTTGTGTGTTGCCATGGTTATTGGGTCTAAACTAAAACCAGTGAACTGTTTTCCTGCGCTATACCAATGGACGTTTCAGATTACCAGCGAATGTTTAGACCAATTTACCATGGCAACTGACGTCACACTTTAGTAGTCTTTTGGGCCGTACGCTTAGCTCTGAGTCACCATATCCTGCTTGACGCGCATAGAGAATCGATTCTGTAATCGCTACCGCAGTAGGAATCGGGGGTGCAGTTTGCGTGCATTCTACACTTTTTTGTTATCGAGTACTGCTATTCGAGTACAAGTACTTGGAGAGTCGAGTACAGTGCCGAGTCTGAGTACTTCGCTTGCCGAGTACAAGTACGGACTGTTCGAGTACGAGTATTTCGACTTTCGAGTATTAGTATTCTCAAAATGGTACTCGAGTGGTACTCGAGTAGTACTCGAGTACGAGTACCGAGTACGAGTACTACAACGCTGGAATAAGGATACTCTCGGTGTGATGGTAAACCCTACAGAGAGCCTTACGCGCTCGGGTACTCGGCATTAGCCCATCCCCGCCAATGGCAGCCTGGGCCTCGTTTCGCCATGCAGATGAGGTGATGAACACACTTTCCTCAACTCTGTGATACATGTACATGATATGATATAGAGAGCGCGTGTGGTCTAGTGGGTATGAAGCGGGACTCCTAATCAGAGGTTGGGGGTTCGAGCCCCACTTCGACCAACGTGTCTGTGTCCCTGGGCAAGGCACTTAATCCCAGTTGCCTCGTCAACCCAAGTGATATATGGGAAGCTGTTCTGGGGAATGCCACAATCTAACTGCTGATAGGGTTGTGCGCCTTGGCCGGGTTGCCACCTAGTTGAAGCGAAATGGTTCTGGTGATTTCCTGATGGTAGCGGTATAATAATGGCAACAGCCGCCTTGGAATATGTCTACATAGATAGATGGCGCTTTACAAATGCTTGTGATTATTGTGATTATTATGATCGGATCATTGGCATGAACCTTCCTATGTTCCTGGTGGCGGGAGATGTTGCAGTCTACATGACAGGTCATGATCTATACATGTGCATAGTGTACACATGGTACAGAACAATGTGTGCATACGTACAGTGTACATCGTACTACGCTAGTGTGCAAGCCCGCATGCATTTTGCACGCTTTCCCCCGCAACGAGACCAAATCTCGGAGTCTGATCCGGGGCCAATTTTGGTCACGAGAGCATTTACACCCAGTTTATGATCCAGACCTTATCCCGAGCTCGGGATCAAGTGTAAATATGCTGTATTCAACCTCTTCATTCCAACTTTCAATGCCAGATGATCAAATAATACACATGCCACAACTCTGCTAATAGACTCTATTCACGCAGGACGGTTCAATCGTGTCCCCTAAATAAGTAGCTGTACTACATACATGTGATACAAACTGCTGGTTGGATTAATGGGAAGGTGACAGTTATGTGTGCTTTCCAAATCTCATTGTCAAGATGAGAATAGACCAATTGCGTGATAGATTTGCATAAATCCTATAGTCCCGCCTTCGCACTATGGCGCTCGCGTATAAGAAAGTCATGCACCAGACTACCAGGCCGTTGGCAACGGTTGCAAAGTGGCATGGGTGGTGCACGCTGGAACATGTTAGCCGGCGCGAAAGTCTGTACGGTACCTGGAATACCTCGCACATTACTCTGTATTTTTTAAGCTGGACCGTCAAAAACAAAATTGTCAAAATAACGAGTTAGAACGTGTTGTTTGACTTGAAATGGATGTCAACTTTGAAAGCTAGAACGTTTTCAAACTGCAATGATAACTTCAAGAAAGTGGAGTGAGGATTTCGAGTTTTGTGACTGTTGAAGTTGCCGATTGATCCGAACAAAGGGAGACGTATACACGACAGCGAACTTGACTTGAAATAAGATGACATGCAGCCACAATCTGACAAAATTAATACCGTCTTTGATTGTTTATCCATTCGATAGTAGGCCTACATGTACATCGTCAGGAAATTGGTGAGTTTTACTGGCAAAATGCCAGGAAATAAGCACTGCTGTTCCAGTGTTCCGGAAAATGCACACGTGTGCACTGAACAGCGACCCTCGCTCTGCCGCGATCGTGCATATGGCCGGCATATTTTGGATACCATTGCCAAAGACCAAATCAAATCGCAAGAAAAGTATAAGTGGATAAAAGGAAAAATACTGGATAAACACTGCAGCAGAAAGGTTTTTTTTCATTGAGAACGAACACAAAGCATGTACAATGGTATCTAAAATATGCACGATCATGGCAGAGCAAGAGTCGCTGGCTCGCTGCTGCATGTGCATTTTCCGAAACGCTGTAACAGCAGTGCTTATTTCCTGGCATTTTGCCAGTAAAACTCACCAATTTCTGACGATGTACTATCGAATGGATAAACACTCAATGGTGGTATTAATTTTGTCAGATTGTGGCTCTATATTATCTTATTTCAAGTCAAGTTCGCTGTCGTGTATACGTACAGTGGCCGAGTGGTTTGGGTCATTGACTCGCAATCATGGGTGAAAACTTGGGGTTGCGGTTTCGAATCCGGCTGCGGTACCTGTGCCCTTGGGCAAGGCACTCAACCACACTTGCTCCATCCTTCGGAAGGGATGTAAAGCCGTTGGTCCAGTGTGTTAGGTAATGGTAACGCACTCTAAAGATCCCAGAGCATTATTTCGTGAAGAGCAAGGGGATTCCCCGGTGTCTCTGGCCATTTCTAATTCTTCATGGGTTTCCCTCACGCTTGTGAGTGACAGTGCAATGAGCACTATTGAGGAATCCTTGGTATGAATACCAGAAAGAAATAATAATAATAATAACGTCTCCCTTCGTCAGATCAATCGGCAACTTCAAAACGGTCACAAAACCTGACATCCTCACTCCACTTTCTTGAAGTTATCATTGGAGTTTGGAAACATTCTAGCTTTCAAAGTTGACATCTATTTCAAGTCAAACAACACGTTCTAACTAAATTTCATGACAGGAACGTGTTTCAACATTTGGATGGTCCAGCTTTAAAATACACAGAGTATAATGTGCGAGGTATTCCAGGTACCGTACAGACTTTCGCGCCGTGTAACATGTTCCAGCGTGCACCACCCATACCACTTGCAGGCGCGGATCCAGGAATTTTGTAGACGGGGGGCACAACCAAATGGGACAAATGCGAGCGCGTAGCGCGAAGCCCTTACGGCGTGGGGTCCGGGATTCTAGATGCTCTGTGATGCAATCTAAGGCGATTCCTGGCCACTTTTAACTGACTTTTTTAAGCAAAAGTTTTGAAGATTGTTGTGTGTTTTGAGAATTGTGTGTATGAAGAATTATTTTCGCCATTATTTTTAGCCATTATTTTCGCCCGGTTAAGTTGACAAAAATCTATAAAGTTTCTCCCTCCCCAATTTGGCATTTAATATGCAGTTTTTACCCATCATCATTTCTTATTTTTCCGGATTTTTTCTTGGTTTTAATTCAGTCCAGTTGAAAAGTTCAAGAAAAGGACTTGATTTCAGACTGTTCCTTGCCCTAATGCCCTGTGTTAAAACATCGGCAGATCGGCTGCAAGACATAATAGACCATTAGTAGGCAGGCCTATGTGTATAAGAAAGGTATAAGTGGATAAAAGGAAAAATACTGGATAAACACTGCAGCAGAAAGGTTTTTTTTCATTGAGAACGAACACAAAGCATGTACAATGGTATCTAAAATATGCACGATCATGGCAGAGCAAGAGTCGCTGGCTCGCTGCTGCATGTGCATTTTCCGAAACGCTGTAACAGCAGTGCTTATTTCCTGGCATTTTGCCAGTAAAACTCACCAATTTCTGACGATGTACTATCGAATGGATAAACACTCAATGGTGGTATTAATTTTGTCAGATTGTGGCTCTATATTATCTTATTTCAAGTCAAGTTCGCTGTCGTGTATACGTACAGTGGCCGAGTGGTTTGGGTCATTGACTCGCAATCATGGGTGAAAACTTGGGGTTGCGGTTTCGAATCCGGCTGCGGTACCTGTGCCCTTGGGCAAGGCACTCAACCACACTTGCTCCATCCTTCGGAAGGGATGTAAAGCCGTTGGTCCAGTGTGTTAGGTAATGGTAACGCACTCTAAAGATCCCAGAGCATTATTTCGTGAAGAGCAAGGGGATTCCCCGGTGTCTCTGGCCATTTCTAATTCTTCATGGGTTTCCCTCACGCTTGTGAGTGACAGTGCAATGAGCACTATTGAGGAATCCTTGGTATGAATACCAGAAAGAAATAATAATAATAATAACGTCTCCCTTCGTCAGATCAATCGGCAACTTCAAAACGGTCACAAAACCTGACATCCTCACTCCACTTTCTTGAAGTTATCATTGGAGTTTGGAAACATTCTAGCTTTCAAAGTTGACATCTATTTCAAGTCAAACAACACGTTCTAACTAAATTTCATGACAGGAACGTGTTTCAACATTTGGATGGTCCAGCTTTAAAATACACAGAGTATAATGTGCGAGGTATTCCAGGTACCGTACAGACTTTCGCGCCGTGTAACATGTTCCAGCGTGCACCACCCATACCACTTGCAGGCGCGGATCCAGGAATTTTGTAGACGGGGGGCACAACCAAATGGGACAAATGCGAGCGCGTAGCGCGAAGCCCTTACGGCGTGGGGTCCGGGATTCTAGATGCTCTGTGATGCAATCTAAGGCGATTCCTGGCCACTTTTAACTGACTTTTTTAAGCAAAAGTTTTGAAGATTGTTGTGTGTTTTGAGAATTGTGTGTATGAAGAATTATTTTCGCCATTATTTTTAGCCATTATTTTCGCCCGGTTAAGTTGACAAAAATCTATAAAGTTTCTCCCTCCCCAATTTGGCATTTAATATGCAGTTTTTACCCATCATCATTTCTTATTTTTCCGGATTTTTTCTTGGTTTTAATTCAGTCCAGTTGAAAAGTTCAAGAAAAGGACTTGATTTCAGACTGTTCCTTGCCCTAATGCCCTGTGTTAAAACATCGGCAGATCGGCTGCAAGACATAATAGACCATTAGTAGGCAGGCCTATGTGTATTGGCGTCAAGTTGTCCTCGGCAAAAATTTCCACAAGGTATACCTTGAACCCTTTTCAGACGAAACAGAACAATTTATATACTTTGAGGAATCAGGTCAGCAAACCAGACTTCACAGACTACCGATAACAAACGAAAAATGGTCAAACCAGTAATTATACTCCACCATGGGGATTAGATGTTGAGGGGGGAATTCAGTTCCATGGCATGATTGATTACCTTTTTTTTCTTATTGCATTTTTTCAGTATTTTTAAAGCCAAAAAGTATACGCAGATGTTAAATATCGGCATCGGTATTTTTTTTAAGAAGATTGCCCTCCGATTTCTCTTTTGTTTTTACGGCCTTTCCTTCCCCCCATTTTTTTTTTGGACTCAATTTGCCCGGGGTGCACGTGCCCCCTCGGACCCCCCCCCCCCCCCCCCCCCCCTGGATCCGCGCCTGACTTGGCAACTGTTGCCAACAGCCTGTAGTCTGGTGCATGACTCTCTTATACGCTAGCGCAAAGGCAGGACTATAGGATTTATGCAAATCTATCACGCAATTGGTCTATTGGAATGCATAAATGGTCTGCCGCCTATCCAATCAATGGACCTCTATCCAATATGGACCTCTCTCAAACGACGTCACTTCGTAAAGATTGCCACGTGCATCAGAAACGTGAGCGTAAATTTGTGCGACGCGCATCAGCTGTGTGGTATTTCGAACAAATATTGATCCACATGCGCTTGTCTTTGGAACCATTTCCATGATGTGTGTATGCTCACCTGATGGCATTTAATACACTATTATATTTTTCCTTCGAAGGTGGCCGTCTGTGAGAGGGGTTAATAGAACCAAGTCGGGGACACAATTGAACTGTCCTGAGTGAATATGGTCTATTTGAAGTTTTTAAAACGCACTAAACCTTTTTGACTGTCTTAGGACCCTGGACCTATCCTGAACCATTATTCAACGTTTGCTCTGAGTGGCTTCAATGGGACCATCAGGTGGCATCATCTACCAGGAGACTTTCAGGAATCAAGAACCACTAAAGAAGTAAGACTTAACTGTCTGTTGGGATTGAGTTGGGACTTTGTTTTTAAATTGTTGCATTTGAACCCCCATTCATTTGCTGAATTAAGCCATGTTCGAATTTGACTTCTGTAGATGAAGCTCACCAAACCTATTGTTGGTACATGTATACGTAGTAATATCCCCCTTGAAGAAAAATCCGGCATTTGCACCTTTTTCGATATTCAACATACATGTGTTCCTCTAGCCGGCTTATATCGCATTTTTTTTCCCTTTCAAATTGCCCTTTTCAACATGTTTAAAGGAGTGTGACCAGATCACTTTTTTTTACCCATAACTCCCCGGGACTTACCTTATGGGTCATGAGATTTTTATATCATAACATCCGTTATATTTTTCTGATTACGAAACTGAAACTCCCGCGCTTCTAGGCCGCATATTTCCGAGGATATCGTCGAAAATCCACCGATTATTTGTAAACTAATTTTCCAGTATCAACGTTTATCCGTTGAAAGCATACTCGATATTTTTGTTAAATTTTTTACTGGAAATTGCGAATGTTTTCGGGTTTTTGGGACATGGGAGGGTGTGTATGGGAGTTACTTGATAATATTGATAAGTTACATGTACATCGAAAACTATTTTCCAGAAACTCTGGTCACGCTCCTTTAAGTGGATAAATCGCAAGCAAAAGTGCAGTTTTCGAAAAATGAAATTTTCACGATTTCTAAAAAGCTCATTAGGTATTAATGATGTGCATGTGACCCCATGACGCAATCTTGAGAAAGAGAAGTAAACGCGATTAGCAGCTCCATATGCTTACATGCAAAAAAAATATGAAAACCTTCTGTTATATTTTTTTTGAAGTTTTTTTTTCGTGCAAAAAGCCAGAGATATATGCCCAGTAGAAGTTTGTGTGGTTGTATGTTTTAACGGACACCATGAAAAAAAAGCAGAAACATTTTCTTGCTTATTTGGATGAACTTGTATGCTAGTGTGCATGATGTGCATGCGGTGTGTGGGGTACCTTTGGTTGGCCTTCGGTAAGCACTGTGTTTGTTGCTCGCCCTGTGTGTGTGTGTGTACCGTAATTTTCGGAATATAAGCCACGGCTTATTATACGTTGATTTTGCCCCCAAAAAAGTTCCCTGCGGCTTATAGGCTGGGCGGCTTATACGCCGAGTTATAAAGAAAATAATTACATGGACATGTATATAATTATGTATCAGTATAAGGAAATGCACTTCTTAAATAATTTATCGATCGTTACCTGGGGAATTTTTATTGTCAAAAGTTGTAAGACCGTTGTACAAAAATATATAATCAAGAACTGAAGTGTGGCCATGCAGAACCTCAAACTGCCTCGTGTTTCAACGAAAATCTGAGAATTTGTCTTGGATTTGCATAAAATCATAGAGCCTGCGCTATGGCGCTCGCGTAGAACAAAGTTAAACACCAGACTACTCGAAATGTGACCCAGCACGTACCATTTTTGGATAAGGGGGATTTGTTTTAGCGCGCCACCGTGCGGTCAAAGAAGGGAGAATTCACTCCAAATTACCACCAAACGGCTTTTTGTCAAAGCGACCCGCAAGGCAACTTTACGAGTTGAAAGTCATTCACTTGGCTAATTTGGTGAGGCTTAAACAGTGGTGCGGCTTATATGTTGACGTCCGAAGCTTGTTTTTGGAATTTTCGGGCGCCGCGGCTTATACCCCGGGCGGCTTATATTCCAAAAATTACGGTATGTGAATTTCAAACACTACAGCAAGGGACTGTGCACGTTTGTGTGTGTAAAAGTGTGGTTACGCATCCAGTTCGAACCCTTTTTTATACAGCACCATGCTCAAATCTCCTGAATTTCGGATACAAAATAAGTACATAGAAATTATGCCTCGCCACTAAAGTACCTGTGCACAAAGTCTATGGAAACTTGATATTGATTCTCAACAGCACTCTATCAGTATGCAGTGAAGGCTCGCGAGAGACTTTTTTCACGACCACAGAAACATCTTTCTGGCGTAATATTACTGATTCAGCCAATGGACAGCTTCCATTGGTAAAACATGATTCTGATTGTGGTCATGAATACGGGTCCCACGGACTGCTGCGTATCTGCCATTCCGTGTCAAATCCACGCTGCACTAGAATTTACTTAAAAAAAACATTATTGTGAGCCACAATTTTGTCTTTTTAAAAACAAAAGATAACAATAAATTTGTCATATATTACAGAAAGTATTTTTCACGTTAAACTTTGTAATTTGAATTACAAGGACAAAACGGGCATGAATTCAATACTGGATGGGAAAACTAGCTGTTTAAGAGACGGATTACATGATGGGAAAACATAAATGGCATTATCTCATTGTGTGATTAAGGATGTGTATGATAAAAACCAACCTGTGTGTAAGTCGGCTCAGTATTAAACTCATTGGTGATCCAAGACTAAGATTCAATCTGACAGTCTGAGACCAGCACAAAGACCAGGAGTGAGAGTGACAGTCCAAGACTAAGATTGAGACTGAAAATAGAACAAGACCAACTTTGTGATTGGCAGTCCAAGATCAAGATTGAGATAAGACTGGTGCACATCCACCATGCAAGGTGCTCAGGGTTTATCAGCATCCTGATACACTTGATGAAGGTCCCATGCCCATAAGACCAAGACCAAGATTGAAAGTCCTACCCCAGAACAATATGAGACTGACAGTCCTAGACCAAGACCAAGATCGAGACTGGTTGTCCAAGACCAAGTTTGAGATTACTGGCGAACACGGTCGTAGTCTTGGACTGCCAATTAGGAGTCGGAGACCAACACCGAGATAGACAATCCCAGACAAAGATTAAGATCGAGACTGGCAGTCAAAGACCAAGAGCAACACAAGGATATTGCACAAAGGGGTATGGCCATCATGCACATTGCACAGATTATACAAGAGTTATCATGCACATAAAATCCGGTCGCCAGCTGGTCGCGACTTGCCAATTGTTAAACTTTAAAATCAGTTGTGCTCATGAAAGATGAGTTTTTGTGTATGAAAGAACTCTTGAATATATTTAGGTCGCTTCATTACAGTTTCTTCTCTGAAGATTTTTCCAATCAGATACAGCAAATTTTAATTGAAACAGGGAGCATTTTTAAAATGGTCTTATACAGGTCTTTAGCCAAATTCTGAAAAGAGCTTGTCTGAGTTGGTGGCACTAAGACCACTTGACAAGAACTCTTGATTTTCCAAAATCCATGAACATAATCTAATTGTGAATATTTACACCGAAATCTATCTATTTCCGAAAACTATGGCATAGTAGAACTGCATGATTTCCATTCATAAATACATGTACCTTAGACGGTTTACGCATCTGTTGGCTGAGAGCACGTCACATGGCCAAAAAAGGACGATAAAGGCCCAGCCACGCGTTTTAGTCAGTTTTGCTCGCACATGGAACACGCGCACACACACAAAAACTGCACATGACTAAAAGCAAATTTGATGCTGTGTTGTTTACCCGGCAGTGTGCATGCGCGTACAGCACGTGTGCACTGCACGCAACGCGTGTTATCAGACAAAAACAACCCAACGCACAGCACTTTGAATAACGCGCACAACGCATGTAGGAAAATACTCTGCAGAATGGCCAAACTGCGACATTTATTGTCGAAGAATTTTGTGAGTCTTACTGATTTACATAAAAAGGTATTTGGGTCATTCTATAAATTTGGGGTCCAACGTGTGACATTTTTCTGTCCCCGTTAAAAATGCCTTCAAACCATATTTTTATGAATTATATTTTATGTAATCACTCTTTGAAATAGAAGGCATTTAAAGAATATGTCCTGAATTTACAAAATACAACATTTTACAAGATGTCGCAACGGGGACAGAAAAAGTGGACCCCAAATTTATAGAATGACCCATTTATGAATAAAAGTGTGTTTTTCCAGTCTTAAACAGTATGTTTAAAACCGGCTTCTGGCCCAGGCTATTATCAGCCCAGTTCCCCAGCTGGTATTAAACGTACAGTTTAAGACTGGCAAAACACTTTTATTCTCCAACTAATTTGATGCCAAAACTAAAACTGTTACAACAAGAAGACTGAATTTTCAATTGATTGTAACTTTTAACCTCTCTGTTTTCAGAATATGTTTTCTGCGCACCATTTTAAACTTGCACTTCAGAGACGATCCAGCCACATTGGGGAGAAGCACTGGAACCAGTACAATCAGGCAATTCTTAAACACATGGTTAGTATTGACTCTTCCTGTTAAAATATCAGAAAACGAATTGTTGCTTTCATAAATTATGAAGGCAATGTAAAACTCGCTTACTGTTTAAAGACCCATTGTATCACTTGCGGAGTGTAGGGGCTCTATCTGGACACAGAGATAGTGCCTTTGTTGTCTGACCAGCTGCACTCTATCTAATGGTACATGTATAGTGTGGAAGGCCAACACTGGTTCTCATCCATCTAAATTTATCACGTGCTGGCTTCAAGCGCCACACACTGGTACACCATCTACTGGTAGACTGAACCATGGACGGACAAAGTGCAGTAATCGGTCAACAGCCGGAGTTAATACTGGAACCAACAACCAAGTATACTATGTTGGAGAGTAAACCTCACAAATCATGAGTGGAGTCCCATACTCGGACCGATGCTTTCACAGCTCTTCCGACAGCTTCTGCAACCGAACCGTTGACAAACATTGTGCTCTTTCCTCCTTTGTGCTCCATTGGGGAGGCCGTGAGGGGGATCCTGATGCATGAGCAACTTAAGTTCTCTATACCTTTTTGCCCAGGCCTGCGTCCTGGAAAGGTCACTCCAGCCCCGCTGCTCAGCCAGTCAGGACACACTAGGGACAACAGTTGCGAGTTATAGTGAAAGAAATAAAGTTCCACTGGTCAGCTACTACTCGCCCCCAACCAATAAAGTTCCCATTTGCCAACAGCTGTATGCCTCAATGGATGCTTACGGCTTTAATGTAAAGCTTGAAAAGTGGACGTTAACACCACACCATGCAAACCAAAGATAAAAACAAAGATGCCAGTGCTTCATATACATTGTATCAAGGATAAATGTCCGGAAAGTGTGCTGGACAGGCTTGACCACATTGACGACTCCTGCAAGACTGCCATCATCGACTGAACTTAATGTTGACATCGCTGCTCTCCAAGAAACACAGCTTTTCGACAGTAGTTCCCTAAAGGAACAGAACTGCACCTTCTGACATGGCAAAAGCACAGACGAGACCGGACAGTACTGTTTGGGCTTTTCAATTTCAGTGAAGAACACACTGCTTGCCGTGACTGAATTACCGACGTAGGGTCTGCATGCATTCTTGCCATCCACATATCCACTAGCCAACCTGCTGAGTGTCAATGCTGAGTGTCTTCACTCAAGTTCCTAGAGGAACATGACATGTACATGTAGCCCACACTGCCATCCTAACGAACGAGTACCCGTTTCTCTTGGGGGCTTCAACACTAGGGTTGAAGCCGACCATGAATCCTGGCCTAATTGCCTGAGACACTTTGGAGTGGGAAGCGTGATTGAGAATGAGCAGAGACTGCTAGAGTTGGGCTGTTACCAGCTGTGTATCACTAACACCGTCTTCGAGACGACCTCTGCACAGGGTGTCCTACAGATACCATTATTCATCACAAGACAAGATGCACTCAACAACTTCCACCTCTCCCACACATTCCATAGTGCTGACTTTGTTGCAGACGACTCCTTTGACTTTAGCAAGGTCAATCTACGTATACTGCCCAGGCAGATCTGCCACACTGAGCAGAAAACTCTCCTTGCATCAATGCCAGCTATTTCTCCAGTCCAGCTCTTCACCTCCCTTGAACAAGTTTTGTTTTGCCTCCAAACAGCAAAGTGCTACAAACAAGTGGAATATCTTATGCAATACCATCTACCACTTTTGGCAAGAAAGTGAGGAAGAATGCATACCATGGTGTAGGGTTAACAATGGAGATAGAGCCAGTTATCAAGGCCAATTGCACAGCTTTCCAAGTGCACAGTGCAAACCTATCAACAAAGAAACTTTAAAATGCTGAGAGAAGCCAGGAAAATTGCTCAGCAAACAGCACGACAATACACAAACAACTATTGTCATGAACTTTACTCCTGTGTCCAGGTCAACAGGGGCATGTAGTGGGGGGTGGGGGGGAGATCAAACAAGAAGGTATCTCCCTGACGAAAACCCTCACTAAAATCCAAGTGCAGTATCACCGACCGCAACATGCAGATGGAAAGTTAGGATGAGCATTGCATGGAGCTGCATATGCCACAAAGAATACAGTGTCAGGGGAGGCTCTAAAACGGCATCGCAAGTCTGCCCATGATGAAGGAACCTGAAAAAACCAATACAGAAGAAGCTCAGCGAAACCATTGATAACATCACTTTTTGCTAGTCCCTAGGTGCCTATAGGTAACACAGGATGTCATCAAACTCAGAAACCTTCACTGCTGCAACATCTACATGTACATGTACATGTATGACCTCGTCTGCTTTAGCTACATGTAGAATAAAGGTGCCATATCCCCCAGGGCAGGTGTGATGCTACATTAAGATCATCATGCTGTATAAAAACACGTGAGGGCAACCACAGTGAGTGCAACAATTACCGTGGCATCTCTCAACTCAGCACTGTGAGGAAGTCTTTGTCCATGTTTCTCTCGTGAAACAATGGCTCCCGGGGGAGCGTGTCTGCCCTGAATCAGTGTGTCGTCAGGACAACAAGTACAGTGGACATAGGCCTTAATTATTGCCATCAGCAGGACAGATGTCGGGGGAAAAAACGGAGACCCCTGTATCTTGCCTTTGTCGATCTAATGAGCCTTCGATCTCGTCAGCAGAGATGGTTTTTTAATGCTGCTCCGAAGGATTGGCTTCCCCCAAAACTCCTTAGCATCATATAATAATTTCATAAAATCTTTACTCCTCTGCTGTCGCTTGCACTTGGGTCATCCCGTCAGGGCATCCACCCTTTTTTAACCTTATCCGCCTTGGGTCCAGGACCAAGGTGACCAGTGTGCTCCTGAGAGAGCTGTTATTTGCAGATGGTGCCGAGTCGGGCCTTCAGCGGCTTATGGATAGGATCTTTCATGCCTGCAAGGAGTTTTGATCTTACCATCAGCATCAATAAGACCAATGACATAGGGGTCTTTCTATAAATTAGGGGTCCAAAGTGTGACATTTGGTGTCCCCCGTTACACCTGATTTTTTGTACAATTAAAATCATTAAAATGGCTTTTAAACCATCTTGTATAAATTGTACTTTATGTACTCACCCTTTGAGATGGAAAGTATTTAAAGAATGTGTCCTGAATTTACAAAAATAAGATATAAAATGTAACGGGGGACACCAACATTGGACCCCTAATTTATAGAAAGACCCATAGGTCAATGACATACATGTAGATGGCACGGATCTTGACTGTGTGAACACTTTCACATGCCTACAGTTTCCAACAACCTGTGTCTGGACACAAAAACTGAGCATTTGCCATGCGAGAGCCATTGTAGTGATGGCCAGGCTGTCTGTGTGGGATGATGGATGACCGTAGTTGGGTGATGGGAAGGGGTGACCGGTGTGGGATAGTGGGGGTGGTTGGAGGGATGCGGGTGAGGACAAGGAGGTGGGATGACTTGGGGTGGGAGAAGTAGGGAAGGCTGTGGGGTCGGAAGAGGTACATCCTAACATGAGTTATGTATCAATTTTGATTTGTGTGTGGCAACGAGCCATGGCGGCTTTGCCATTCCAAAAATTAAAAGCTTTTCGACTTGCACTCATCAGAGCAAAACGCAAGAACTGCGTAGTACGCTATCGATATAAACACCTCAACAAAATTAAGTTCCCCTCTAAATAATTGATTATATCTCCATCGCGCACTCAAGTTCACCCACGAGATGGACCAATCTCTCTTCTGTTCCTAGACGTTCTGGTTGAGAAAACACCCACCAGCTTTACCACTTCTGTGTACCGGAAACCTACATGTACATGTACGTTCACAGGACATTACACCTGATGGGACTCTTTTAGTGCTACTCGGTACAAAACAGGCTTGATCAAAGTACTGGTGTCAAGAGCAGCAAACATTTGTTCCCCGTGTAAGCTACATGTACACGATGAAATAAACCACATCAAGTCATTTCTGTGCGAAAACGGCTATCCCGAATCGGTAATAAGCAAACATGTATCCCTCTCGCTCGAAAACCGCTCTATACCGTGACTTCACAGACCGAACAAATGTCCCGTGTATTGTAACGCCGTTCCCAATCGGCTAGCAGAGGGCGCCAGCACCATTCCACGGTTAGGCCGGCTGACGAGCTGAGGGCGCTAACACGGTTCCATGGAGCCGGTTGGCGCGAGCCCCTGCTAGAAGGTTGGGACACCCGTCTCGGCGGGAGATGTTTCCTGAGCGCCATCTTTGTTCTGGACGTCGTTGAATGAAGAGTGTTGGAATAAACGTGAAGAGTTTTGTGTCTGAATCAGTGTTCCTGTGTGTTCTTTCTTGTGTCGAGTATCAAATAACAAGTAGGACAAATTCTTGTTACAGTATCTTAAAGTACCGTGGAGAGGAAAAGTTTCACAATCTTTTGAACAACAAGTGACTAAAGCCGTGATGCGTGCCTACTACACCGTTCGGCCACGTGTAACATTCACTGCGCGCAAGTTACATGTACTTCAGGCATATTACCTACATGTACCACACAACTTAACAATGTTATTTATGAGTTTCGGTGCCGATGTGAAGCTCGGTACGTACATGTAGGACGTACGTATCAACGACTCGCGGATCGCATTAAACAGCATGTTCCCTTCTCCATCCGCAGCAACTTGCCTGCTTCCCGCAAACAGCTGTCGCGTGTCTGCAAGAACGCTCACAAAGCTGCCACACAGCCCGAATGCACATCTGCTATAGGACAACACTTGTTTCGATCACCCGGAGTGCTAGAAACAATACAGCGAACAGCAGTTCACTGTACTGGCCAGAGCACGCAGTATCATGCATCTGCACATGCTCGAAGCCACGTACATGTACATACACTTCAGTTAACCTGTGTTGTCACCAGAAAGAATTTGTTCACACGCTACATGTGGTCCAACTGTGGTTGCGCAGTACCGTGCTCCCTGCTGTTGTCATCTGACCAATCAGCGCGCAGCATTCTGAACACGTAATTCCCTGCCTTATACTACATGTATAGCGATAGCGTACCTTTGTCGTTACTTATTTCTATATTCTGATTTTGAAGTACCAAACACTTATTCAGTGTAGTTTGTAACTTTGTATTATATCAAAGGTCCTGCTCTCAATGCACATATTAAATTATAATTTCTTCATCAATAGCCTCATCGCTGGCAGCATAGTAGTGATACCTCGGTAATAATAGCACGTGTTGTCAAGGATACTACCACAAACCGAGAGACGGAGGAGCCAGAATCAACACCAGCTCTTCCATCATGTAAGTACAGTAATGTGATATGGTTGGTCGCCAGTGTTAACAGTTTTTTTGTTTTTCAGGAGGCACGGAAAGTTTTTTGGTGGCAAGTATTTTATTTTAGACAGCTACACACCACAGGATTTAACTACTGTACATGTACAGTCCAATATCAGCACGACTATATTTCAGTTGGATTGTAAAGTATGTGGACATGGGTGAGATTTATCCAGATTTTTCTGGATTTCCGGAATTTTACCGACACGTCCGAATTTGATAGTTTTCTGTTTTTCATTGTAAAATCTCCGATTTCAAGTGTTCTGCATTCTTAACCCTTATTGGCAACATACAACACAAGGCTTGTTGGAAAGAGCACCCTACGACAATGCAATGCACCTAACAATAGTAATATACACTTATACTGCAGGAAAGCCCCAATCAAAGCACCTACAGTGCTGTGCTGCGCCAGGGCTGCGTTGGCTGGCGGTCTGGTCAGAGGTGGGCCGGGCAGTGCCTTGTCAAGCTTTGCTGTGCTGAAGCTGTGGGGCTGGGGCTGGGGCTAGTGCTGCGCTGGCTTCGGGATACATGTAAGCTGAGCTGGGGCAGGGACTGGGACTGGGGCTGGCTTCAGGCTAGGCTGGGGCTAGGCTGGCTTCGGGGCTGGGATGGCTTCAGGCTGGGCTTGCTTCGGGCTTGGCCGGGAGGGCTTCGAGCTGGGCCGGGAGGGCTTCAAGCTGGGCCGGAAGGGCTTCGGGCTGGGCCGCGATGGCTTTGGGCTGGGCCGTGATGGCTTTGGGCTGGGCCGTGATGGCTTTGAATTGGGCTGGGCCGTGACGGCTTTGGGCTGGGCTTCGGGGTTTTGAGCTGGGCTTCAAAGAGGGTTTTAGGTTGGACCAGGGAGAGCTTGGGGCTGGGCTGTGAGGGCTTCGGGCTGGGCTGTGAGGGCTTCGGGCTGAGCTGGGGGTTCTGGGCTGGGAGGGCTTTTGGCTGGGCTGGGAGGGCTTTAAGCTGGGCTGGGAGGGCTTTAAGCTGGGCTGGGAGGGCTTCGGGCTGGGCTGGAAGGGCTTCGGGCTGGGCTGGGAGGGCTTCGGGCTGGGCTGGGAGGGCTTCGGGCTGCAAACACGATATACAATTCACTATACAATGTACACTGCAGATGTCCGCATCATTAGTGCATCATGTGTTTCGATCCCCTTTCCGGCTGCCCACTATTTCCATATTCATTGTATGTCACTCGCAATCTCACAATAAGCTTATCCCGCTCACCCAATAGAGTAGACGATACATATTCATGACATGCCAGACAGTGCTTTGATTGGTTGAAGTACACTATATGCACGAGTAAGCAGGTACACACACAGGGCGTATGCCGAAAGCCTATGCATACATGTATGTGTGTAACATTGTTTGTGTGATACGTAGATGCACGTATTTGCACATGTAATTCAGCGATGATAGCAAGTAGTGGTGATGTATCGCGAACTCACTATCCACGTGTACATGTAATCATACACTATGAACATCTAACAATTGAAATTGGGCACACACCATTGTTACTAACAATGGGGTTACAATGAACATGTGCATGTTTTTGCTCATAGTGATAGGATCAGCTGGGTACTTGTGATGCCGGCTGGTCGTGTGTGTGTGTGTTTTGAAAATCATGTTTCACTGGCGATGCATCGCTCATTGGGGGCGCGGCATCGAAGTTCGCCATGATTATGTACATCTAGGCCTGTACATGTACTGTATAGTTTATGGGTACAGTTGTTAAAAATATTGTGCTATGCTGGTGTCATGTGATGTTGGCCGGACAGGTGTCTGTTTTGAATATCACCAATGGACCTGTTGTGGGAATAGTCTTTCTAATGTGTCCAGGGAATTATAAGAGCCGTGCTGTATTTTATTTTGTGGTATTGGCGTTTTTAGCACAGTTGAAGGTTCAAAATGATGTTGACAAATTTTCAGCAAAATAATCATGATTAATTGATTAATCGCGATTATTAAATTTTGATAATTACCCAGGCTTACATGTACATGTAATCTACCATTTGAATTAATTGTTTTATTTAAATTACGGTCAAATGGTTGATAACAATTTTGAGACATTGCAAAACCAGTACGAAATATGCTTTCAATTACATTTGTACATGTACTTTTTCTTGGCTTTTTTAGTAATTGGCCTGGATGAGGAACATGTCGCTGGATTTCATTTCGGAGGACTGCGACCCCACACTCCTAGTGAGCACATTAAGAACCCTAATGCTGTCTTCATTCATATGCGGCAGGTACATATGTATACAGTCTTTACAAAATAAGGGAAGAGAAAACACTTGCAGAAGGTTGCCTAATTCTCCATAACATTGCTGGCATTGCAAGGTTTGTTATAAAAGCAGCTCATGGAAGCTTATTTTTCAAACTGTATCCCTTCTGACCCTTCTTTTAAATTGCGTCTAAATACACTTCATATAAGTCTTCATGTTATGACGTGGTTGGACTCGAGAGGATGTGTTGAGTCGGTTCACAACAGATTATTCATACCTCGCTGCGTTTTAGAGTTGGGAAACAAGCAACCAATACTGACACCATTCATGCAACTTGTTGCATTGTTTACGTCATTCTCCCTTTCAAAATTTTAAATATGGCACAGCACATACATGTAGTGACATTGGTTTTAAAGTTGATCATTAACATTATTTGTGTTACCGACTTTAAAAACAAGTGCCTTAGATTCCCACGAGTGTTTATGCATCAGGCAATACACGGGTAGTATTTTTATTACATATGACAATAATTTTAAACAGGTGTAAACTTTCTCTTCCTACAATTTAAGGGCTTTTTACACTAGAAAAATTATGTGACTAACAGTCTTGGAAACAAGTACATGTAGCATTTCACATTTAAAAATGTTCAACCCCACCTTGACCATTGGTTTCACCCTGGTTTGAACTGCTACGGACCCAAATTGACATTTTCAACCTAGGATTTGTTAGTGAGAAATGAGCAGGACCAAGTTTGCCCTGGGTTGGGATTGTGAAAAGTTCTTTGCTTGCAGGTTGTATTATACCTCAACTGGGCACACTGAGGTTCCAGGTGCAATAATGGCTCTGCATACCTTCTGCCTGGATGCGTAATTTTTTTTTTTTTTTTTTTTTTACACCACTGCGAGGGGAAAATGAGGGGTTTTGTACCTTTTTAGCGTCTTGAGAGGAGACTATATAATAGGTTAGGGTTAGGGTTTAGGGTTAGTTATTTTAAAGGAATTTAGGGTTTTGAATGCGGTCGGTTTGCAACCAGCTTCGTGGTCTGGTTAGAAGAGAGCTCGACTTGTAATCATAAGGTCCCTGGTTCGAATCTCAATCATGTTTGGGTTTTTCAAAATATCTTGGTTATTCTTTTTCTCTAATAATAGTGAGAGTAAGAGTTGTGACTATTTCCAAGATTGTCACTTGAGAAGTATCAGTCATTGGAAACTTAGACTCTATTCGGGTTGAAAAAATTAGGGTGTACCCCTCGCTGCGGTGTAAAAAAAAAACACGCTGCCTGGATGTGGGTCATTCCATAAAGTTGACTTTAGAGTGAAGCTTTCAAAACCAACCAACAAGCACTTTTTAACACCATCTAACAACAGCTTTTTTAATGCCAAAATGCATGTATGTGCAGAGTCCAAAATAAGCAATGTATATAGCATTTTTTTAATGACCAGCAGCCGATTTCACGAATCCTTTCCCACTGCGTAAGCCCGCTTGCGCAACTTTTTATTGCGTAAGCTGCGCAACATTCATATGATAATTACACGCAAGCCTATGGGGCTTATGCCATTTTCAAAAATTGCGCAAGCTACGAAATCTTTCGTGAAATCGGCTGCAGGCGTTTGTCAGTCGCAGGTCACTGGCCAAAAACGTTTGTGTGCATGAGTGTTACGTGTGCAAATCCTGTACATTTATCCACAAAAATTCACTGTAAAAATCATACAAGTGTACAAATTCCATGTTGGGTGAATTTTTTAGGGAATTCCCACTCAACTTCAGGCATTAGCCACAGGCATTAGGCCTATTTACAAAACTTGAGCGTCAATTGTCACGCCATTTTGTTTGGTGTTCAGTGCATATATTAGCCCAGCATGATGTTTCCACGATGAATGAAATTTGGGACCCTTTATAACGAGTCCCTTTGAAGTAGATCACTCTGTAACAAACATCACACCGCAACAGACTGATGCCAAAAATCTCAACGCACCCAGTTTAAAAAAAAATTGCTCATAGAAGCACGCTTTTGCACACTGCACACTGTCTGGTCTTCATCCGATAACATAGTCTTGGTGCAAGACGATACTGCGTGTTATATACCTCATGCGTAGATTCCTGTCATCTGATTGGTTAAAAGTGGGGGCATTGAATCGGCTAGACCCGGCGCGTATGCCAACTGGTCAATAGTCTTTGCTATGCCCCGGGCATAGTCATTTAGCGGGTTCCGGACGCGCGCATTACATGTGTTAGCATATAGCTAGTTGTGCACCAACTATGCAGCTGGGCATAGTCATTTAGCGGGTTCCGGACGCGCGCATTACATGTGTTAGCATAGCTATAGCTGTGCACCAACTATGCAGCTGTGCGCTTCACGTAAACATTCATCAGGACGGTAATGGCGGAATCTCGACGTCATTTGGTCGTCTGTCGTAGATGATGAAGTCCTTAAGAAAGTAAGAGAAGTGGCCTACAGTGAAAACTGTGTCAGGTGAAATGTGCTACTAAAGTGCCAGGTGATTATGCTACAATGTTTGCTGTAAATATACAACTTTTCCGCCGTAGACCAGCTTCCGAAATCGAAACGCGAAGGACCACTATCAATGATGTATGATGTCTCGTTACTTTTAACCAACCAGATGACAAAAATCTACACATTCGGTATATAAAACAAATATTGACTGCTGTTTATTCGGGTCATGGTTAAGATTATAGGCCCTCGGTGATCTCGAAGCCATGACTATGCCCCTCGGCTTCCGCCTCGGGGCATAGTCATGGCTTCGAGATCACCTTGGGCCTATAATCTTAACCATGCCCCTCATTGCAGTCAATATTTGTATAATATTTGTCACTGACCGCCGCGCGCTAACCAACATTCACCGACATTCGCCAAGAGAGGGCGCCATACACTGTACTATGAGGACAGGGAACCAGTCTACGTCCGTGCTCTGCAGTATCGTCTTGGGACATTTCCTGAATCCGCTCGGGAAATTCCGAGCGCATTCCAAGCATTGCTCATTATGCCATGCATACCTATGACGTAGGGCTTATTAACATATTTCAAGCCGAGCGCTGTGAAGTCTGGTACCTGTACGTACGTCTTAATTATTAAACAGGAAAAGCACACGTTATCGCGTCAGACAAGTCCGTGCTTTATTTGTTTTTCAAAGAAAAAATATGAAAATGTGGCAATGGGGCCAGTTTTTTTCCCAATGGATTCAACGAACTTCGGCTTTGGTTTGTCAGCCCGGCAACCGAAGCCGTTATTTGGCTGAACCCGTACGCTGCAGAAACGTGTCTTTATTATGATTTCACAGACTGCGAAAACCGTACGGCACTCGCTGGCTAGCTAGCGCTACGCGGACGAGACTGCCATGGGTCCTGTGTTTTCGAAGAAAAAACATAATTTTTGTTACTACTAAAATCACGTTTCATCGCCAAATTTAAAGATAGTATATTATACATGATTGGTAAACTGTTGCAAATATATCCCCTGTGTGATTGAAGATATGCATGATTAAAACTAACCTGAGCAAAAAACAGCTCCGAACTTCGTCTAACCATGGTCTAACCATGGAGGAAGGAAAGTCTTTCCTTCCTCCATGGTCTAACTTTTGAGAAAACAGTCAAAAAAGGGTTTGCAGTCATTTCGCCCCAAAACCACTTCTCCCTGAACCATTTCGCCCTGAACCTCGGCCAGGGGCCAATTTCATAGAGCTGCTTATTAAGCATGAAAAATTGCTTAAGCATGAAAAACGTTGCTTGATAAAGTGAGGTTACCAGCAAAATTTTCATGTGAATGTCATGGTAATGAACAGTCCTGTAACACTGGTCATACCACAATTGCTATCACATGAAATTTTTGCTGGTAACCTCACTTTATCAAGCAACGTTTTTCATGCTTAAGCCATTTTTCATGCTTAAGCAGCTCTATGAAATTGGCCCCTGTGCACAAAGTGGTTTTGGGGCGAAGTAGCATGTGGGCGATGTAGTGTTTGGACAAAGTGATTTGGGGCGAAATGGCACTTGGGCGAAATGGTTTTGGGGCGAATTGAATTTTCGTCTCATGAGACGAAAACTAATTGTTTTACTAATTTCTCAAAGACTATAGCACTTCAGACAAAACCATTTCAGGGGAAGTTTTCTACGGTCATCGTGTTTATATTGTGTAAGTTGGGCGTAAATCTGTGAACATTTCTGATTTTCAAGAATTAGTGTCTACAAAAATGTTCTGATTTTTATTTTTTTAAACAAAAGGTCATGCCTATTTGTTTCCGCAAATGATCGACGTCTCGCAGCAATTTCGGGAAAATCAAAAGTACAATGATGAAGAAAAATGATTACAACAGATTTTAGAAATACTTTGGTTGCAAAAATTGACCAAGCGGTTGCTGTGTTATGCTTGGTACAGTTCGTCCATCTCCGTGTGGATGGAATATACAGTGAATTTACCACTAAAAATTATGACGCTGGCAAAGGGCAGGCTTTAATTCTCAACGCACCCAGTTTTAAAAAAAAGGACAAATGACCTCCAGACATCGTCTTCTCATGGTGTTGATGAGTTGGGTCACCCGCTGTTAAAATAATCGTGACAAGTCATCCAAAGTCTGCATTAATACAGGCGTACACAGAATGCTTTTAATCTGGTCTCAAAGATGCTCGATGGGAATCGGGTCAGGCGAATTTGCAGGCCACACCATTCTCTGGAATTCCTCTCGAGCCAAACATGCGTTGACATCTCTTCCTCTGTGAGGACGGGCATTATCGTCCATAAGGACAAATTCATTACCATGGGCAGCATCATATGGTGCAACATGTGGACGCAGAAATTCGTCGACATTCAAATTAGCGTTGATCTAGACAAGCAGTGTTTTGCTGGCTAGACTTATACCAGCCTACACCAATAACACTTCACCACCAAAAGCTGTAACAGCCTGCACACAGCACTCGGCATGCTGTTCACCCATCCGACGCCAGACACGTTTCCTACCATCAATGTGACGAAGACAGGAACACATTTCATCTGTTAACAGAACATTCATCCACTGTTGCCTGGTCCACCGTGAATTAATTCTGGCCCACCGTGAATGAATTCTGGCCCATCGCAAATGAGCTTCTCTGTGACGGATCATGAGGATGGCCTTCTTTAACCAGACGTCGGGCATGCAGTTCAGCAATATGCAAATGGTTTCCGATAGTGCACAGAATCCCTCGGACGGTTAGGTAGTTGAAGTCCGGTCTGGATCTGTAATGCAGAAAATTAACAGAAACAAACTTTTCAAATGAAGGAAGCTTGATGATGATTAAAATGAAAGAAGTTTAAAGATAAAAGCAACTTGTAGTTTAACTCCAATTGTGAGAAAAGCATGTCTTCCCTGTTGATGTTCTTTGCCTCAGAGTCCGGTTAACGATGAGTCGATCCTCTCTTGCAGTTATTACCTTAGGTGGACCACAACGTGGTCGATCCTTCACCTCTCTAGTGTCCTGGAATTGTTGGCGTACCGTAGTTTTCGTATGGCTTTCAGGCAAATACCCAAACGGGTAGTTCGGGCTACCTGTTTGATAGGGGTCCCAGCCTGTAAGAGCCCATTGGCAATGGCCGTGTCTTGATCAGACAATCTGGGCACAATTAAAAGTGCTGAAATGCAGTAGGCTTACATACGCTTTTGGATTGCTTAGTGTATAGCAAGAGAAATATTCTCTACTACAGTCGGACAGTAGTTGGAATCTTTAGAAAGTTCTTACTTTAGAAATTATGAGGGGTGCATCAAGTGTAAATAGCTTATTTATTTGCGATTTTACTGCAGATGCTGCAAGTTATCACGGTCAATTTGACTTTAAATGTTGGCAAAGAAATCAGGTCACTAGGGTCTACCCGCTTCTTGGGAAACATCCATTTGTAACAATGAATACATGTAGTGAACATTGAATGTGCTTAGGCAGGTGGGTGATCACTTGAGTATGGGAACTTATTAAATCAACGAAACTCACGTGAGATCGCGTTCAATGGCTTTCTCTGAAAACTGGTAGTTTCATTGTTTGAAGTTGTGAGAATCCGTCCGGTTCATCAAGACGATGGGTGAATTCTAAAAAAATAATGATGACCACCGCGTGTGAAAATTAATGTCTCGGGTGTTTTTTCTCACGCAGAAATATATAATTATATATTATGTATGGGTCACCAACGAAGATCGGTACACTCTGCACCTGGAAAAATTGCACACCTTTTCGTGCGCGTGCGACGGCCTTCAACATCGTTTTTTGACAATAAAAAATTCCCATAAAAAAATTATAGAATTATTTCACGAACCACGATACATAATATATATGAGCATATAATGATTTTTATCTTTAGAGCTCGGCGTATAAGCCGCGGGATAAGTGCAAAATGTCGTCATCCTACATTCTGGATGTAGTCTTTCTGAGATAATTATCACGGGATGACGACAATTTGCTCTGAATATGTTGTCATCCTGCTATAAATTATATCAGGATCTTAACGAGTCGGATGGCACTTCCAAAGCCCCGCAGTATTGCTATCTCGAAAACGTTATTCTCTGCCAATTTTTGGACAAAATGGCGGTGCCCATATCTCTGAAATCGTTTAGTGATATCTTGAAAGCATTTAGAAATATCTTCAATTATATTTAAAGAAATCTCTAAATAACAATTGAAAGCCTCTCCAGTTGTTACAACAAATTAAAGATATCTTGAAACAATTAAAGATGTCTTTAAAAATGAGAGATCTTGGTATAATTAAAAGCAATCCATTTCATTTGAATAAATGTCACTTTTTCTCGCCATACTTAGGCCTATGGTTTTTATATAATTCTGCATCGGAAGAAACACCCGAGACATTAATTTTCACACGCGGCGGTCATCATCATTTTCTTATAATTCACATTTAAAGTCAAATTGACCGTGATCACTTGTCCCTTGGGACAAAGGATCCAACAGCATCTGCGGTAATATCACAAGTACAATGTAAATTTAGCTACTTACACTTGATGCACCCCTGTACCCGCTAATCCACAATTGCGTCTAATCACTGAAATGAAGTGAAAAATAGAACCTCTGACCCTTAAAACCCTATAGCTAATGTGTAACACGATCTTATACGTGAAAGATCAGAGGATTGCGTGAAATTTTGGAATTTATGCAAATTACACAATGTTCCTAACTTTCCCATTTTTTTCCCGAAAGCGAGACCACAAAAAATGAATTCCTTGAAAATTTCAAGTTTGGGTCCGTTTTCATCCAATGGTGCTCATGTTTTTCTACTTTTGACATAGGCGGGCCACGCTGTGTTCCACTGTTTGTGTTTACACTTGGCTCCTACATGACTTCAACTCGCCTTTTCCGAAAATGTCGGGCTCGATTCAGCTAAGTCAGATCAACTGTAAATGGGCCTAGATGGTTGACTCTTCTGTGGTTTAAACTGGCCATTTATGATTCCAGTTTTGCAATAAAAAAGACCTTTTGTGATTGCGAACATTACACCTTTTTGGGTCTTTGTAAAATGGCGTGTGATGATGAGCATTCCCTGTTGTGCACAACGTCTGGCATCCTTCATTTCATTTCTTAATATTACATATTGTAGGGTATTGAGATCTTGGATCTGGCAACAGGAGCACCTCTTACAAGATTAAAACTGCCAACTGAGGGTGCTGTAACATATGCAGATGTAGACAACAATGGCATTGTGGATCAAGTGAAAGGTTAGTAAGCTTAGTAATAGACCCTTTGCACGAGTAGGCATGACATTGATGTCTATTATCACATCGTTTAAATGAGTCTTTCCACAGTAAAGGGGGCATTTTGGCAACACAGACCATATTTTCCAGAAAATACCTTTGTCTGGTTTTAAAATAAAAAAATAAGTGTGATATGTGATATCATGCCTTTCTAAAAACCCTGTGTACAAATTTATAATATACATGTACGCTCGTAACCGGGACAACCTTAAATGTAACACAAGTGTCTGTCCCAGTTAGGAGCGTATATTGGACATTTGTACACAAGGTTTTTAGAAAGGCATGTTGTCACACTATTTCTAACCCTTTTTGGGCCTAAGTTATCTCTTCAGAACAACTTAAACTTATTCCTTTTATTTTGAGATCAGACATAGATATTTCCTCGAAAATATGTTTTGTGTTGCCAAAATGCCCCCTTTACTGTGGAACGACCCAAATATAAAAACCTGCCCCCTGTCATGGCCGCCGGTGCAAAAGCTCTATTGTTTATTTTCACTGATGTGGCGCATTTTAATTTTTCTTTTCTATTGGCACAATAAAAATCTGTTTCACTTTTAATTACAGTTATACGGAATTAATGCTTTATAAACTAAAAAAAATCCAATACTATTATTATATTGGGCATCAGCAAATGCTGGGAGAGACTATTATTCCATATATGCTTGTACATGTTCATGTACCGGTATGTGCCGTGAACGTTTCGTTGACCTCAAGATTGGCCTGGGTGTTCATCACTTGCCATTTGAACTGAGATGAGTCATTCAGCACTGCACTGAGTTCATAATCCGTTCTAAACATAAAAGATACACAGTAAGTTAAATATTTCTAATTACTGTTTTGCCAAATGATTGGATACTACTAGTCGCCGAGAGATCAATTCCCTTTTAAAACACATATGTACATACATGTATGCACTTGGTTAAACTTCGCACTTCCTCGCAGCGTACTAGAATTTCATCCCATCATTCTCTGCATCCCAACAACTGTAAATACACTGTACATATTACAGCCTACTCAACAAAAAAGAAACCCATGCCTATCGTCGTTTTATGAGATATTGAGATGTCTGATGAATCCAACAAAGTCACAAGCCTGGACAATTGGCGCAGATGAAATTTACAATGCTTTTATGAATGGCGAGTAATTTTGCTGCTCCATGGTGGCTAATTTGCAAAATATAGGAAGTTACAAAAATGTGTTTCTTTTTTGTTGAGCATATTTTAAAGGAATACTTAGGTGAATCATCTGATTATTCTGTTGGGGTGTTTTGACATTCTTAATTTGGAAAATGTTTATCAAGCTTTTAGTTTTTGCTTTTTTTCCCCAGCTCATTTTACTACTGATGAAAACCATGTGGATAACTGCATGGCTGTAGTCAAGTCTGGAATCCCGCCTCAAAGTCTTCTCTTTAATGCGTCAATATGTGAAGCTCAACATTCATTTGTGGACTCGCTCTCAGGTATTTGAACTGGACTCTTTACTTCGGTCATATACATATTTAAATTCCATGTGAAGTATTTGCAATGCAAACGGGCAAAACCTAAAGTACAAATTCTATGTGGAATATTAGTTTTGACTGAATAGAGTACTAAAGTAAAAATGTCATTTGTTTTCAAGGTTACTGGGTCTACACCAAAACCAGTGAACAAGTTTCCCTGTGCTTTCACAAAGGACATTTCAGATTACCAGCAAATGTTTAGACCCAGTTACCCTGGTAACTGACGTTACTCATAAGTGTGACCCGCTCTGCAAAAAGGTAGAATAAGTTTGCGCGGATCACAAGTAGTCTATAATCAAGTAAAATTATGGCAGCATTGTATTTGAGTCACCAGGATAGATCTAGACTACTAATGTGTGACGTCAGTTGCCAGGATAATCTGTGTAAAGTAATCAGAAATGTCCATTGCTAAAGCACAGGGAAACATGTTCACTGGTTTTAGTGTAGACCCAGTAATCTTGGTAACACACAAAGGGTGATGTTTTCATTTGAGTACTTTTTTTCATGGAGTTAAACAAAGAAATTTGCTTAGCATAAACTGAGATTTTTTACTGGGAGGTTTGAGACGAAAGTTTTCTTTCAGGAAGAACTAAGTTATTTCTTGTTTTTTGAGATGACAGTTTCTAGATTTGTTTAACCTTGCACTTTGCATTATTGTTTTAATAACAGTTTAACAGTGCTACGCAGCTCCCTTTGCTTTTATCTCAATACATGTATCATGGTTGCTATAGTGTACATGTATCAATGCTGTTCTTTACTGTAGAAAGACCCATTTCATGCCCAACACTTAGATACATAAATGCAGCTGTATTTGGTCATTTCTTTGTTTCTAAACACCACACAGTGTATACTGACTCTAGGCATTCATAAACAATGACAAAACAGAACGTAGTCAAGTGAAGTAAATTTGCAGATTTAAAATTTGTATGACAATTTTGCTTGGTAGATGCCTCTGAAATTGTGTTAGTTGATGTTTGTGTTCTGAATTTTTTAACAGTTTCGCTGTCTGGGCAAAAGTCTAAAATTAAGGAGAATTTGAAGCTTGCTGTTGCTCCGGTAACTGTTCCAAGGTGTGTATGAATGCATATGCTATCACTGTATGTGTGTGCCCAATTTGGAAATTGTACAATTTAGAAATTACTTCAAGAAATTACTGCTATGCCAGCCTGGGCTATCGTGATATTCAGTGTGGTGGTGTTTGACACGCACACAGTACTATTGCATCCACATCAACCAACAGAAAAGCCCATAATGTATCTAGAGAAAGTACCAATAAGTGCCCTTGAGTTTTCTCAACTTTTCTGATATATCTACATGTAGTAACCTTTTATCATGAGTCATAATTTGCTGACACACAATACATGTGGGGCGTTTCAAAATAACGTGAAATATCTGTCAACCAGAATTTTAAAATTTTAAGTGACTTTAAAGGCAGTATACATCATTGGTAATCTCGAAAATCAGAAATGTTCACAGATTTACGCCTTACTTACACAATATAAACATGATGACCGTAGAAAACTTCCCCTGAAATGGTTTTGTCTGAAGTGCTATAGTCTTTGAGAAATGAGTAGAACAATTAGTTTTCGTCTCATGAGACGAAAACTAAATTCGCCCCAAAACCATTTCGCCCGAGTGTTATTTCGCCCCAAGTTACTTCGTCCAAACACTACATCGCCCAAATGCCAAAAAAGGGTTTGCAGTCATTTCGCCCAAAAACCACTTCGCCCTGAACCATTTCGCCCTGAACCACGGCCTGTGCACGAAGTGGTTTTGGGGCGAAATGACTGCAAACCCTTTTTTGACTGTTTTCTCAACAGTTAGACGAAGTACGGAGCTGGTTTTTGCTCAGGTTGGTTTTAATCATGCATATCTTCAATCACACAGGAGGATAAAACTATTTGTAACAGTTTACCTATCATGTATACTATCTTTAAATAACCAAATCTCTACAGATTTTAAACCAATTTACACCAAATCTTCTGAGAAGTTGCAATGTTTTAAGTATTTTTCATTAAGGTCAATATACTGGTCGGCATTCTGCTAGGGTCAAGGCTTAAAAGTGGGTTCGCAAAGAAAAATGGCAAAATGAGCCTTCTCTTCCGAGGGGTGGTTCCCCCGATAGGTCACTACCCAAGCGATTGCATCTTGCATATCTTAAAATACTGCATCCAATCTATCTTTGTTATAAAATTTGGTCTGGTATCTTTTTTCCTATATGGTTTTTTGAATTTTTGTAAAAGGTCAATATTTTGCTCAAAAGCGCTAGTTTTAATTGCATTATACATAGTATACAACATGTTACTAAAGGAGAGCAGTCTAATATGTCGTATTTAATACAGGTTGTCAGTTGATGGCAATGCGAGTGTGCCCTTTGGGCAAGACACTTTGGTATGGACTACCTGGCTTCACCAGGAGCAAATGGATACCTACATGTATGAGAGTGAAAGTGTTGTGTGTTTGATTGTTGAGCTGTCATCATGAAAGTCCAACAGGCAACCAGGGCTGTATGCTCTCCAGTGAGCCCAGTGACCAGGGGTAATAACGTGGGCACCTTGCTTATAGTAGATTTGTGTGCATACTACCGGTATTGCTTGCTTTCCGGTGACGTCAAGCCTTCCATCCACCATTTCATGACCCACGTGGCCCGAGTGATAACCAGCAAAAACTGCAACAAAAGTGCATTGGTTGCACTTACCTCTGTTGCTTATTAACCTTGCTTTATGTTGTTGCGCTATGGCTGTTGTATCGATAAAGGCTAAAAATCGCGAACAAGTAAAAGCACTTTCGTTTTTGCAAACTGAGTGCATGCTCAATAATTTGAACGTATCTTCAAATGAAAATACGCTGCATGGCGAGTATTTTTTACGCGTGTTCATGTGCGTCTATTGGCGCGCGCGTGACCGTTGACCACCAAACATTCCCGGATGTTCTACGTCACGGAAAGCAATCAATAATATGTTATTGGGCACGACAACTGAGTGGTGTACTGGAAGGGTACTATTACCACTATTTTGGCATAGCGCCCTCACTACTTACTGGAGATAGCACACGCAAACAAACGAAGGCATCAGTGAGCACACCACAGCCAACAACAGGATTAGGATCCTAGCACAACTATGCCTCCTTAACCCAAGACATTCAGTGTACATTGGTACAATATATATATTTTTTATAAAAAGTTTCGTCCAAATCTAATTCGGACCCCTGACAAATTTTCTGAAATTTAGGTGAATTTACACGGAATGACTCTATTGTAAGTTCTTTAAACGAGCTCATTCACCTTAACGTGAAAAATGTAACATAAAACAGAGGTACATGAAAATTGAGTGATGGCAATAGGCCTACGTTGTACATGTAAAAATACCATGGCAAGTGTGTGGGCTTCCAAGAGAAATCATCACAAAAACGGTACCAATTATGCATTTTAAAGGCCTATATATGATAGTACTAAAGTCCAGGTTATTTGTAGGTTAACCTCTTTGCGTGCACTAGGCTCGAGTGTGACAATAAGTTGGAAAATTCAAGGCGAATTACAGAAATAAATGTCGATTCACATATAAAGATGGCGACCTCTATGTCTCACAAACATGCCTTCGTTTGTGGGTAAGACTTAAGGCTATACATGGTGGAAATCAACATGTGTATGGGTTTACGGTAGCACCATGTGAATCTCTTTTGTACATGTGTGGTTCTGAAAAGAACCGGTGAGTGTGAACTCGACGTTTCGAACAGTGTGCTCTGTTCGTCTTCAGGAGTAATGTCGGACTCGTGATGATGCAGGGCTATAAGTACTGGTTGAAGGCATTCAGTGTACAATGTACACTGAATGTCTTGGGTTAAGGAGGCATAGTTGTGCTCGGATCCTAATCCTGTGGTTGGCTGTGGTGTGCTCACTGATGCCTTCGTTTGTTTGCGTGAGCTATCTCCAGTAAGTAGTGAGGGCGCTATGCCAAAATAGTGGTAAGTATGAAAGTTGCATTTACAGTCATAATTTTTTTCAGATATTATATCAAAGTGACAAATCAGCAAAATTGGTGTTATGTCTGGGACATTCTCTGGTTGACGCGAAAAGTGTTACGCATGGGACACACATGTACATGTACATTTATTTCCAAAACGAAATTTCTAGAATGAAATTTGTGGGTACACATAAGCTTGGCAAAGCCCAACATACAAGATATAAATTTAAAAAAACGGTGAAATAACTGACTGTAGTGTTATTGCTAAACAGCCTGTTAAAGGGCATGAACTTGAAATTTCACTTTATTTTGAAACACCCCATGTATATCTTATAGTGTTGTAGATCTGGTTTTGAGTTAATTTTGTGAAGAAATACTGATTTTCAAGGAAAGTTGATTGCGAAGTAATGTATTGCAAGAACTGAATTTTTGCATCCCCAAGCAAATACACATACGAATACACATACGAATACACGTATGAATACATACGTAACTTCTCAGTATAATGCCAAAACTCTCTCAGATCTCCACAATTTTCTCTGCTAGTTTTGTGTTTTTGCACTTCTACATGATTTATCAGTGAGAACAAGATACATCCTTTGTGGCTGGATATAGAATTGTATGGCCATCAATATAACACCTAATACCCTTTTCTCACTATACAAACTGCTTAACCCGGAGATTTGCCGCCCCGGGTTAAGCTTTTTTTACCCCGGGGTTCGTTAACCCAGAGTTATGTTCCCATTTGTTTCCTTAAGCCGGAGTTTCGCTAAACCCTGGGCGAGCTTACCCTTGGATGAGCTTTATTTCTTCTTCTTTCCACACCTTTGTCGTCTTCTTTTCGTTTTGAATTGAGATATACGGTGCTTGAGAAGCCACGCCTCATTGGGAGAGCAAAAATGTGCACGTACGTACGTATATGATGATCTGTGCCAGCGCAGCGCGCTCTAACCCCGAAATTGCCTGTGAACACTTAACCCTGCTTGGTTTCCCACTATGATGCTAACCCCGGGGTTTGGATGCTAACCTCGGGGTTAGGCCGTTAACCGCGAGATTGCCATCCTTAACCCGGGTCGATGGCAGGGTTAACAAACCCCGGGGTAACGGCCGAATTTTTTGTCTTAACCCGGGGTGAAAAAAGAGTAGTGGGAATGCTCGCACTGCCCCGGGGTACATGTATCTCGGGGTTAAGGATTTCTGTTACCCCCGAGTTAACCCGGAGATTTTGTAGTGGGAAATGGGTATAACTTAGACTTTTCAGTAGAAAACTCACTGAACCTTTAAAGACGGATTATTACCGGATAGGAAATCTGTTACAAACAACGTTATCTCCATGTGTGATTGAGGAATGTGTTTGATAAAAATCAACTCATATAGTCAGATCAGTACCTCATCCACATTCCAAGAAAAATATCGATGCTTTCAAGACTGCTGAGCCACTGTCCGATTTGGATTATTCCCTGGCTGTACTGCATGGTAAACGAATCCTAATTTTGTTCATGTGAGGCACCCATTGTAAAAAAAAGTGTGACGTGCACGCATAGGCCTATTTGTATAAATTCATCTTCAATTACCATTTTCTCTTAAAAAGATACCCTTTCGGACAGAAACATTGTATTGGACATAGTGAGCTACTTCTGCTTCCATTTAAGTAAGGTTTTTTGAAGACATTGCAAATCCAGTGTACAGGCTTTAATGATCTTGTGTGTATGTTTGCAGCATTGCCAAACGATCTGGCGTAATCAACCACTTATTGGGTGCTAACCTGTTTCAGCGAAGATCTGGAGGTTTAGACAGCATTTTTCTAATCAGCAATGGTAGAGTAGTCAGCTATGGGCCAAAGGGACAATTTAATTGGAAGGTTAGTCTTGCAGATGCTGTGATCAAGTCATTCCTAATCTCTGAAGGACTTTGACCACTTTGACCAAGAATGTAACTGCCAGACTATCTGGGTTAAATGCCCAGTGTATCATTTGGAATGACCCAAAATGTTACCTTTTCTTTGACAAGAAACGACTTTACCCAGCAATAGTAACAAACACTACATCCAATTTTTTTTGTCCAAGATAGTACATGTACATGTACATGTACTTTCTATACGAAATTGACTTTTAAAGAAAAATTTGAAGGTGGGTTAATTCACCAATTTTGGGGTTAACGAAAGCTAGTAGACAGTTCCTAGCATGCTTGCCCAAGGCATATTAAGCACAACCAAAATCTGGTACAGCC
This sequence comes from Henricia sp. BOLD:AAB3569, assembly GCA_037783545.1. Classification (NCBI taxonomy): domain Eukaryota; kingdom Metazoa; phylum Echinodermata; class Asteroidea; order Spinulosida; family Echinasteridae; genus Henricia; species Henricia sp. BOLD:AAB3569. The sequence goes on along the minus strand of JBBELK010000611.1, from coordinate 1,016,457 downwards.
ATTCAGCATGACTCGAGAGAGGGCTTTATAACCCATAATTTTTACACATGCACATGAGCTGTACCCAGGCATACTTGGTGATTCTCTAGGTTAACTCTTTAGTTATTCCACCTCCAACTCTCTATAGGATCATTCGAGTTTCACTGTAGGTTAAATGACGTGGGTTGTGTCGTTTAAACGACATAATAACGACATAATTAAGTCGTTTAAACGAGATAGCTATGTTGTTAAACAAAATGTTGTCTGAACTTTAAAAGTTCAGACATTTTCTTCATTGGCTGTTTCATATGCGGAAAAGCCTTTGTTTTTGTTCAGATTTTTTTTCTCTTCTCGCCCATTTTTTTGTGCACCTCTTTGGGCACTTGTGCATTGACGATCGAGTTCAAACTTTGTATGCACATTGGTCACAGTATGGTCTTGTGCACGGTACCAATGACGTCATCGGGTACAAGTATCAGATTGAAATATTCAAAAATCAGTAACAAACCAACCGTTTGACATATTATCTAATTGGTTCCTTCGCCATATACGATCACTAACAAAGGTTTTTAAGATGGCACACATGCACATTGACCTTTGACCTAATTTCCTATTGGTCAAACAGATTTTCATTGCCAATTAAAAGTGCTGAGATATCTGGATGGTGTTAGGGTTCGACTAGGGTGGCCCTTTGTAGTTTAAAAATGGAGGTATTGAGATGGGGTCAACGGTGTTAGTGTCGGAGACCCTCAGGCTTTCAAAAAACATAAGTGATGACGTCATCGTACGAAATAGCGCCCTCTAGTGAAAAGATGAAAAATCTTCAAAAGTATTTTAAACAGATGTCTGTGGGTAAGTTTGTCTAAAAACGGTCAAAGTTGGTACAGACAATAGCCTAGGTGTAATACACATGCCTGTGCGGTAAAACTTTGATGATGTCATGAAGTGTCATATTACATGCATTAACATTTTAAACCTTTGATGACCTATATCTGCAGAACCCAGCAGATACAAATACTACACAGGTACATGACTTTTTGTACACCACTACCGTCACCCAAAATGGTATACAGAACTGCCCGAACCATTGCAAGGTGTACAAGCTATGTTTTTAAATACTGCATGCACGTGAGGAATTCCACAAAATCAAGACTTTAGTAAAGACTGTTACAAAAATGGTGTAAGCACACCAGTTTTAACACTTGGTTGCATACACTTACATTTATACTTCTGACTTAAACTGTATGTTGTCGTTACAAGGACGTTTGTGACCTATTGTGATGACGTCATGATGATGTTATCGTTGTTTCTGAAAAGGGCTTCGTCATATAAAAGTGAAAAAGTGATGACGTCATTACCCGGAAGGGCATCCTCTAGCGACAAAATCAAAATGTCGGTGATGGAGGCTCATCAATGCGCGCAGGTTAAATTTGTTCCACACCTTGCCCTGGCAGCCGCTCTTACAGTACCAGAGGGTGTAGGGCCATGGTGCAGGCTAGTAGCCTCGCCCATTCTGCAAATAGCTACATGTAGGTGTGTACATGTACCTTTTCGAAATCAAATATTCATCACTGAAAACACACCCTTTGTAAATTCATGACATTTAGTTTCAGCCATATTCACATGAGCTTGTCTTGATAATACTGCACAAAATGCCTCAACATTGGCTATTGACGTGCAGTCCCACATACATACTCAAAGTGCAATACATGTATTTGCCAACTGAGACTTGAAAGTCTTGCTATCTGGTGCTGATTTCATGTACGATGGCAACAAATAAATTAATTTCGCGACAAACCTTTGTCAAAATCATACAAAAAAGTAAAACAAAATTCACCAATCGAATATTTGATCGAAAATAAAACCGATTTTTCAAATTCTGCATGCCACCGGTCAATTTTTCTTCCATCATGCGAACACAGAAAGCATTTATAACAGATTTCCTATATATTGCGTTCGGGCATGCTCGTTTTACTCCTTTTGTGCTAAAACTGTTGCCACTTCTCAGTGCTTTTGAAAACCAGAACGAAAATAAAACATAAGTCGCCAGGCTTTTAACATCTGTTTAACCCTTTAATATTATTATTTTGTTTACTAATGCATAGTTACGGTACAAATTTGTACGTTTGACGGTTGAAGGGTTAAGACCACACATGTAATATGCTCTCAACCAATGGGAGTATGTGATGAACTCTCAGCAGTTCCATCAAGACTCATATCATTTTTATTTCATAACCTTTAAGCATTTCCTTTTTAGGTTGACACAAAGGCCAAGTGGAATGATGTGCTCACAGTGTTTAAAAGCAAACACTATTTCCCACAGGAGATCAATGACAGATATCATTACGCCTTCAAGCCTAGCATGCAGGCAATGACACTCAAGGTCTATGGCAGAATGGTAAGCCAAAGCGTGAAAGTGTTGGGAGTGGGACTTAAATCCAAATTTTCAAATATTGTTGGGTTGTTGTTTTTTTTAATTTTTAAATCCGGTTCCACATTTGGAAACCAAATATTCGAAACCGAATGAAAGGCAGTTTATGGAGGTTGAATGGATCCAAGCCAAAAAAAGAGTATTTATTTTTAGCTACTGTAGTTTGCCCACCTTTTTCCGCAAGCGCAATATGCAGCAGTGCTATCGTCTATCAAAACATGAAGTCACCGAACTTCTTTGTGTTTGTTGCTTTGGTTCTAGCGCAAAATTAAGAAATTGAACGATCGAATGTTCAGTTTTCTTAAATCCGAATATTCGGATTTTGTCCCAACACTAGTGAAATAATTTTCTTTACTGAAACCTCGGATTTGCTCATCTCAATTTGACTGGTCTACATTTGAACAATGTACTAACATTGATCGATGCAGCTTAACGTGATCGATGACTCCTTACCAAAGGGTTATGATACATGTACTTCGGTTCTATCTCAGTTGCATCTGAGTTGCCTGTTTTACGGTCTAATTAGTGTCTATGCAGAACACCAATGAGGAGCAGTCTATATGGAGACTCTTTGGTTTAGCTCAAGATGGCGATCCTCTAATACGGTGTTTCACATCTGGTTTAATTTGACGCTGTGAGCCACCTGTGTGTGGGACTGCACGATTGCAATAAACTTCTGTGCCGCTTTTGTAAATTATCAGAAGTCGGGCAACAGACCTGTGAACTTAAGGAAAAGTGCTCACCAGAAAATGTAATGTAGGCCCTACAGGGTGTATAAAAAAAAAGGTAATCCAAGTTCAGGGGGTTATTACGCCAAGGTTATTTACTTTGAAAATTTATATGTGGTTGACCAATAAAGAGGAAAGCTTTCCATTCATATCTGTAGTATCCTATGAAGCCCCAGGTGGTGTGTATTTCAAAAAGTGGTGCATGTCTTTAAAAGGATAATGGATGTTTATAAATAGGTGGCGGCCGCCAGATAATAAGTGGATGCCGCCAGATAATAAGTGGCGGCCGCAACTTAATATCTTGCAGCCGCAATAGTGGTCAAAGCGTAACGCTATGGGAATTTTGGGTCTCTGTACCGACGGTCACTCCATAGGTTTGTGCAGAATTTTAAGTCCACATAGGGTTGTGTATGCCAATGGTCAGTCCAGTGGCCGAAATGTTTAACTCGGTCGTACGGGGATATTGTGGACATTTTCAGAAAGCCCAAGGGAGCGCGATTTTTCTGAAGTAGTGGTCAGCAGTGGCCGAAATTTTACACATGGTCGAGTCTTGAATCTGCGCGCGACGGCGAGTTCAACGGTACCACTTCGGACACTGTGTTCTCGAGTTACGTCCGAAAATGTATGCAGGTGAGTGACCATCGTAACGCTATGGGATTTCGCACTTAGACTTTTACCGACGATCTCTGTACACGAAGGTAAGGCTATGGGAAATGTGTGTACAACTTTATTACCTTCTCGAGCTCCTTTAAGGGGGTTCGGACACTACCGAATTAAGGTGCGGCCAAAAGTTATATCTTAAAGTCACAGGCTCGTCAGCAATGCGCGCACGCCAAGTTCGTGCAACGAAATACGCAGCTCCATGCCTAGCTTTGCTATGGAGCTGCGTATTTCGTGGCACAAATTTTGCGCGCACGCATTGCTGACGAGCCTCTACCTCTAATACGGTAGTGTCCGAACCCCCTCAGATGAGCGTGAGAAGGCAGAGTGGGTAGTGGTCTAGTGGGTATGAAGCGGGACTCCCAATTAGAGGTTGTGGGTTCAAGCCCCACTATGACCAACGTGTCTGTGTCCCTGTGCAAGGCACCTAATCCCAGTTGCCTCGTCAACCCAAGCGATATTTGGGAAGCTGTTAGGGGGAATGCCACAATTTAACTGCTGATAGGGTTGAGCGCCTGGCCAGCAGCCACCTACATGATGTAGTTGAATCGAAATGGTTCTGGTGATTCCCTGATGGCAGCGGTAATAATGGCAACAGCGCCAGGAGCACCCCGCAGGGTGGACATGTGCGCTATATAATAATCCACCATTATTGGCTGTTCCGACACGGGCGGAACAGCCTTTGTTTTCGTTACGATTTTTTTTTTGCCTTCTTCCACTTTTTCAGACGCTATTTCGGGCACTTGCACATTGATGATTGACTTCAAACTTCACATGGATATTGGTCACTATGTGAATTAGTGCACAGTACTAATGACGTAATGATGACGTCATCACGTGTCAGATTAAAGACATGAAGTTTAATAAATTAAATATTCAAAAATCAATAAAAAAATCAACCGTTTGACCTACGATCTTGATTCCTTCGCCATATACGATGACTAACAAAGGTCTTTAATGTGCGCATGCACATGGCTTGACCTTTGACCTATCTGCATGTGGTCAACTGTATTACACTTCGACTAGGGTGGGGTATCCAAAAATATGGCGGTGACCTTTGACCTTGCTCACTAGTGTCAGATTAAAGGGGCATGTAATAACATTCAGTGTTCAAAAATCGATAAAAGAAATCAACCATTTGACCTACGATCTTGATTATTTCGCCATACACGATCACTAACAAAAGGTCTTTAAGCTGCGCACATGATGTGACCTTTGACCTCATTTCCTATTGGACAAACGCATTTGAAAGTGATACAAGATATCTGGATGGGGTCAACCGTGTTACACTTCGACTAAGGTTGGGTATTCAACAAATATGAAGATAACTTTAGTTAGTGTGAAAATGGTAGAGGGTATAAGTATGGGGTCAGAGGTGTTAATGTCAGAGGCCCTCAAGCTTTCCAAAATATGAGTGATGATGTCATCGTATAAAATAGCGCCCTCTAGGGACAAGATGATTAAATAGTTAAATATAACAATATAGGTGATAATAGGTCGTCTCGAACACCAGACATGTTCATAAAAAGAAGGCGAACAGCCATGTGTTCGTTCTCAAGAACGAACACGTCTAGTTATTATTATTACACACATTTCCCATAGCGTTACCTTCGTGTACAAACCCTATGGAAAAGTCTAAGTACGAAATCCCATAGTGTTACGATGGTCACTCACCTGCACACAATGTCCGATCGTGTCCGAAGTGGTAATGCGGAACGCGTGTGGTCTAGTGGGTATGAAGCGGGACTTCCAATCAGAGGTTGGGGGTTCGAGCCCCAGGCACTTCGACCAACGTGTCTGTGTCCCTGAGCAAGGCACTTAATCCCAGTTGCCTCGTCAACCTAAGCGATATATGGGAAACTGTTAAGGGGAATGCCACAATCTAACTGCTGATAGGGTTGTGCGCCTGACCAGCAGCCACCTAGTTGAAGCTAAATGGTTCTGGTGATTCCCTGATGGCAGCGGTAATAATGGTAACAGCGCCTTGAGCACCCTGCAGGGTGGATATGTGCGCTATACAAATCTAATCATTAATGCTGAACTCGCCTTCGCGTGCAAATTTATAAAATGCTCACATGTTTAAGATTTCGGCCACTGCTGACCACTGGTCACTACCTCAGAAAAATTGCACTCCCTTGAGCATTCCGAAAATGTCCACAATATCCCCGTACGACCGAGTTAAACATTTCGGCCACTGGACTGACCAATGGCATACACAACCCTATGTTATCTGGCGGCCGCCACTTATTATCTGGCGGCCGCCACATATTATCTGGCGGCCGCCACTATATTTAGAAACATCCACCACTTTTTGAAATACACACCACCTCGTAAAAGTGGCACTAATTGGGGCTTCACCATTGCAGTCACACGTGCGTAGGGCTAGGATCTTCCGTGCGTAGATAGCCTGCACAAAGTCTATTTCGGCCGGTCCCTTGCCGTATACATAACCCAACACACAGCAGCCTTGCTGGTACACGCGACTCATTTTTCTTGTTCTTGGAAATAAGAAAGAAAATGTTTCTGCTCTTTTTTTTCATAGTGTCCGGTAAAACATACAACAACACAACTACTGGGCATATCTCTGGCTTTTTGTACGCAACAAATTCTTCAAAACACCATCGAACAGAGACAGTTTTCTGAATTTTGTGTGTGTAAACGTATAGAGCTGACAATCGTGTATACTTCTCTTTCTCAGGATTGCGTCACGGGGTCACACGCATATCATTAATACCTAATGACGTTTCAGAAATCGTGAAAATTTAATTTTCGAAAACCGCACTTTTGCTTGCGATTTATCCACTTAAAACGGACAATTTGAAATAAACTGCAGTATACATGTAAGTCGGCTTGAGGGATATGTGGACTATCGAAAAAGGTGCAAATGTTGGATTTGTCTTTAAAGGGCCCCTTATTTAGGATTTTTATCAATGAAATCTATGCTTTAAAACCACTCTACTCAGTTAAAGTCATAAAAATCCTATTTGGAGCTTGCTTTGGGGGTTAAAACGAAGATTTTTAGTTTTTATGCTAATGCAAATATGCATATTCATGACCAAGGTCACGATGTCACAAGAGGCACAGACAGGAAAATCACATACAATTGTGCACAAACGATTCCACTTTTTTCTCAATTTTCCTGAAACTTTTGTAATCCATGGCTGTTTGAGTTTGATTTACATGTTGCCTGCTGTAAGCCATGATAAAACTGGGGGTAGAAACTGCAGCAATTTGCCACAAGTCCAACTTGAAGTCTTATGTTTTTTCTTAACTTTTCCCTTCTGTCTTCCTTATGTGATGCACTCAAAACAGCGCCCTCTGTCTGTGATTTATTGCAATGAAATCTTCAAAGTTGCAAAAGGCCACCTTTTATTGATTTTACATTCAAACGAACAATAGTATGTCTTGCTGAACAAGTATTCCATCATTATAAAGCAAAGCTTAGGCACAAAGTTATTTTGGATGTCACAGGCCCTTTAAGGGGGATACTATATAGCTGTTTAAACAGCTAGAATCCCCCCTTCCACATTTTGTTTGTTTTTCTGTTTATCATGGAGGTGTATGTGTCTACAACACCATCACAACTTGTTTTTCACAAAAAATCGACAGGATTTTGCTTAAAACGTAAAGCAGTTCCGACCCTCTTCACCCAAAATTCTGAAACGCTCGAGGTCATTCGGCTTGTTTATCAACAGGGTTTTGACGTCATCCTGAGAAACATACAAAACGGTCTGTGCAGTATTGAATGCCTGTTTTGTCCTTGTAATTCAAAATACAAACGTGAAAAACACTTCATGTAATATGACAACAATCTACTATTACCTGTTTTGTGAAAAAACTTTGAAATTGTGGCTCTCAGTGAAGCTCTTTTGAAGTAAATACTGGTGCATTGCGACGGGTGGTTTTGTCACGGAACGAACGGCATTCACAGCGGGTCTGTATACAGCATGGTACGGTCCCCTGCGGGCGTAGTCCCCACGTGTTTGAACATCGGCCGTACAAGTTATAGAATGAGCGACTCATTTTTCTCTCGCTTGGTAATAGAAAAGAAAATCTTTCTGCTCTTTGCTTTTCATAGTGTCTGGTAAAACACACAATCACGCAGCTACTGGGCATATCTCTGGCTTTTTGGACCAACAAAATTCTTCAAAAAACACCATCTAACAGAGACGGTTTTCCAAGTTTTTTGCGTGTAAACATATGGAGCTAACAATCGTGTTGACTTCTCTTTCTCAGGATTGCGTCACGGGGTCACGCGCATATCATGAATACCTAATGAGCGTTTCAGAAATCGCGAAAATCTCATTTTCGAAAAGCGCACTTTTGCTTGCAATTTATCCACTTAAAACCGACAATTAAAAAATAATAAAAATCAACGTCGGCAAGAGGGATGTTTGGACTATCGAAAAAAGCCTAAATGCTGGATTTTCGTCAAGGGGGATTCTTCCTCTTTAAATATGATATGCCGCTCCAGGGTCTTGTGCTCTTTGCCCGTGTGCATTTTTTTCAAGACGCACAGTCTGCGAATCTCCCCAGTTTCATTGTGTGGCTGGGTGAAATGTTCAGCAACAGCAAAGTCGCTCAGTGCGGTACTTAAAGGTACACACCGGCCTAATGTTTACATGATTTAGTGATGTAGGAGCATTGACAATACTTTTTTGATGGTCGTTGTGAAAAAAGATCATCAAAATATCCCGTAATTTACTAAAGAAGTGCAAAATTAACAAAAACGGTCAAAAGACGGGTTATATACGCTTTACCAGCCGTTGCAACTACCCGCGAGCCTCACGACTTTGTCACAAACGATTCGCTCTTCTCCTACTCAGGATATCTCCAATTTTCTGCTCACGATTTCACTGGACAGCCCGGACGACCAAATAGGAATTTCCGTTTTCTAGCGCTTTTGAGGAGTTGGCATCATGTTTTTTCTTCACGAACGTACACCAAAGCAACACATCCAGTCGTGTGTTCACTTAGGCTATTTGCCGTGCTGCGCGGGGCAAATATCCTACACTCCACGGTAGCCTGCCGTAGCACGCGCTTGCTCCCGTTTTCCGGACTCTCGAAACAAACAATTATGTTCGAATTTTCATACTTATGTTTAACTCGGTTTCGTACCTGTATAAATAGTCTCTCTTTTGTCAATTACTTATAAATATTGGGGGAAAATCAGAGTTGAATTTGGTGCAGTTGTGCAGTAACAAACTTTTATACGGCTGAAAATACAACTAACTCACAAGACCACGTGACTTTTCGGAACCAGAATTTTGTTCCGAAAAGTCACGTGACCTTGAATTTTTCAAAAGTGCTCAAAAACGGCCAAATTTGACGGCGTCTTTTCAGGATATATCTGATTTACTCTCGAAAGCGCTTCAGAATAATGTATGGGTCTATTTCGAGCCCAAAATAGCCCAACAAAGAAGGTGTGTTCCTTTAAAGGCAGTATACATGATTGGTATCTCGAAAAGAACAAGACCCTGGCGCAAGAACAAGACCCTGGGTTCTTTACTATGCAGCACTTCAGACATCATGGCTCGCTGCATTCAAGGCAATACAACATTCCACACCTTACGGAAACCCTGGAGGCGGCGAACTAAGATTCCGCTGAAGACAAGACTCCGTCTCTGCATACTACCAATCATGCTCTACAACTCTAACAGTTGGGCAGCACCCAAAACCAAGCTTGACAAGCTCGATGCGTACGGCAACATGCCCAGGATAAGTGGCTGAGGATGAATGTGAAGGACTGATTGCGGCTGTGGGATGTCATATGACCACCAGAGCTGCAGCACACAGTATTATATATATCTCGAAAATCAGAAATGTTCACAGATTTACGCCTAACTTACACAATATAAACATGATGACCGTAGAAAACTTCCCCTGAAATGGTTTTGTCTGAAGTGCTATAGTCTTTGAGAAATGAGTAAAACAATGATTTTTCGTCTCATGAGACGAAATTTTAATTCGCCCCCAAACCACTTTGCCCGAGTGCCATTTCGCCCCAAATCACTTCGTCCAAACACTACATCGCCCAAATGCCATCACTTAGCCCCAAAACCACTTCGTGCACAGGCCGTGGTTCAGGGTGGTTTTGGGGCGAAATGACTGCAAACCCTTTTTCGACAGTTTTCTCAAAAGTTAGACATTACGAATTTCTCCCATTTAAAATTCTCTAAAAATCCCACATCCTTTTCGGAGAGAAGATTAATGGGAACGTGTTTCCTCTGGGGATAAGTATTAGTCTAATCACTCAACACCTCCTAAAACATGCCATTTGTGATATGCTAACAGTCTACAAACGTCACCAACATGTGGTCCAGGGGAATTCCCAACTGATGGTGCTCTGACCCTGGGTCAACTAAGTTCAATCCATTAGCACTCCTCTGAGAATTTCCACACAAACTTGGGGGAAAATTATAATAAGTGGCCCACATTGTACATGTAGGTAGGTACATAGGCTATCTCATACATACATGTAGGATTTGTGCGTATATACACAATTGTTCGTACAAGTAGTTATTTGATGCAGGGTTCCCTCCATTGTACATGTAGTACTGAATCTAGATTCAGATTATGCACACCCGTACCCAAATGCTGAGAAAGTTTAAACCTCAGATTGTTTTTCAATACAGTGAAATGAATATTAATTTATATTTGTTGTTTCCAAAGGGAATGGCGAAGGAAGTCCACCACCCACTTGTTTGTGTGTGGGATAATAATAAATAATAATAATGAGATTTGTAAAGCGCACATATCCACCCTGCAGGGTGCTCAAGGAGCTGTAAACAACAAAAATTGAGTAATTAATTCTTGAAAATTTGCGACATCAAGTAATTCTTAAGGGGTACACGTATGCCTCCATTTCCTTTCAAAATGTTTTTATTTGTTGTCCCCATTTTTACAATCTTCAATGATCCATTTTATTCAAGGTGTTTGTAGGGGGGAGGGGGAGGGGTACATGTTCACTTGCCAATGTGTAAATTGTGTCCTAAGGTCTCAACAACCCTGTCATGGCAGATACAGCATTTTTCACACAATGTAGATTTGATTCAATAAAACTTGAATAATGATGTACAGCTGATTAGAGCGCTAACACAACAACAACATAAGTATTTTGTTCCCATGCGACCGAATGTTTGTTGAATATTATTTGCAACAAATAAACTGTTGGCGCAGCTTTACACAAAATCAAAGATGCAGCATATTTAATTATGCAAGCACATGTAGCAGTTTTGCTAACATATGTACAACCGCATTTCAGGTTTTTCTTTGGCAAAATGTCAAGTTTGAAGTGCTGTGAGGCAATTTCATAAATCAAAACAATTCACAAAACGTAACAACTAACACAGCTAGGTTTATTAACAGTAGGTCTAATGGAGTTCTAAAATAAAACCTACAAAAATAGGGAAAATAAAGCAGCCAAAAACATGGAGAACCTCAAAACGTATGCATATAAAATGGGCAATGAAGTGGAAATGACAAAATATGATAATTAATCACCAGAGTTTCTGGTAAAATGAAACGTTAATACATGTAGTGAAGATACATGTACATGTACTCTGAAACAAAGTAGGCCCTACATAAGAAAATTGATACAAAAAACTTCCAAGCCGAAGCAAATATAGGCTAAATCACCGAGTCTTCTCAAAGAATATTCACAAATAAATCTTGTATTTTCATTTGAAAAAAATTCAAGTCTGCATGTGCAAACTTGTACAAACCATGTGCAGCTGTATATCGTCCAAATTTTAAATTAAATCATCCACGTTAGCATTTTGCTTTTTCTGTTCGATGCTTGGCCTGTTTTCGCTTTCCACATTTCCATATTTGTGTTTTTCAACATTAGACAGCCCTGAATACTCTTTGCAGGCGGCCAAATAACTTTGCTTGTTCAGGGAAAGAACCTAGCTGATGCTTTCTTTTTAAGTTTGCGTAAAATAAAACAAAATATTTTTTTCAACATTGAGATTGTTAGCAGACTGATTTGATTTACATGATGCATGTATCTTTCTTTTGTTTTTTTAATGAGGCTTATCATTCGGGTTTTCTTACAAAAATGTTTGTCATGAAGTGTTGGTTGCTGATTTGGGTGTTGCTTTTAATACTGTCGAAGATGAATTTGTATTATACAACCGGATATCTCCGTTGTATGGCCTCTCTTGCAATATCTGGAATTTTTTTGGAATTGATTATTGCTTGCTCATTGACAGGGATATGGTAAATTTTTTTTGACCGTCACTTAGTGTTGCCTGGTAGGGCATTGCTTACTTTGCCACGAAGAGAAACTAGTTTTTGCTGAAGTGTTTCATGAGTTCATTTATTTCCAGCCTGTTTAGGGACTGCACCAACTAAAACAAATGTGACACCTGCAAAGAGCCTTTTATTTGATGGATACTCTGCTTTTGATGGGTGTAATATTGAATGGATTTCGTCAACAACCTCAACTTTGTCCACTCTTTGTACGTAGAGATGGATTATATTTTGTTCCGAACAACTTTCGACGGAGTAATATATAACCCCGAAATACCGCTTGTATCAAGCAAGCCAGCAGCGACATGTTTCTTAACATGTACACGCCATATGCTTCGATCGTTTCTCCAACTGTTCTTTCTGATGAACACATGATTTGATATGATAATTTTCTATACATGTACATGGTTGATAATAGAGAGAGCTAGAGTAAGGGTCGGTCTTTGTTTTGCCACCATGTCTAGTCGTGTGTTGAAAATAACGGCGACTCATATAGTTGAGGTGCGCTCTCTACCCGCTCAGTTTGAAAACGTACATGGGAAAATCTGCGTGGTCCATGAAATATCTGGTTCTGTACGGGGTAATATTTTTCCAGGTATACGCTTACAGAGCAATTGATAGAAACACTCTGCATATGTTTCTTATTTAAAGCATGGAGCTATATAAAAGGTTGTTTTCGTACTGTACCCCCATATATAATATTCTGTATGTGTGGCCCTTTGCTTCAAATAAATTGGGAAGAGGACAGACAACAACTCTTGGATTGAGAGACGTTTAATCTGTGAAAAATACAAGAAAGTACGGAACGTCAGAGCCTTGAAGTTTTACTAGTAACAATTGTGGTTCTGGATCTGTCATTAAAATGTCATACATTACATAAATGCTGTTCTAATTTGTTGGGGACAACATTTTCATAACATGGGAAAATCGCTTTTCTCCCAAGTGGAACAGGACTAATTATATAATGCATGATCTTTGCTAAGACTGATGGGTTCTTGTTTTCCGCTTTTATTAAAATTAATTTGAAAATTGACTTGTCGGATACTCCTTTTATTGATATTTGAAACTAAATTGTCGATAAGTTGCTTCATTGAAGGTGTGCTTTGTTTTAGTTGTTGTGCCTTGTGTCTTTCGGACAATTTTTTTTTTTGGAGTTCAAGGTTCAACAACTTTTCTACTACCCTGGTCAAACCATACATTGTGTCAAATACATTATGCTTAACAGGTATGAATGGCACGAGTGACTCCCTGTGTACTCTGTAAATCAGTCCTTAAACCATTTGAAGCAACGTACATGTACTTCACACTTTTGATAAAAATTCCACCCAAACTCTGAGACAAGACCGAGTTGTTTGGACCCAACAAAATTAACATATAGATTATTAAATTTAACTTTATTAGTGATAATGACTTAAGTTCCATGTTTTCTTATTTTCATATTCCTACGCATGAAGCTGGTGGTTATTGCAGCAACCATTGATAACTACCATCAGTGGATGAAAAAAAACCAGTCAATTCCATTACCCAGGTGGCACACTGTACACTTATAGAGGTCAATAGGCTATTACTACCTTGGCTGCGACCCACAAGGGGCTATTACAATTATGTCCGCTGGGGACAGCTGTCACTTTTGAATGCGATGCGCTCTTTCCGAGTTAGAAAGCTCCAACTCGGATTCGTTTAAATGGGAGAAATTCGTAATGCGAAGTACGGAGCTGGTTTTTGCTCAGGTTGGTTTTAATCATGCATATCTTCAATCACACAGGAAATAAAACTATTTGTAACAGTTTACCAATCATGTATACTATCTTTAACATTTGAAAGCCCAATGTATAATTCGCAATGACCCAAAATCTTACTTCATGAGTCGAGAAGAAATAAACACCGCATTAATTTACTTCTACAAGATGGTACGTGTACATGTTTTTTCTGTAAGAAATTTTTATTCCATGAATCCCTAAACAAATTTCCTCCTGCAGATATACTGGGTTTGTAAAAGGCATCCATAGTCACAGGTACACATCTATAATATACAAATATATGGACTTGCAACTAGTACACGTCTAGATGCGCTTTAGGGGGTGTGCAAAAACGTGCACTAGTGACCAAATTATGCTTGTCCAGATTTTTAAACACATCTCTGCCATAATCATTGATGGCTGACTTAAAGGTACACACCGGCTTCGTTGGGCTATTTTGGGCTCGAAATTGACCCATACCAGGTTCTGAATGCCCTTCCGAAATAAAATGAACATATCCTGAAAAGAAACCACAGAATTTTGCCGTTTTTGAGCAATTTTCAAAAAACAGAGGTCACGTGACTGAAAAGTCACATGGTCTTGCGAGCTAGTTTTGTGTCCAGTCGCATGTCCAGTCGCATGAAAGTTTCTTACTGCAGAACTGCACCAAATTCAACACTGATTTGTCCACAATATTTATAAATAATTGACAAAAGAAAGACTATTTATACAGGTATGAAACAAAGTGGAACATAAGTATGAAAATTCGAACAGAAATTTTGTTTAGAGAGTCCGAAGAATGGGACTCGGCGAGCGCGTGCTAGTATGGCAAACTACGGTGGATCGCACCGCGCAGCACGGCAAATATCCCGAGTGCACACACGGCGGTTTGGTTGGTGTACATGTACGTTCGTGAAGAAAAAACATGATGCTAACCTCTCCAGAAATTCATAATCGGTCGTCCGGGCTGTCCAGTGAAATCGTGATCAGAAAATTGGAGATATCCCGAGTAGGAAAAGAGCGAATCGTTTGTGACAAAGTCGTGAAGCTCGCGCGTAGTTGCAACGGCTGGTAAAGCGTGCAACCCGTCTTTTGACCGTTTTTGTTAATTTTGCACTTCTTTAGTAAATTACGGGATATTTTGATGATTTTTTTTTCACAACGACCATCAAAAAAGTATTGTCAATGCTGCTACATCACTAAATCATGTAAACACTATAGGCCGATATGTACCTTTTTAAACTGTTCATTTGCAGAAATGGCAATACCTGACACCCCTTGAAAGTAACATTGTAAACCATTGGGAATTTATTTAGGTCCCAATTCTTTCTAAAATCAATCCTCAAGCCATTTCAGTCGTGCCCAAGTCAAGTCAAGTCTTAAGTCCCAGATGATTGTGCTTCAAGTGTGATTCAAGTTTAAATCAAGACTTGACTCACCAGGTCTGCTCCACGGTGTTATTTAACATTATGTAATTTTCATTGGCATTTTTGTAAGTTTCCCCCTTCAAACAATGGGAGTAAAGAAAATTATACTCATTTGAGAGTCTCCTTTTCATTTGCCAGGATGCAGCGGTGCTAGCTGGATGGGATCACCTTGTTGTCATTTCACTTGAAGATGGTCATGTGATAGCTGATCACTCCTTACCGTGCCAACCATCGGCCTTTCCTGTAATTGGTGATAACAACTCAGACGGTTACAATGACATCATTGTGCTCTGCTCCAATGGGTAAACATTTTGTACTCCATTTAACATCTTAAAGATGGTTTATCTGTGCGTTTTGGGTGTGGCACCTCGTAAAATAAGGCTGAGTAACCCTTTTTTTTGTCACATCCTGCGTCTAATTTGTTTTTGGCATTTACGGTTTTTGTTTGCATTCACGTTTTTCTATAAACCTTAAACTGGCTAAAGCAAGACTAAAAAAGTGTTTAATACCAGCCAGTCTTATAACACCACCCACGTGATGTGCTCTCAGCCAATATGAATGTTTAGAACCAGTAATCTGGCGATAGATGTCACACTTTAATGACGAAAGTCATTGTTTAAGTTTTTGCATTTATAAGCTTCCACATATTCTTTTCCCTCTTCCTCCTGACATGCACATGATTCAGGCTTTTCGGCTTCCGTCTGGAGCCCAATTCTGCATACTGGTTGACAGCTATCATTGGTCTGTGCATCGTAGCTGTTGTTCTTGGCCTAGCAACACTCTGCTCCTATGATCACCATAATTTCTTTGAAGACGAAGCAGAACACATAGCATATCAGGAGGATAACCATCAAACTGGCAGGTGACTAACAATTAAGGGCGTTGTTGCTTCTGGCTGCAGCATCGTGTATTGTCTTTCAAGCAGACTACATGTATGTTCGTTTTCCTGTGCTGTGATGGCAGCACTGGCCCTGTGTTAGTGTCGTGATGTACTATCTTATTGTGATGTATTATCGAATGGCAGAGAGTGAGGTAGATAGCACTTAGAACAGTGCCTCAAATAGATGAGTAATATTTCTATAACTCCATTTACATTACAAAAATTGATTTGTTCGACGACAATTAATCGTTAGTTAATATTTGACGTGACGAAGATCGAACAAAGATCTGATACAGTGGTTTTTGAGTGCCGCGTAAAAAAAAAAAACACTTGCCATTTACTTGTTGCTTGACGTGCATATCGCATGAGACGCTTCCTAAATTGCTTTGTCAAACAAAGGGAGCGAACACTTTACGAATTCGCTTCATCGAATTAATTGATCTCTTCGTCGATTAAAGCCATTTTGCTTCATCGAACAAAGAGATTTTAATTATTGTCAGAGGAAGAGGCTGCCTTCACATGAGAAAGTTTCTTAGTCGAATCACTATCAAATCTTTGTCGAACAAATAGATTTTCAGAAAATAGAATTAAGTAACGATAAAGACTTGCTAAAGCACCTTTCGGCTTGCATTTGTCAAAGCATTATGCAAGAATTGCGTCTGACGCTAATCGACAACTCTCCTGTAATCTGGAAAAACCTATAGTAAGTCACATTTTGGTGAAAATTGAGTTAGACCCATATTTGGACTTACTAGGTTTTCCCCTTCAGTTAAAAATGTTAAACTCAATTTTCACCAAAATTTGACTTACTAGGTTTTTCCAGATTACAGGAGAACTGTATAAAGCTAAGTCGCATAGTCAAAATGCCGAGTGCTAATTGGACTGCAGCAAGAAAAGCATGTTATGGTGCTTCGCACTGCTACTGCTAGTGCTAGGTTACGTGAAGCGTGTGCATGAATTATTTTTGCCGACACACTACGTGCTCAATTCACTTGATGCGCTTTCGTTTCTTGACGTTTTTGTTCAGAAATTGCCTTCCGGTTTTACCACTTACATATACCGCAAACCTATTCTCACCAGGGGCCAATTTCATAGAGGTGTTTAAGCACAAGGTTTTGCTTTAGCACAAAACTCTTGCTTAGTATAGGGAACGTTACCAGTGAAATCCTCATGTGATAGAAATGGTGTATGACCATGCAGTGTTAGAGGACTGTTTCATTACCACGGCAATATGAAATTTTTGCTGGTAACCTAATTTTATCAAGCAAAAATTTGTCATGCTTAAGCTTTGCGCTAATTAGTCGCCGAGGTAAAAATCGGGCACACGGCGCACTTTGTATGCGCATTTTAATTCATACTCAGCGGTCGTGTTGCGCCGACCGGCCCCGTCCAATCAACTGTTTAGCTTTCGTGTATTTAAACTCTCAAAAATACCCCTACCGCTCTCAGCGCTCCCTCTACATTCGAAATCATCGGGGAACAAGCGGCATATGGGTATATCCATAAAAACAGGAGTCAAGGTGTGACATTTTGATGCATTTGTAAAAATGGCTTTTTCATGTTAACAAAATTGATTAAAGAAATGTCTGTGCAATTTCTAATAAAGTAAAATAATGTCTTAAAAATATTCAAGAAAATTGTTTCTTGCGATTACATTTCAAGTTTTTTTCACCAGTTTCGTTCTGGAAAAGGTATTTGCTAATTTTACCCAGCTGTCGAACCTGTAACTTTGTCGATTTAAACTACCATTATGAGCAAAATATTTTAAAATGCCACACTTGCATTTGCAAGATCTCACTAGCTTATTGAATTGTTCTCGTTATGTTGTGGGTATATCAACAGATAAAGGTGAAGTTCGATTCATGAGCTCTTATTATTTATATGTCGAGGGCAATTCTGAAGTCCGGTAATTATAAAAAATCAACTCCAGAAGTGTCACGACATATAAGGGTGCAGTGTCCCGTTTTATGGCAATCCTTGATTGTATATACAAATTCGCGTATTTCCCCAGTTCTGTCATTAATCGCTCATTTGTGACGAAAATACTTTTTTCTTGACAAAAACCATTTTATATGGAACCAGCAAATACATGTGAACCTCTGCCGTCAGCTTATTGCAAAGTTGGCATAGGCATACGTGTCACGTCGTGTCGGGGTCACGCGCAAAGCGCAAAAAGATAAACTTGGTTTATCTCGAACGGAACAGGAACGGATTGAGCGCGCGCACAGTAGAAACTAGGTGGAAACGAGCTGTGCGCTCAGATGCGGACTGACCGCGCACTGTTGAACTTGTTTGACCCTATCGCCGCAACTGCGGCGGGCACCGCAACTGCGGCGGGCAAAATATCCGTTCCACATGTAGGTCGCCGAGCGAGTATGAATTGGGCTTTAAGCTAGCTTCATACTTCTCCGCCGAACTCACTCGCCGCATACTCGCCGAGTGTAGTCGCCGCAGAGTTTTCACGCGATCATACAAATCCGCTTTGCGCATAGTAGTCGCCTAGGTATAAACGGGCTCTGCGGCGCAATTTGTATGCGCGTTTTAATTCAGAGCGCGCGCATAGGAACGGGTGGAAACGACCCGTCCGCTCAGATGCGGACTGACCGCGCACTGTTGAACTTGTTTGACCCTACTCGCCGCAACTGCGGCGGACAAAATTTCCGTCCCGCACGTAGGTCGCCGAGCGAGTATGAATTGGGCTTAACTCGGTCATCAGCAAACACGTAGCCAGTTCATACACTCACAAATCACTCTAAACTGCGACCTCGCAGACCAAACTGCCGTGGAGAGGAAAGGTATTGCAAACTTTCGAACAACAAGTGAGCCTGTGCCAACAACACCGTTGAGCCACGTGTAATCTTCACCGCGCGTACACGTAGGATACTCCTGGCTGACTGTAAAGATGTACCACCTGCCACACAACTTAGCAATATTATCTATCAATATCGTACGTCTCAACGGTTGTCCAATATTGAATGAAACTGCAAGTCCCATCCAACATCTGTAGCAATTTGTCTGCGCCTCGTAAACAGCCATTGTACGCTTGCAAAGGTGCATGTATTAAAAAGTGGCTACACAGTCCAAATGTACATCTGCAATCTTCAGTCCGGTGCAGATATCCACCGAAAGACCTACTTCGTGCGTGTTTTACCTAGCGTGTAAGCCGCCATTTTCCAGTCGTGGATGACGTCACACTGTGCAACTTGGTTGATGCTCGACTCTCCTGGAAACGACCTCGTCTGCACACACGGGCGTTGTGAAAAATTTGTGCGCGTAGACTGCCCGCACGGTTTTTGTATGGTGTTTACATGCACGTACACAACGTAAATACACACTTTATTGAAGATTTTTCTGATAAAACACAGGGTCTCATCAATTTACCATTAAAAATCATGGATTCTTTCCCTGGAAATTTCCGGTGTTTTTACAGTTTGTCTTGGTGGTCTTTGTCATTAAACGCCAGAGTGAAAAGTCCTCAATCGCCACCGGTCTTTCGTGACGTGACCGGGTCGGCGACGGGCCGTGCGTGGGCCATACCATGTGCCACGCAAAATGTTGGCGCCCATGAGATGCTTTTACGCACACTATTTTGCGTTTTTACAGAGGATCGGCGCAATCTTTTAATTTTAGTGGGAATAGGTAGGCAAATATGATTTTTATGCAATATGTATATGCAAACTAAAGGCTTTCTCACACGGAAAAATCTTGGTGGCGAGTGGAAGGAGCTTCTGGAGTTGGTTAATTCGGGAAACTCAGGGAAAACTCGTGAGACAACTCGGAGTGATTTGTGTAAAGCGGGCCTCCCACTGTGCGATTTTTGCCACGAATTTCCTACGAATTGGTACGATTATCGGAGACTGCCTATAGACTCTACACACAATCGTACCAAATCGTAGCTAATCGTACCTAATAAGTGGCTAAAATCGCACAGTGGGAGGCCCGCTTAACTCGGGCACAACTCACAACAACTCGTAGAAGCTTATATCAATTCGTAACAACAGCGCGCAACTCGTGGCGAAAATTTTGAACATGTTCAAAAACAACTCGTGTGTAACTACTCGTAGGCCACTATTGCAACTCGTGAGTAACTCGTAGGCCACTATTACAACTCGTAGCAAACTCGTGCAGCACTGTATCACACGAGTTTGAATAGAGTTTGATACGAGTTGTACGAGTTGGTCGACGAGTCGGTGAAAATTCCTCGGGGTTTGGCGCCAAATCCCACGCAAAATGCCGAAGTCGGGTAAATCGTACCAATTTTGTGCCACACTCGTAATTGACTCGCATTAAGCTCGTAAAACGCTCAGTACACTTGGGAAAATTCATACCAGGTTCGTATCAAATTTGTAACTGACTCATAACTAACCCGTAGTTAGCCTTTAGTCAAGGCTGCCTTGGCGAGTTATATATATTCGCGCGCAGTCAGTTTTCCAACGCTTGAGGAAAGACTAGCACGCACGGACTGTCCGCCCAGACAGCCTTTACCATCTCGTTTTGTATACCCCCGTCACACCGGAGGCGCGGTGCCACTACGGTTTTTGGTCAAAACCGCCATCAACGTAGTGACACCGACAGTAGTTTTTCATAGTTTTCCCCTACCCGTCACACATGTGTTTTTCTTCGCGGTGCTACTGAAGTTTGAAGACTTTTAGAACACTGAAATTGAAGCAGAAAACCGAAGCTTTTATACTACAAAATATGCCCGCAGTAGCACCGTGCAAGCACCTCAGTGCAACCTCAGTGGAAACGCCATTGCCGTACAAGCGCCTCAATAACTCCGCCGGCACCGCCGTATGAACGCAGTGGCACCGCAGTAAGATCGCCAAATTTTCAAAAAATTCCTTCCTGGCTCCGCAGTGCATGGCACCCGCATACCCGCAGTGCTACCGTGGTAGCACCGCCATAACCGCAGTAGAACCGCCACGGGATCGCCGAAGGGTCGCCAGTCTACTTTTTCGGCGATTGCACGGCGGTTGTACTGCAGAGGCACGGCGGTGATGGAGGTGCTACTGCGGTCCTTGTAAAGTCCCACGGCGGTCATGGCGGTGCCGCGGCGATCCCACTGCGGATTGGCCCAACCCGCGTAGCATGCACTGCGGAAGTTTTGAACATGTTCAAAGTTTCCGCCGTGCCACCGCGAAGGTCCGCGGTTTTGACAGTTTTCCGCGGTGCTACGGCGATCAATGGCGGAACCACTGCGGAACCACGGCGATCATGGCGGTGCCACTGCGGTTTATGCCGTACAAGCACCGCAGTGGCACCGCGCCTCCGGTGTGACGGGGGTATTAGAGCTTATGTTTTTCTTTATTTCTGTCTACCGTTTTGGTAGAGGGGTTACGTGCATAATGCATGGGGTCAGGATTCCCTATATGGACATATGAGAAGGTAAACTGGTAAACTGCATGACGTCATACGCATAGAAAATTAGGCATGCCAGTTGTACGACAATCTCCGAGAAGAAGCCAAATATTTCGGGTCGCAACATATTCAGGCCAAGAAAATGCTCTAGATGATCGCGATTTAATATTCGTGAACAGGCCTAGCTATGAGAAAGTTCGTCGTGAAAACGCCGTGAAAAATGACTTTGCCGTGAACCAGTCGTGAAACGATTGTTCACGGTGTGTTCACTGTTGGTACGTTCAGACGAGGCGTAAGTTAATCATTAATCCGAAAATACTAAGTTATTCCTCGTTGGAACGCTCTAATCCACCCGCAGAGGAATAAGTTACGCCACCAAGGTGGCGTAACTTATTCTCGCGAAAAGTGGAGGAATACTATAGCGCAAGTTGCGCCAAGGACAACTGTCACCCCCTGATGCGCCGAGTCGTAAATCTCCGGTGGAACGCAACTGACCTGCCACTTCCTGTAGTAGTTTATTCGCGCTGACCTACCCTCCATTACCGTAATATCCACGTGTAATTCTGATGAGAGAACAACTGGAACATGGCTGCTGAAAAATCTACTCAAATTCGTGGATCAAATTGGCAAAGTCGGGAAATCCTCGCTCTAATAAATATTTGGGACGAGGAATTCCGTCATGCTGCGCCGGTTATGATCCTTTACGAAGAAGAAGACCATACTGGAAAGGATCGCGTCCAGAATGGCGGAGTTGCACTTCGGCTACCCTCCACGGCCGACACTCCAAATAAAAAACAAAATCAAGGGGCTGAAGCAGAACCCTAGCCCTGACCCTAACCCTTCTCATAATTTTCTCCAGCACTCGATCGTTACACTCGGCCTCATCATCCGACGACCTCTCTCTTTCACCCGGAATACAGGCAAGCAAAAACGCGAGAAATATATCGTTGATCAAATTGCACGGAGCCATTTTGACATATCCCACATGCACAATGCGCGGTGAGCATACACGATTGTGTGTATACATGTATTTGTACATGTGCAAGTATTGGGCCTTGTTTATTAGGGAGGTTTAGATGCACGTAAAACGCAAACGTGAACGCGAAATTATTTCAGCATCGGTCACCTCAGGAGGAGGTCTTACTCTTAGAACTCGGGCTCGAATCTTGGTCACATCAAAAGTTTTATCTCACCACACAAGTAAAAAATGTAGGTTTTTGTTTTCATCTGTTCTAAGATCTCCTCATAATAATGACCAAGTGTTTAAAGCATTTCACGTTCGCGTTCGCGTTTTACGTGCATCTAAACCTCCATATTATGTTGTGGATGCATTATGGCGCGCCGCCGTTTTCCCGCACGCGCGCTTGCGTGACCGGAAGGTCACCTTAGAAATTTGGCGTTGCTTAACCTCGGAGGAATAACTTGAGCCACTTTTATCGTGAAGTGCCGGCGTAACTTTTCTGTATGAACGCAAGCGTATTTTGGATTAAGGAATTATTATCTAAACAACCCAAGCGCAATTAAAAAAGTACCAACTTGTGCCTCCGTCTGAACGTACCCTGTGTGTCTGATGGCCAGATTCTTTTCACCTTTTTTTCACGGCACTTTCACGGTGCCGGAAGTACGATTGTTATGCAAGTTGAGCGCTAAAGCACGACCCCCAGATAAGCCGGATAACGGTCGATAATTAGGTGATAATTGAGTTATGGCTCGACGGTATATTGCACAATAAGAATAACGGGACGGATTACCGCCAATTTGCTTTTGCACAGTGATGACGCCGCACACTAGCTTATTTATACTTGGGCACAATCGCTGACTGTTCTCGGGATCGTACGATCTCGGTTATGAATAAATATATTACGTCGCAATCAGCGACCCGAGCGTGATAGTGCGATTGACACCGCAGGGTTACTAAACCATTTTTCTACCGGCGATCTTTTAAAGTTTTGAAGAATTCTTCCGACTTTTCTACGAAAAAATACGGCCGTGCAAAAGCGGGTTTTTTTTCGCTGCAAATTCCACGGTTTCTGTCACACATACAATACACTATATATAGCTAGTTATAGCGCTCGTTTTTATAAATTTTAGGGTATAAATACCGGTACCCTTGGAATGTTTGATTTGAAACGCAGACTGGAAGCGTATTTTGACTGACAAGTGATTAATTTTAGCGGATGCATGCCGCATGTTATCTCCGTTATCGATATGTGACCCATGGAGGACTTTCCTTAGAAACAGCGCGCGGTCGGCTTAAAGGTTTTGTGAGGTGGAAATTATCACCCAGCTGTTTTTATACAGAAATCAAAAGATCAAAGTGTTGCAGACAAAGGGGCAAACTCAAATTTGTTTTCATTTCAGAAAGAAGTGACATTTTCTCTACTTCAAAAATGTCTTGTCAGGCGAGGGCGCTGTTTGTTGCTGGTCATGGAGGGAACCAACAGTGGAAAAACAAAGAAAGAACATTACATTTCAAACAGTAACAGTAGCCCACTGATCCATTTTTGACCCAAACAAACTTGTTAGGGTTGTTGCAAATGACATACTAAACAAACTCAGTAAACTTATATAGTTCATGATATCAAGAAGCCACTGAAAATGACATTAACTTTTGTACACAAATCTATGGAGAATTCCTCTGTTTTTCCTGAGATGACATCACGGCTTTGCTCATGAATATGGAAATTCTCATTAACATAAAAATAGAAAACGTGCAATTACACCAAAACGCAACTATCAAATTCTCTGAAATTGACCGAAATGTGTAAAACACATCCTCTACTATTATTTTATGTAATAAAAACCCTATTTCACACGTCCTTTAAGACTAGGTGGACGCACGCTGCCACGATCACCGCAATTTCAACATGTGTCTATGTAGACTGCTGGCTGATCGTGAATATATCGTTTGCCAAATCTTCGCTTATTCTCAGCCCGCCTTACAGGGACGGGCTGGGAATGAGCGAATGCCAAATCAAGTCAAACCATGGGGGTAGGAAAAGCCTCCATGGTCAAACCATCTCGACTGTTGTGCGACCGTTGTACCAGGTTGACTTCAAAGTCGAGTTGACTCGTTTGTTGACTAATCCGTCCGTTGACCAACTCGACCGGTGTGCGTACACAAATCGATGTCAACGTGGAAAAACGTGTCGGTTGGTCACGCGTTGATTGAACACGCCGTGCAAGGCAGGGAAATATCGTTTGCACCGCAAATTTAAAGAAATTTTAACTTGTTTTTAGCGCAGCTTGCGCTAAAATTTAACGTCGATTGGTTGAACCATGGAGAAAGGAAACGATCCCTTATTCCATAGTTGAACGCACAACATCACGCGCGACCTAAACAGCGGTAGAGGTACGTGGTAGGAGTCGTGTAGGCAAACGGTCGAGTTGACCTGCACCCAGAGAGAACATGCTTAACTACTGTATATTCAATGCCGGTCACGTCGCCCCTTTTTCCATGTCTGTCCATCAAAATATCACTTTTTAGCATAAGATTTGTAAAATTTATTCAAACGTTACAATTTTTTGATATGTTCTCAAAATTGTCAATGTGACCTCATACGTTATGTTTCGGTCAATGTTTATGTCGCATCTTCATTTAGCCAAAAATTTAAAAAATGCACTTTACGCTTTTGTGCACAAGCAAAGTCCATCAAAATATCACTTTTTAGCATAAGATTTGTAAAATTTATTCAAACTTTTCAATTTTTTGATATGTTATCAAAATTGTCAATGTGACCTCATACGTAAAGTTTCGGTCAATTCGTATGTCGCATGATTTTGCAGTAAAAAAGGGAAAAAATGCTTTGTACACCCTCTTTTGACATGATTTTTTTTTTATTTTTTTTTTTTACAGCTTTACGTCGTCAGCATATAGTGCAATTGGGCGAAGTGGTATATGGTGCGAACTGACATGGGGCGAAGTGGAAATGGGGCGAATCGTCAGACACCCGTGCACCGTCATCTTA
Organism: Henricia sp. BOLD:AAB3569; assembly: GCA_037783545.1. Lineage (NCBI taxonomy): Eukaryota > Metazoa > Echinodermata > Asteroidea > Spinulosida > Echinasteridae > Henricia > Henricia sp. BOLD:AAB3569. The sequence continues at coordinate 991,034 of JBBELK010000611.1, read as the reverse complement.
GCTGGGTGGGCCCGCGCCGCTAGCGCTGAGGCGCCGACTTTGGAGTCGTGAAGATATCTGTGGGGGAAATAAAACGTCACCGTTTAATAAAAAATAAGGACTTGTGTATGACAAAGCAAAAATCTATGTTTACTTTGGTTGAATATTGAATTGGTTCCAAAAATTGTTAGGTTTGAATAAATTTTACAAATCTTATGCTAAAAAGTGATATTTTGATGGACTTTGCTTGTGCACAAAAGCGTAAAGTGCAATTTAAAATTTTTGGCCAAAATGACGATGCGACATAAACATTGACCAAAACATAACGTATGAGGTCACATTGACAATTTTGAAAACATATCCAAAAATTGTAAGGTTTAAATAAATTTTACAAATCCTATGCTAAAAAGTGATATTTTGATGGACTTTGCTTGTGCACAAAAGCGTAAAGTGCATTTTTAAATTTTTGGCCAAAATGACGATGCGACATAAACATTGACCGAAACATAACGTATGAGGTCACATTGACAATTTTGAAAACATATCCAAAAATTGTAAGGTTTGAATAAATTTTACAAATCCTATGCTAAAAAGTGATATTTTGATGGACTTTGCTTGTGCACAAAAGCGTAAAGTGCATTTTTAAATTTTTTGCCAAAATGACGATGCGACATAAACATAACGTATGAGGTCAAATTGACAATTTTGAAAACATATCCAAAAATTGTAAGGTTTGAATAAATTTTACAAATCCTATGCTAAAAAGCGATATTTTAATGGACTTTGCTTGTGCACAAAAGCCTAAAGTGCAATTTTAAATTTTTTGCCAAAATGACGATGCGACATAAACATTGACCGAAACATAACGTATAAGGTCACATTGACAATTTTGAAAACATATCCAAAAATTGTAAGGTTTTAATAAATTTTACAAATCTTATGCTAAAAAGTGATATTTTGATGGACTTTGCGGCTTGTGCACAAAAGCGTAAAGTGCATTTTAAAATTTTTGGCCAAAATGACGATGCGACATAAACATTGACCGAAACATAACGTATGAGGTCACATTCACAATTTTGAAAACATATCCAAAAATTGTAAGGTTTGAATAAATTTTACAAATCTTATGCTAAAAAGTGATATTTTGATGGACAGACATGGAAAAAGAGGCGACGTGACCGGCATTGAATATACAGTAGTTAAAGAGGAAGAATCCCCCTTGACGAAAATCCTTTTTTCGATAGTCAAAACATCCCTCTTGCCGACGTGGATTTTTATTATTTTTTAATTGTCGGTTTTAAGTGGATAAATTGCAAGCAAAAGTGCGCTTTTCGAAAGTGAGATTTTCGCGATTTCTGAAACGCTCATTAGATATTCATGATATGCGCGTGACCCCGTGACGCAATCCTGAGAAAGAGAAGTCGACACGATTGTTAGCTTCATACGTTTACACGCAAAAAACTTGGAAAACCGTCTCTTTTAGATGGTGTTTTTTGAAGAATTTTGTTGTTCCAAAAAGCCAGAGATATGCCCAGTAGCTGCGTGGTTGCATGTTTTACCAGACACTATGAAAAAAAAAAAGAGCAGAAAGATTTTCTTTTCTAAAATGAGTCGCTCATTCTATAACTTGTACGGCCGATGTCCAAACACGTGGAAACTACGCCCGCAGTGGACCGTACACAGACCGCTGTGAATGCCGTTCGTTCCGTGACAAAACCACCCGTCGCAATGCACCAGTATTTACTTCAAAGGAGCTTCACTGTGAGCCACAATTTCATCGTTTTTTCACAAAACAGGTAATAGTAGATTGCTGTCATATTACATGCAGTGTTTTTCACGTTTGTATTTTTGAATTACAAGGACAAAATAGGCATGATAAACATTCACTTCGTGTATTTTCCATTCAATACTGCACAGACCGTTTTGTATGTTTCTCAGGATGACGTCAAAACCCTGTTGATAAACAAGCCGAGTGACCTCGAGCGTTTTAGAATTTGGGTGAAGAGGGTCGGAACTGCTTTACGTTTTAAGCAAAAGCCTGTCGATTTTTTTGTGAAAAACAAGTTGTGATGGTGTTGTAGACTCATACATCTTCATGATAAACAGAAAAAATGTGGACGGGGGGATTCTAGCTGTTTAAAGGCACAGGCTCGTCAGCAATGCGCGCGCGCCAAATTCGTGCCACGAAACACGCCTTTGGTATGGAACTGTGTATTTCGTGGCACGAATTTGGCGCGCGCGCATTTCTGACGAGCCTGTGCCTTTTAAAGTCCACATGTCACAAGTACTTATATAAATTGAAAGACACGCCGGGCATACATGGGTTATCGTTTGAGCCAATTTTAAAGGGAATGCGGCCGGCCATGCGATAAACATCGTAGCTCAAAATAAACCGAAAAGTCGATCGTTACGAAATTTGGCTTTGCTGTCATACAGGTTAAATTTGGCATAAAAACAACATTTAGAACAGAAAAAGTACCCACAAGGCTCAAGTATTCTAGACAAAAAGTTTTTTTTTAAAAATGTCTTAAAGGAATTCAGGTCTGCAATGTTTCATATAGGCCAACGGCATATTGATCAAATAACATTAAAGTGGATGCTAATCCACGATAAAACAAGTTGCCGATTGAACATATTCAATACATGTATTGAAAATATTGAATATATTTTTTGTAAGCATGTTCACTTCCCCGTTAATTCCTTTTGAAAAAGGCAAAAGTGAGCACTTAAAACTTCAAACACTCGTTGTTCTCTGACACTACGTCAAAATTAGTAGTTTCACCTACCGATTCGGGGTCCACTATAAAAATCCTTAAACTCTCATTTTTTACCTGTGCGAAACGTTTTTTGAGCAAAAGATTTATACAATTTTAAATATTTCCGTCTCTGGCATAAACTGGTAGCGTACAGAAAATACACCGCGTCGCTGGTAGTCTGCAACTGGGCAGGCGTGAATTTGTTTTTTTCCCCAAAAGTTCTCGATTCGGCTTCAGACGGTCTTTGCGATATCCGTCCTGACGATGTGTACTTTATTTGTTTGGGTTTTTGGTGTTGGTTTGACCTACTCTCAACAATAGCGAACGTCCAAGTTGTCGTTAAAACGAGGTATTTGTTTAGCGTCGTTAATGCTTCTCAGATGCACCAAGCCCTAGGGCCGTACTTCGCGAATGAACTTGCAAACCGCCGAAACAACAAGTCGAACATGTTTATTTGTTTGTGACAAGTTCGGACAACATTTTCTTCATTTTATTTATTGAATCAATAGATTTTAAGCTCCTTCTCCCATTTATTGGCTTTTGAACGCCTACAAACGCAGTACGATGTGCCATTCCCTGACAGGACAGCCAAAGTGTGACGTGCGTTGCCATTACAATTGGCTCTAAACTAAAATGGCCGTCGGAAAAGTACCATTGCAAAAAATAAAAGCAAAGGACACGGTTCAGTGATTTTGAGTGTACAGCCAATTGCCTAAGCAACCAACAAAAGATGATGTATTCACTTCGGAAGTCTATTTCAACCCCAGTACATCATTTGCAGTGACCCAAATTATTATGTCGAGTGATCGCGCGGGCGTACTTAGGCTAGCGGACATCTGAAGAAGCGCCCCCAGCGTTCAATATTATTTAAGTTATCAACATTTGTCCTTTTGTGAAAACGTCTTTAGTTTGCGTGTGTGGACGTCCTTTTGTGAAAACGTTCTTTGCGTGTGGGCTGACGTCCTTTCGTGAAAACGTCCTTGGCGTGTGTATGGATGTCCATTTGTGAAAACGTCCTTGGCGTGTGTATGGACGTCCATATGTGAAAACGTCCTTGGCGTGTGTATGGACGTCCATTTGTGAAAACGTCATTGGCGTGTGTATGGACGTCCATTTGTGAAAACGTTCTTTGCGTTTGTCTTTTTGTAACATTTGTCCTGTTGTCCTTTGTCTGATTTTTACTATGTCTTTTTGTAATTTTGTACTCTTGTCGTTTTGTCCTTTGTTTGACTTTTACTATGTCTTTTTGTAATTTTGTCCTCTTGCCGTTTTGTCCTTTGTTTGATTTGGAGTTTGTCTTTTTATAAATTTGTCCTCTTGTGGCTTTGTTCTTTGTTTGATTTTGATTTTGTCTTTCTGTAAATTTGTCCTCTTGCTATTTTGTTCTTTTCCTGTTGTTTTGTCCTTTGTGAAGATTTTTTTAATTTTGGCCCTTTTGGCCGCCCATATTTTATCAAGTCATTCGCTTGGATTTACTGTGTTCACGCGCTTTGCTTTTCGCATGCTTTTTGTGCCGCTTGCACAGAGAATGTATTGGAACAACTTTTACAAGGCTACATGTAGCTGCGCAGTACCGTCATGCAAGCACATGCCGCGGACCGCTACTGGGTATGGCGTGTGATACGTTGCAATATTCGATAATGCACAAATATATGTGCGATGTTTGACATATATGTGCGATGTTTGACATATATGTGCGATGTTTGACATATATGTATGCGATGTTAACAATATATGTGCAATAATTTGATATATATATGCAATGTTTTTTTCATATGTATGCGATGTTAAAAATATATGTGCAATAATTTGACATATATATGCAATGTTTTTCCATATGTATGCGATGTTAAAAATATATGTGCAATGTTTTTTCATATGTATGCGATGTTAAAAATATATGTGCGATATTTCACCAGCCGGAACCTAGCACGAATTTCGGGCTGCTATTTTCACGGCTTCCGGAAATGATCGAAAGCTAGATGAAAAGTTAGGCATAGATGCTGCGCTTTTCAAATTATTTTGTACCATCGTAAAAAGGAAAAATTGCACAATTGTTTTCTTCTAATCTGTAAAGAATATCCTCAAGTTTATTTTATAAGCGCCCCGAAAGATTTGGTCAGGATAAACCTCAACCCAATTAAATTTATGATTCGCGAGGGTTGCCAATCGGCGCCCCTTGCACACAGTTTTTATTAACCCAGTTCGCTATTCATTGTACAGTGGGCTATGATTCGCTAGGGGTGCCAATCAGGGCCCCTTACACATGCACACACTTGTAGTTTTTATAAACCAAGTTCGCTATTCATTGTACAGTTGGATATGATTTGCGAGGGGTGCCAGGGGTAAATTCGCGAGGGGTAATTTTTAAAACCCAGTTTCTAAATTACAACATAGAAATATTGTAAAAAGCATGGTTTCTGGTATGATTTTCTGATAATTAAGATAATCTCCTTACAATCTAAGAACATTTGTCGTCTTAGGAAGAAAAACGTGTGAATTTGACTTTTTGTAATAGAAAATGGGAGTTTTAGAGCAAGAAGGAAATAAATAAAGATTATCACCAATCAAAAATAAAGATAATTGTCTTCGTTGTTGTGATTTCTGCGTTTTGCGTTTTTGTTCGTTCATCTGGCGTTTTAGAAATTCTGTTAAAAGACAACCCCGCAATTACCCGTGCAAAAATGGTATATCATGGTTTCCAATAAAGACAAAATGTTTCCGATCGTGTAACATACACCGTGGAGAATTTGTGCCTATTTTTTGATCTATCCTTTAAATAATGTAATTGGGCTGAGGTTTTAATTCCCCTGACCAAATCTTTCGGGGCGATTATAAAATAAACTTGAGGATATGTTCTAACTGATTAAAAGGGGAAAAAATGGGGAATTTTCCCTTTAACGATGGTGACAAAATCATTGAAAAAGCGCGGCATATGTGTGTAAAATTGTGCTTAACTTTCCATCTAGCTTTCAAGCATTTCCGGAAGCCGTAAAAATAACAATATGTACAGCCATAGTTGGGGTCGCCTTTAATTAGACTGGTTTCCGTCCCAATATATTACGTCTGGATACTTCGTAGGGAACGGGAACCAGTCTAGCCTTTAATATGTGTGCGGTGTTCTAGACTGGTTCCCGTCCACATATTCCACACAGGAGACGTGATATGTGGGCATGATCTTTCAATGTGCGTAAACGGAATTGTGGGTAACACGGCCCAGCTTTTAATGATGTGTATAACGTGATGAGAAACACGTGCGCGATGAAAGCCGTTTTTCCTTTGTTTATTTAGGCGTGACATAATTGAATAAACCATACCACGTAACATAGGCTACGCGACGGATGAATTAAAAAGGTCCGAAATAAAGGTTATGGGGCCCGCAAGGGTGACTCGCCGTTAAAGAAGCGTTTTCAGTAAAAAGGGGTTTTGTTTGTCTGTTTTCTTAGCAATCATACAATACCTCCCAAAAATAATATCGAAGGGGAATTTTTTTAAATGCAATCCCCCTACCAGTTTGGATGCATGGAAGCAAAAAGGTGAATTACTGCACTGTTCTATGGAACCAGCTAGATAAATTATTTTGCAAAACATCGGTCTATTTCCGGCGATATCCTTAAAATATATACAGATTGAGAACGTGTAATTTCTTTATTGGAACGAGAAAAATTTGACAGACAATAAGATATCAAAATCTCAATTTCCATGGGAAAAATGGGTGGCTCAAAAATGTGATCTGGCGCTCCTTTAAAGGAGCGTGTCCATATCACATTTTGAACAGATGCACCACGCCCCCCCCCCCTCCCCCCCCCCCCCCGGTCGATATTATTTTTGGACACTATTTTCATTGCTAATGTAACCGAGTCGGATCCCACCCCTTCCCCACCCCCTTCCCCCACCCCCTTCCCCCACCCCCCTTCCCCACCCCCTTCCCCCACCCCCTTCCCCCACCCCCTTCCCCCACCCCCTTCCCCCACCCCCCTTCCCCCACCCCCCTTCCCCCACTCCCCTTCCCCCGGCCACCCCAAACCCCTCTCCGAGCTCCCCTTATATTAACACTCCCTTCCCTTCTGTTAACACACACACACTCCCCTAAAAACAAAGGAATTCCTTGGATGTTTGAGACACGTACAATGGGGGAACAATGGTAGGGGAGGGGCATACCCTCTGCCACATCGTGCTGCATATACATTCCTAAGAATAAGATGTTTAAATAACGATAGGAACAGGTGTACTCTCAGATGCTATATGTGGGCGTCTGCTTGGGCGATTCCACGCTGGAGTCGAGTAGAATCGATTCCACGCTGGAGTCGAGTAGAATCAATTCCACTTTAAGAATCTGAGTCACTATTCCAAATTTTCAGGAATCGATTCCTTTTATCTAGATTCGATCCCCAGTGATAGGTTGCCGAATGCCGATTCTTAGAAATTCCGGAACCAAAATACACGGGTTTTGCCGTCTTCCTTTCGCAAGGGTCTTTGCTGCACGCTGCACACCGAGTTTCCGGTGTGCAGCAAAGACTCTTGCTAAAGGAAGATGGGGACGGGTTTTGCAAAAGTACTCGGCTTGGTTCTGATATAATATCATAAACGTTCAGTACCGCTCAGTGCCACTTATGGAATCGATTCCGGGTAGCTAGAATTGCGATCGATTGGAATCGGAATCGATTCCAAAAATGCTGTCCAGAGTCGCCCAAGCCCGCGTTTCCATTCTTCGGTTACCATGCACCGCATTCCGGACGCAATGAACCGTGGAAGCAGCAGGTAGATTTTGCAACAGACGAACTGCCGACGGCCGGTCAAGATGCTGGTGATGATACAGGACGTCCTCGACAATCTACGCTAGTGGGATTTTTAGGTACGTAAACTACGATTGTAACGGTTATCCTATTCCTATGTTTTCATGCTATGTGGGAATGGTAAAGATTAAAGTTTGTGTGGGTCTTTTACCTACTCGACATGCTTGAAGAAGGGAAAAGTAGTTATGTGGGGTTCGGGATTTAAAATACGTGGGTTGAGTTAGACCATAGACCAAGGAACAGGGTTAGACCATAGTCGGCAAGGAACAGTTCCTTGCTCTATACTATGGTTAGACAAGCTTAGGTTACCTCGGCTCGAATTTTTTCATGTGGTAATCTCTAAAAGATTAGGCTACCACATGAACAATTTCGAGCCGAGGTAACCTTGTCTAAAAGATTACCTCATGAATTATTTCGAGCCGAGGTAACCTTGTCTAGGGTTGAGTGAAATGAACTTGTTATGATTCCTTGCTTATAATGGGGCTTAATCAAGTAACCATCCTTCTAATCTGATTGTTGTTTTCGCTTTCAGGATGGAGTCGTGTACTACCGTATGACGGCGGCTTCTTGGAAAAGGTAAATTGCGGATCTGTTAAAACTCTTAATTGGAAGAAATTCCTGAAAGATTTTACTTTAATACCTGCACTTTCAACTCTTTGTACAAGTCTTATGGACTTCATTAACAAAATTAAGGTTTTTTGTTATTTTATTCGTTTTAGTTGAACAATTAAGATGTTAAGGAAATTACCTCCTGGAATCAATAGATAATCCAATTTTAAGATATACTTCCCACTTGCACTTTTGTCGGAAATGTTGCATTTCTGAGATAAATAAATAATAAAACTACCGGTACTGCAGAGACTAAAACAAAATCACAGCCAGTAAGCGCGACAATAGAGGCCGCTGCATGCAAGCGTACATGGTTCATCTTGTGCACCAACTAAATGCAATTTTTGAAGAAGAAAAGGTCATTTTTCTTTAGAAAAGCAACATTTGCGACAAAATTGCATGTGTAAACTGGAAAGTATATCTTAGAATTGGATTATCTGTTGATTCCAAGAGGTAATTTCCTTAAAATCTTTGTTCAACCTAAACGAAAAAAATACCTTTTTTTTATTCAGGCTAAAATAATATTTTCACAACAAAATTTCACTTTTTTAGCGGAAGATAAGCTGTATGAATGAAATAATGCAGGTATTTAAGTAAAATAGGAAAGAATTTTGTTTACTGGCTGCCACTTATTCTCCTTATGACTTAATAACCATCAAAATATTTGAAAGGGAAGTGAATTGTGCAGTAACAAACATTCACAAATGTTCTTGAAAATACTGCCCTGTTCCATATAGGTTTAACACGGCGTCTCAGTGGCAACCAGTGAACGGAATTCATACCAAAACAAATTCTGATCATCTTCTCAACTTTTACCGAAACATGAATTTTATAGTGGATAGTGTAATTTTGGAAAGAATTTACAAGTCGGACATCACATAAGCTTTCCTGCACTAAACCCATCGGACAACTGGGAATAATTCCCGGTATTTTTTCCCTTATACATTTTCCCTTATACATTGAAAATACATTGCGTAAGCGCGAAATAAGTTATTTTAAAAGAAAACAATTCTGGTTAACTTCTAAACTCTTAACTAGAATTATCTTATTTAATCCACATAGGAACAATTAAAATTACCACAAAACAATAATTCAACAAAATTAGGCCATTTTGAATGATCATGGTTAGGGTTTTGGGAACCTTTTATTTATTTTATTAACAGCAATACTTTGTCTTTTCTCCTCAGGTTTTTGATCACCAGCCAAGGGTCCAGTTTAAATGTAAGTATCATATAGTCTCTATTGTAACTTTAAAGATGCATTGTTTGAGCTTGGAGCCAATTTTACCATGAATATCTGGGCATGCAATTCTTAGGTTGATGTTAATGATATAAATAGTACTGGAGTTTTATACATTCACCACCAAAGTAGGTACCTATATTGTTCTGTGTGGAGAGGCATTTTATGGTAAAATGTCTTGCCCAAAGGCACATCTACAACCTTTTGAATTAACCAAGGTATTGAGTACATGACACTTGACTGTTTGGATATCTAAATTTCATATTAAAATTGGCCCAGACATTTTTTTGTGTTTTTACTTGGTTTATTGATCATAAAAAGGCAAATCCTGGGTGTCCGTGCATGGTAATGAACCCCACGTATATTTTGAAGGAAAGAACTAACCTCCAAATTTAAATCTTGTGGCAAAAAGTAAAACTAAAACAAATTGGAATATGAGGCCCTGCAGTGACATGAAAGAAACTTGGCTTGAGAGATGATGAAAATCAATACCTGCATTTTCCGGAAACCATTAGTTTTTGATAATTTTAAAACTAATTAAGTTAGGAAAATAACTAAATTATTGGCCTTTTCGCAATTTCATTGCTTGAGAAATCAGTGGCAAAATCAGTGTACACAAATAAATTTACTGATAAATTTCTGGTGTCCTTTAATAGCGCATTTCATGTCTCTTGACATCTCAATGCGAACCACCTCAATATTGATACATAGATCGGCAAGTGGCGGCTAAGCCAGAGACATTGGGAAAATTCCCCTTCTCTTCCGAAAGAATGTTCTAGGATCTTTAAGATGCATTACACAATACTGGACCTAGGGTTTTACATCCCATCCACAGGATGAAGCAATTGGGGTAAAGCGCCTTGCTCAAGGGCACAAGTACCTTAAGTAGTCTAAAAACCACAACCTTCGGGTGTTTCCACCTGAAGTTTGTAAGTTAATGACCCAAACTGCCACGATACTTATAACTCATTCTGCAAATTACCTGCACTATGCTATTAAAGAAGAAAATATAGCAATGTATTTGTATCCGTATATCATCTTGAAACCTGTGCACATCAAGTTGAATTTGCGAAAAGGCTACATGAATACATACATCGTACAGACTTCACCTACTCATCTGTGTCAAAAGTCGGAAGGTTCCATGTTGTGCATGGCCACAATTTTCATTCAGACATGCTGGTAAATGTACAGCACAAAATCAAATATGTTTGGCATACGTAGATTAAATATGTTTGGCAAAACATATCTGTGTCAAAAGTCGGAAGGTTCCATGTTGTGCATGGCCACAATTTTCATTCAGACATGCTGGTAAATGTACAGCACAAAATCAAATATGTTTGGCATGTAGATTAAACAAACTTTACTTATTGCATATGTGCGAAGGGAATGAATTTACTTGCTGAAGTGGTTTAAAATTGGAGTACAAACTGCATGTTACAACATGAACTGTCTGCCATTATAATACATGTATTCCAGCAAACATATCAACATTCACTGTCCTTATAGGTACCCATTTACTCCTGGGTGGAGAGAACCCACGTTTAGAACTAATCATTAGGGAGGTTTTCGCACCGTCACGGATACCGATACGTGATGACTTTATGCGCGTCTCGTGACGCGTAACCGTATATAGTACACGTTTTCATATATGCGTGAACAACGGTTATTGGCCTCCATACGCGTAGCATAAAAACGGATACCGGTTATGCAGATTTTTCGCTTTTTCCGTGATGGATTAATAAGTTTTATGCATTTTGTTTCTTTGTGATGTATCTTCCATGAATACCGATCGAATTTAATGAATCATTCCCACGTGAAAGTGAGGAAAATCTGCTGCAAACAAAGCCAAGCACAGAGCATATTTAGCAGATGAATGTATGCACGTAGTCACACAGTGCGAAACCCAGTTCAGTGAGCGCATCAACGTGAACGGTTACCGTTATCCGTATTCGTCACCTTGCGAAACCTCTCTATTGTCTCAAATGCAATCCACGCCACATGAATTGACCTTTTCTTTTTTGTAGAAAATGAAATGTGTAACATGCAGTTTGTGCTCAAAACACGAGAATGGCTAAAAATAAATTTTAAGCAAATTCTAAAATTTAGTTTGTTTTTTTTATAGGAAAAAAACCCTTAATTATTACCTATAAATTGATAATCATTGAAAAACCATAAACAAGAGTTTGTGTGCATTTTCAAAGTTGAACTAAATTAACCTGGTTTTATGAGGAAATAATTCAGTACTCAATCATCAGAAAACCGGAGGATTGGCCAAAAAATGTAATTTTGTTTTTGAAAAATGTGTCCGACAGCTTGGGCTGAGTTTTTGTGATCATGACTAGAAATTGGCAGTGGATCCAGGCACTATCTGGGTAGTGCTTCAAATGTCCATAAGCCTAGAACCGCCACTGATTTCCAGTTATACTTGCAAAAACTTGACTCGGGCTGTGCAACATCCAACTCATTTTAGAATAAGTCACATTTTTTCGGGTAAATTTTGGGTTTTTCCTGATCAAATCTGCAAATTTTTTGCTGTAACATTTTACACTCTAATAAAACTAAACATGTGGAAATTTTCCCGTCAACCCATTTAGTGATCACGTAAACTGGACATGTTTAAATAAACCTATAGATGTGTGTGACATTTTGAAGCATTTCCGGAAAGTCAAGTTTGACTGTCGATTTCTCTCTTGTTGCAAAATAATTTTCCTTGAATTTTATATCATTGGAAAGCCCTGTTATTCCTCTTTACGATGTGTCATTTGTTATGATTAAGCAATTGGGGGATGTGCAGTACAGCTGAATACGGGGCGGGTGTAATGTCACAAAATGCACTGCTATTGTCAAAAAGTGCATTGACACATTCCCATCCTCAAAGCAAAAGGGGAATGCACGACAATAGCAGTGAATTTTGTGACATTTCACTTTCCACCCACCCCTGTATTCCGCTATACTACACATCCCCCAATCGATTAATCATAACAAATGACACATCACTGTAAAGAGGAATAACGGGGCTTTCCAATGATACAAATTTCAAGGGAAATGATTTAGTAACAAGAGAAAAATCGTCAGTCAAACTTGACTTTCCAAACTTTTTGAGGAGTTTAGCATGGTAGTCATCTACAGGGGGCACCTTATAATAGTACAGCATTTGTTTCAAATTTATCTGAAAGTTCCTTTTTACAGGGGGAAAATGTATGTTACGTGTGTGACGTCAGAAATGTCACAGAAATGTTTTCCCTGTAAAAAGAAATGTTCAAGTAAATTTGAGACAAACGCTGTATTATTATATACATGTAAGGTGACCCCTGTAGATGACTTCCATGGTATATTAATGCAAAAGTATTCACCAACAGGAAATTTATTGAACATAATACAGTTCAAAAAGCTACACATGATTTCCAGCTAAAAGGTACTTTTTTGTACGACTGGTAAACTGTTTTAGGCAAATGGAATAAGTTATGAGAAATTTAACTCAAAAATCAGTTTGTTTTGGTATGAAATGCATTGTAAATTGTGTTGATCTGAAATTAATTTTTGTAATTTTCTTTTTCAGAAATGGGAGCTCATGAGGCTGCAAGCAGGGTTGTAGTCAAGTCCACCACAAGTCCCTGGGTCTTAATTCAAGTCACAGGCTACTCAAATGAACTCCAACAAAGGCATTCGTTTGTGCATGCTCATCCTTTGCTTCTAGACGTTTGACGGAATAGTTTTTTAATCTTTTCGCGAGTGATGTCTTTGTGCCGTGGTACGTCGTAATCTGGAACAAATTGCCGATGGTATTTTTAGTCAATTGGGTATGTAGACAGAAAACTTGAGAAAGTCAATTTTCAGTTTATTGTCATGTTGTTACTAACAATATGTAACTTAATTGTGATTTACCAAGTTACAAATGTTGTGTTTTACTGATTTGTTTCTTGAAATTGCAGTTATCGTTTGTAATTATATTTTCTTGTTTTACAGTGAATGTTTAATAAATCATTTTAATTGGTTTTTTTTGTACACCATTTTTATTAATTTTTTCTTTAACAGGTAGAGGAGGGAAACCTCCACTTCAATACGTTAGAAAATCGGACAGGGGGCAACCCCTGTTCGATTTTCAAATTATAATTTTGGTCCACCGCGCCCTGGACTATCTGTAAAGACAATAGCAATTAGGACCTTGCATAAATTAAGTTAATAAACATTTTACTTGAATATATTACTTGGTTTACTTATTGGAGTACAGAATAAAATGAGACTTGTTTACAAATGAAACTTGTTGTCAGTGACTTTTATTTTGACTTTGGAAGTTACTTTAACTATATAACACTATTTAAATAAGATTGTTTACAAACATTACTATATTTGTTAAAGTACATTTAACAATGCTACAAGAGAAATAAATACAATTGGTTGTTGCTAAATGAAGACAAGAATATTAAGTACAAGTCAATGTTTACAAACTGTTAGTCATATTTTTAGAGAATAATTTGAGCAAGTTTTGGTTTGTTTACAAACTGATAGTCATTTTTGAGACACTGAAGAGTTGTGTGCTTAGGGACTGACTGATAGATGGAAGGTTCAGTTGAGTTGATGTTTACAAACTGTTTTTGGCGAGAGGCTTGGACAGAAGAGCTTCTTGTTGGAAAGTTGCTTTGGTTTTTTTTGGGAACTCTGTGGCAGAAGGTTCAATCATCCTGATTTCTTCAACTTGTGTCTGCGGGGGAAAAGTAAAAAGTTTTTAAACAGTATAGTAAAATCTACAGATGGCACAAATGCAACATTTCCATATTTGTTGAATCAGATAATGTTTTTCTATGCTGTAAACTCAGGCATGAAACTGTGTTACAAGGGAAATACAAACAAATCTCCGACTTTGTACAGTGTTTTTTTAATTTCCGATGGTGCAGATGAGGAAAAGCTGCATGCCTGTAAACTGCAACTCCTGAAGGCCCAATGGTCATTTTTCGAAAACTGGAGATACTTTATACAGTAAAGAGGGCATTTTGGCAATACAGACCATATTTTCGAGAAAATACCTTTGTCTGGTCTCAAAATAAAAGAAATAAGTTTCAGTTGTTCTGAAGAGATAACTTAGGCCCAAAAAGGGTTACAAATAGTGTGACAACATGCCTTTCTAAAAACCCTGTGATCAAATTTCCAATATACGCTCGTAACCGGGACGGACACTTGTGTTACATTTTAGGCCGTCCCAGTTACGAGTGTATATTGGAAATTGGTATACAGGGTTTTTAGAAAGGCATGTTGTCACACTATTTGTAACCCTTTTTGGGCCCAAGTTATCTCTTCAGAACAACTGAAACTTATTTCTTTTATTTTGAGACCAGACAAAGGTATTTTCTGGAAAATATGGTATGTGTTGCCAAAATTCCCCCCTTACCGTGGAAAATGCCAGTATATTGGGGCTCACCGTAGGTCAATCTTGGCCACTCTGAAGACGATGCAGTGAGGTCTGCCAAAACAGCTCCTGGTCGACATCGCTTGGCACACACGTCTTTGTCACGACTACGTTATAAAATGCTGCAAGTTTAGAGAAAATTAAAAGTTGATGAATTTTTCAATTTGGCTGGAAAAATGAAGACACGTTAGGTTGCTTACAAAGATTCACATCTGATTTGTTTAAAATCATAGATTGCCTCACGCATGGTGGAGTTTACAAATAAACTGCTTTGGAGAAATTAACGTGAAGTGTAGAGCAATTAAAATGCAAGACGAGAGGCATTTCCGCAAATATTTGAATGTGTAGTGGAATCTTCCCCAATGAGTGTTCACTGTATAAACTGCAGGCTACATTCACAATCAGAGTTGATTGGGATGGTAGAGACGACCCTACCGGGGTACATCAGTATGGATTTTCAGCAAAGACAAAAAAGATTCAGAATTTAACTTTGAAACGTACCAAAACAGGTTGGAAACGGGCAAAAATTGTTTTCCTGATAATTTCTAAGAAATTTTTTAAAAAGTGCAAATGACTGCTGGACTAACCCCTTGTGATTTAAAAAAAAAATTATTGTCATAAAATTGACCCAAAATGGATTTGCAGTAAAGATGAACAGAACAATGGACTGTGACTTACTGATACTGTAGGTCAACACTGGCCAGATTTCTTCTCCCAGCAAATCTCAACATGATGGATGGTGCATATGAACAGTAGCCACAGACTAAAAGGGAAAGAAAATATATAAGTTAACTAAGTTACGGTACTTACAAATCAGAGCTACATGTAAGACTTCAAACCAAATATCTAACACTAAAGTGGAAAATGTGTGGAGGTATGAATGAACTTAATGCATTTTATGAAAGCAGAATTGATCCAAACAAAAGATGGTTTATTTTAGCTAGTTCATCCACACTGGTACAACCGCAGAAATGCTATCATCTAACTAAATATGACGGTGCCAAATCGGTGCCAAAACAGACAACAGGCCCGAAAATGTTATGGAGTTTGAGCGGAATTTGCTCAAAGATGTTTTAGTAATTAAAAAAGAAAATACAAAAATGTGCCTTACAAAAGTTTACACAAACTGCAGATTTAATGGGAAAAACCTAAATTGAGGAGTGAAAAAAATGTGAGATGAGTGACAAAAATGTGTGGCCTGTCTAATATGTTTGTCAACTTGTCCAATTCCTTTCTCGTTTTAGTAAAAGCAAATTTTCAGTTTGCGTACATACGTATTGGCTTGGACCCTCCCCCCTGCCACCCTGTACGCAATGTCAACAACCCCCTCCCCCCTCCTTTATGGACGGCCCCTAACAGAGACATGATGATCAACAAAACAAAGTTTGCAAAAATCTTTGAAAGCTGTATTCAACTCTTGTAGCTTTTTGGCTGGAAGTAAATATTTTTGGACTCTTGAGCCACTGTGAGTAACATGCCGTAGTAGGAACAAACATATTTGGGAAATATGGTATGTAAATGAGCAATTTTTAAAATTAAAATTTTGATAAGGATAGTACACCTGATGTCAGTATTAACTCATTTCATTCAATGCATTGGGGCATTCTGGGTAGCATCATGAAACCATGGCCACTATGTGACTTCTAAAAAATAAAACTGGAACTCAGTTTCAGGGGTATACACCATGCATGAATAAACATGAGAAAATATTGGGGCATTCTGGGTAGCATCATGATAAAACCATGGCCATGATGTGACTTCCAAAAAACAAAACTGGAACTCAGTTTCAGAGGGACACCAGCATGAATAAACATGAGAAAATATTGGGGCATTCTGGGTAACATCATGATGAAACCATGGCCATGATGTGACTTCCAAAAAACAAAACTGGAACTCAGTTTCAGAGGGACACCATGCATGAATAAACATGAGAAAATATTGGGGCATTCTGGGTAGCATCATGATAAAACCATGGCCATGATGTGACTTCTAAAAAACAAAACTGGAACTCCGCTTCAGGGGAACACCATACATGAGCAAGGGCAAAATAGTAAATTTAGCATGCTGCAGTGACATGTAAATAAATAGCCAGATTTGCATAATTTTGATTAAGGCAAGAACAGTACATCAATATGTCAGTATTAATTAATGGTGTAGTAATATGTAAATTAATCATTTATTTGCATAAATTTGAATACGAACAATTGAATACTACACAAACTATTAAAGTTAAATGCCTGCTGCAAGATACACTACTCTACCAGGGGCTGACCTCCGTAGAAATTCAAGGTGCCATTTTAGTAAGCAAACTACCGGTAGATGCGCCTCATGTCCGTTTGACATGACTCTCGCGGTTGCTGATTTTTTTCTCATCCCATAGTTTGGTTGTTTCATTTTAATGGTGATTAGGTACCATACCAAATATTGTGTTTGTTACTTTGCTCAGTTGCGGTCCCATGCAACAATAAGAGAACAATTGGGTTCTTGGGGGAAAACCTGAGGGAGTATACCACTGTGCCTTATAGCTCAGATGGTAGAGCGCCTGCCCTGTAGCTCATCTGTCTGGTGAGTCAGAGGTCTTGGGGAAAACCTGAGGGAGTATACCACTTTGCCTTATAGTTCAGCTGGTAGAGCATCTGCCTGGTGTGTCATAGGTCTTGGGAAAAATCTGAGGGTGTACATGTATACTACTGTGCCTTATACGGTAGCTCAGCTGGTGGAGCGTCTGCCCGGTGTGTCAGAGGTCTTGGGGAAAACCTGACAGAGTATACCACTGTGCCTTATAACTCAGCTGGTGGAGCATCTGCCCGGTGTGTCAGAGGTCTTGGGGAAAACCCGAGGGAGTATACCACTGTGCCTTATAGCTCAGCTGGTAGAGCATCTGCCCGGTGTGTCAGAGGTCTTGGAGAAAACCTGAGGGAGTATACCACTGTGCCTTATAGCTTAGCTGGTAGAGCATCTGCCCGGTGTGTCAGAGGTCTTGGGGAAAACCTGACAGAGTATACCACTGTGCCTTATAACTCAGCTGGTGGAGCATCTGCCCGGTGTGTCAGAGGTCTTGGGGAAAACCCGAGGGAGTATACCACTGTGCCTTATAGCTCAGCTGGTAGAGCATCTGCCCGGTGTGTCAGAGGTCTTGGAGAAAACCTGAGGGAGTATACCACTGTGCCTTATAGCTTAGCTGGTAGAGCATCTGCCCGGTGTGTCAGAGGTCTTGGGGAAAACCTGAGGGAGTATACCACTGTGCCTTATACATGTAGCTCAGCTGGTGGAGCGTCTGCCCGGTGTGTCAGAGGTCTTAGGGAAAACCTGAGGGAATATACCACTGTGCCTTATAGCTCAGCTGGTAGAGCATCTGCCCGGTGTGTCAGAGGTCTTGGGGAAAACCTGACTGAGTATACCACTGTGCCTTATAACTCAGCTGGTGGAGCATCTGCCCGGTGTGTCAGAGGTCTTGGGGGAAAACCCGAGGGAGTATACGGTATACCACTGTGCCTTATAGCTCAGCTGGTAGAGCATCTGCCCGGTGTGTCAGAGGTCTTGGGGAAAACCTGAGGGAGTATACCACTGTGCCTTATACATGTAGCTCAGCTGGTGGAGCGTCTGCCCGGTGTGTCAGAGGTCTTAGGGAAAACCTGAGGGAATATACCACTGTGCCTTATAACTCAGCTGGTGGAGCATCTGCCCGGTGTGTCAGAGGTCTTGGGGAAAACCCGAGGGAGTATACCACTGTGCCTTATAGCTCAGCTGGTAGAGCATCTGCCCGGTGTGTCAGAGGTCTTGGAGAAAACCTGAGGGAGTATACCACTGTGCCTTATAGCTTAGCTGGTAGAGCATCTGCCCGGTGTGTCAGAGGTCTTGGGGAAAACCTGAGGGAGTATACCACTGTGCCTTATACATGTAGCTCAGCTGGTGGAGCGTCTGCCCGGTGTGTCAGAGGTCTTAGGGAAAACCTGAGGGAATATACCACTGTGCCTTATAGCTCAGCTGGTAGAGCATCTGCCCGGTGTGTCAGAGGTCTTGGGGAAAACCTGACTGAGTATACATGTACCACTGTGCCTTATAACTCAGCTGGTGGAGCATCTGCCCGGTGTGTCAGAGGTCTTGGGGAAAACCCGAGGGAGTATACCACTGTGCCTTATAGCTCAGCTGGTAGAGCATCTGCCCGGTGTGTCAGAGGTCTTGGGGAAAACCTGACAGAGTATACCACTGTGCCTTATAACTCAGCTGGTGGAGCATCTGCCCGGTGTGTCAGAGGTCTTGGGGAAAACCCGAGGGAGTATACCACTGTGCCTTATAGATCAGCTGGTAGAGCATCTGCCCGGTGTGTCAGAGGTCTTGGAGAAAACCTGAGGGAGTATACCACTGTGCCTTATAGCTTAGCTGGTAGAGCATCTGCCCGGTGTGTCAGAGGTCTTGGGGAAAACCTGAGGGAGTATACCACTGTGCCTTATACATGTAGCTCAGCTGGTGGAGCGTCTGCCCGGTGTGTCAGAGGTCTTAGGGAAAACCTGAGGGAATATACCACTGTGCCTTATAGCTTAGCTGGTAGAGCATCTGCCCGGTGTGTCAGAGGTCTTGGGGAAAACCTGAGGGAGTATACCACTGTGCCTTATAGCTCAGCTGGTAGAGCATCTGCCTGGTGTGTCAGAGGTCTTGGGGAAAATCTGAGGGTGTATAACATGTACTACTGTGCCTTATAGCTCAGCTGGTAGAGCGTCTGTCTAGTGAGTTAGAGGTCTTGGGGAAAATCTGAGGGAGTATACCACTTTGCCTTATAGCTCAGCTGGTAGAGCATCTGCCTGGTGTGTCATAGGTCTTGAGGGAAACCTGAGGGACTATACTACTGTGCCTTATAGCTCAGCAGCTGGTGGAGTGTCTGTCTGGTGAGTCAGAGGTCTTGGGGAAAATCTGAGGGAGTATACCACTGTGCCTTATAGCTCAGATGGTAGAGCTTCTGCCCAGTGAGTCACAGGTGTCAGGTTGGAATCCCGATAAAGCCCTTACGACTTTTCTCTCATCCCAAGTGTGGATGCCGCTGTAACTATTCGCCGCGACACAGATTACACTACGAGAGGCATGTCAAACAGACACAAGGCGCGTCTAGTTTGCTTATTACTAAAATGGTGCCTTTACATACTTCACTTTATTGAATTGATTTTGCATGGGTGGGCTATCTTGCACTTTTGCTGCTATATCATTATTGAGGAAGCCCTACCCATGCATGCCTATAAGCGGAAGCTAGACAAGTTTTAATACAGTGGAAAGTCACCATAAATGGGCATCGTATCTGAACCATACAAGTGTTTGTTTTGGTGGCGTTTAAAGCGAACAAATGATTGGGAGCCATGAGCGATGTTCACTGTAGCTGAATGTTCTTTTTGGTGTTCATTATAGCGAAATTCCACTGTAATAAAATTGGAATGATGGCCAAAAACTCACCTCTCCTGTGTTTTCAGTATCCATGGCAACACGTCCATTTTTGTAGTGTGTAATATGAAGCTCCAGTCTGTGGGCTCCATCTCCAATCTGTGAATACATAATGAACAAAAATTAGCAACTGTGACAGAAATGCAACCAATCCAGGCTTTGACATTAACCAAAGTCACCAAGGCCAATGGCGTCATGCCCTGCTGAGTTGGCCCCGATGCCCCTTCAAGATACACTTTCAGAAGCCAACTTGGCCATCATGCCCTATTGAGCTCGTGCCAATGACGTCATTTTGGGAGTAAAACAATGCTGCGTCAATGTGGAAGCAATGTGCGTGCGCGTTGTGTGTGTCCATAGCGCACGTAACGCGCTATGATGAGGCTCCCATTGGTGAACTAAACCGCGTTACGCGCACAAGAAACACACACAACGCGCACGCACATTGCTTCCACAATGACTCAGCATTATTTGACTGCCAAAATGGCATATTCGCACGTGTTCGAAAGGGTTCAATCCCAGGCTTTGACATTAACCAAGGCTACCAAAGCCAATGGCCTTATGCCCTGCTGAGTTGGCCTCATGCCCTGCTGAGTTGGCCTCGATGCCCCTTCAAGATATACACTTTCTGAGGGCAACTTGGCCAGCATACCCTATCCCAGGCCTTGACATTAACCAAGGCTCCAAGGCCAATGGCCTCATGCCCTGCTCAGTGCTGAGTTGGCCCCGATGCCCCTTCAAGGTACACACTTTCTGTAAAGCTATACTTTCTGATAAGCTGATAGCAAAAAAAGGACATGTCAAATTGACCTCTCGTGCTCCTTCATCCTGTTTTGCATCTTCCATTTTTATGCGCAAGTTAATTTTAGCTTTGTTTACAAAACTAGCCCCTGTTCAGCCAGGTGTGAAATTCCCAACATAATTACGACGTTAATGAAAACTTGAAACCTATGTCTACCGATATTTCAATATTAGTGAGCCAATTTTCTAAAAATACTACAATTTTCATTTTATCTACAATTTTATGAGTGTCTACTTTTTCTGATACAGTTTTTACACCCTGTATAACTTCAAATGTTGATGGGTCTTTCTATAAATTAGGGGTCCAGCTTTGGTGTCCCCCGTTACATTTCACATATTGTTTTTGTAAATTCAGGACACATTCTACAAATACTTTCCATCTCAAAGAGTGAGTACATAAAGTACAATTCAAACAAAATGGTTTAACATGTTTAAAAGCCATTAATAATGATTTTTGTACGAAATATAACACATATCAGGTGTAACGGGGGACACTAAATGTCACACTTTTGGAACCCTAATTTATAGAAAGACCCTGATAACTTAATATATCTTCAAGCAAACTTGAATCCGTCGTTTTGATTGGTGGATCCATGGCAACCAACAGTGTGATAATGTTTCATAATACTCTTCCGATTCTCATATTGCACTCTGCATACCGGTAAATGCACCATGGTATTCCAAGATAACTGTGTCCCTACGCATATGCGCGGAGTACATGTAGTACTTGCAGAGTGCGCGTATTAGTGCGTCAATTTTGCTTGAAGATAATATTAGTTATCCCGCGAGCATGAGTGGAATACGGCATTATCATGATTATGTAGGAACGTGACAGTCAGACATCACGTGACCACATTCGTGTGACTAACTATGTTCCTTTTTTTGTCTGTCGCCTGAGGTGTATGATTTTTAAACATCTATATCTGGGAGGTTTTAATTTTGTCAAAATTAGTTAGTTGTACATTATTACATAATGAAACTATTTATAGCCTGATACCCAAAATCTTGGAATCGTCTAGATCGTACCGTTACATTGTTTTAAATTGTTATAAATAATATAAAGAAATTTATATTGATAAAATTCTCACTTTGTCTGTTTTGTTAGTTTGCTTTATTTGTATTTCTTCTTTCAAACAAACAAATAAGAAAGAAACAACCTGCAGTAAAACCCCCGTTGATCATTTTAAATTTAATTTGCTTAAGGGCGGTCCGGTTGGCGTAGTGGTTCTTTCCTCGCCTTTCCTCTGGCGTACCCGTTTCGAATCCTGGGCGTGTATGTGGATTGGGTTTACCCCTAGAACTATGGGGGATAATGTATCCCCCATGGGTAATGTTGTTTTTTTCCAATATGGCGGCGCCTGAACTTTAAGATCGGACAGAAACGTTTTTCGGCTAGCGCAATAATCCGCTGCCCAATCGCCACCAAACTCCGTCTGATAGTTCTTGAGACACTCACCTTGCGTGTGTCTAAGGAATTTCGGTACCATTTGTTCATTATTAAAATTCTCCTAAAAAATGTTGGGAAATGAACGGGAACATGTGCGATGCGTCCACATGCGTGATCCAGGCATTCGGTAAAAGCCGGAGTTGCCAGAACTCCCAGAGTTGCCGGAACTGCTTGGATTTTTTATTGGTCCCAGCTGTTGGCTGTAGACACACGCAAGGTGAGTGTCTCAAGAACTATCAGACGGAGTTTGGTGGCGATTGGGCAGCGGATAATTGCGCTAGCCGAAAACGTTTCTGTCCGATCTTAAAGTTCAGGCGCCGCTAGCTAAGATAATCTCAGCTCTTGCTTTATCATTTTTCATTGGGATGTGGTCTTTTCACCAGTAGAGCTGAGAAGCTTTAAGAACATGAACACGCTATGACAAAACAAATGTGTCATTTTCTCACCGTGACATACTAATTCCCCCTAAAACTCACCCAAACCTTGTCAGGCATAACCACTACGCAGGTCCTTGAGGGAAATAACCAGCCACGATGAATATTTTGCCAACAATTCCAGCGAAACAAACCGGTATGCTCACAGCCTAGCCGTTGTCTGGTTGTTATTTGTGTTCAAAAAGTCTATCTGCCTAGTCTGTGTACAAAGGAATACCAATGCGCATTGGTTACCAGACGTGACCTAGAAAAAGATCACGTGCATGAAATTTCGACTTTCACCATGCCCGAGAGCGGAGAGGTCAACACAATCTAGACTGGTTTGCTGTCCTCATATTTACTTCCCTTCATCTTACGACGAAGGGAAGTAAATTGAGGATGTGGAACCAGTCTAGTGTTGACCTCTCCGCTCTCGCGCATGGTGAAAGTCGAAATTTCATGCACGGAAAGTCTCAAACTTTCCCCACGATTTCACCGAAACTAGACATCGGATCGATGCGTACTCTTCGGAATATTTATAAACTGGGGTGAGTGCACCTATTGAGCAAATATCAGAGCCATGGGACAAATTTCATTTGCGTGAGTTTGCCACAGATTTGGTGTATATTAGAAGACAGGGCTGAGGTTTGCCCCACCCGAAGCACTGCTCGCACATTACCGGTACCTATGGGGGATACATTATCCCCCATAGTTCTAGGGGTAGATTGGGTTAGCAGTCCCTATAGTATGGCGAGCATCTTTAAAGAATTGTAGAGTATATATTCACAAATACAAAAAACATTTGTGCTCATCTTTAAAGAATTGAGAAGTTTATTATGGCTTCAGAACTCGTGTACAAATAGTCAGTCAGCTTTCCTTTCATACAGTGGATTGTTGTCATTTTTCCTCCAAATTAGAATCCCACCCAAAATTTTCCTCCTAGTTGTGTCCTGCAGTGGTTTCAGATGTCCATGATTGGAAAATGATTGAAAGAAAATACTTACAACACCGTTTTTGAAGGAAAAATGTTCTCCCAAATGCAAACTGACCGACATATTTCCTCGTTGACGTTTAAATAATTCTGGAGTTGAGAACCAGCCGGAACCTAGCACGAAACTCGGGCCGGAATTTCGGCTGGCCGGATTTTGTACATATCGTTATTTTTACGGCTTTCGGAAATGCTCGAAAGGTCGATGGAAAGTTAGGCACAATTCTACTCCCAGATGCCGCGCTTTTCAAATGATTTTGTAAAATCGTAAAAAGGAAAAATTCGAAGTTTTTCCATGACCAAATCTTTCGGGGCGCTTATAAAATAAACTTGAGGATATTCTTTACCGATTAGAAGAAAATAATTGTGGAATTTTTCCTTTTTACGATTTTACAAAATCATTTGAAAAGCGCGGCATCTGTGCGTAGAATTGTGCCATAGAATACAGGGCCCACGCGACAGCACCTTTTCAAAGACGAATGGAGACGATGTGATCGAAGAGACGACGCCCTTTGGTTTGCGAAAGTATCACTTTGCCGTGATTACTTCGTAATAAAAAAATCTCCGAAGTACAAAGTGACCGAGGAGAGAACTTCGAAGATGCGGGACGGGAGGCGGAAGAGGAGCGCCCTCTAATTAGGTTAAAACGAAGAACGCCCTCTATCACCAGACTTTATTTACCTTGTTTTAAATATCCCTCTCGTGGCGAGATTATTCCAGGTAAGAGAGTCTCTGGAGGAGCGGCGACGCAGAGACGGTTATGGATTTTGGGGGGGGGGGGGGCTTGGGGGGGGGTTATATAAATAAGTTGAAACGTAGAACGCCCTCCATCTCCAGACTTTATGTACATGTACCTTTTTTTAAATATCTCTCTCGTGGCAAGATTATTCCTGGTAAGAGAGTATCTAGAGGAGCGGAGACGCGGAGACGCGGAGACGCGGAGACGGTTGTGAATGGGGGGGGTGGGCGTGAGGTATATAATTAAGTTGAAACGCAGAACGCCCTCTATCTCCAGACTTTATTTACCTTTTTTTAAATATCCCTCTCGTGGCGAGATTATTCCTGGTAAGAGAATCTCTGGAGGAGCGGAGACGCGGAGACGGTTGTGAATGGGGGGGGGTGGAGGTATATAATTAAGTTGAAACGAAGAACGCCCTCTATCTCCAGACTTTATTTACCTTTTTTTAAATATCCCTCTCGTGGCGAGATTATTCCGGGTAAGAGAATCTCTGGAGGAGCGGAGACACGGAGACGGTTGTGAATGGGGGGGGGAGGTATATAATTAAGTTGAAACGAAGAACGCCCTCTATCTCCAGACTTTATTTACCTTTTTTTAAATATCCCTCTCGTGGCGAGATTATTCCGGGTAAGAGAGTCTCTGGAGGAGCGGAGACGGTTGTGAATGGGGGGAGGGGGGGGGGGGGGGGGGGAGGTATATAATTAAGTTGAAACGAAGAACGCCCTCTATCTCCAGACTTTATTGACCTTTTTTTAAATATCCCTCTCGTGGCGAGATTATTCTGGAGGAGCGGAGCCGCGGAGACGGGAGACGGCCGTGAATGTTTTGAATTCGAGGGGGGTATCCGGTCGGTAATTAAAAGAAAAGCGCCCTCTCTGGACACCGAAGTACCGGTACTTTGAATAAAAACGTCACTGTTTCCTGTCTTTATTTACCTTTTATAAAACATCCCTCTCGTGCCGCCATTTTTCTTGGCAAGTGTGTCTCTGGAGACGCGGAGACGCGGAGACGGGAGACGGGAGACGGCTGTGAATGTTTTGAATTCGAGGGGGGTATCCCGTCGGTAATTAAAAGAAAAGCGCCCTCTCTGGACACCGAAGTACTTTGAATAAAAACGTCACTGTTTCCGGTCTTTATTTACCTTTTTTAAAACATCCCTCTCGTGCCGCCATTTTTCTGGGCAAGAGTGTCTCTGGAGACGCGGAGACGGGAGACGGCTGTAAATGTTTTGAATTCGAGGGGGGTATCCGGTCGGTAATTAAAAGAAAAGCGCCCTCTCTGGACACCGAAGTACTTTGAATAAAAACGTCACTGTTTCCGGTCTTTATTTACCTTTTTTAAAACATCCCTCTCGTGCCGCCATTTTTCTTGGCAAGAGGGTCTCTGGAGACGCGGAGACGGGAGACGAGAGACGGCTGTGAATGTTTTGAATTCGAGGGGGGTATCCGGTCGGTAATTAAAATAAAAGCGCCCTCTCTGGACACCGAAGTACTTTGAATAAAAACGTCACTGTTTCCGGTCTTTATTTACCTTTTTTAAAACATCCCTCTCGTGCCGCCATTTTTCTGGGCAAGAGTGTCTCTGGAGACACGGAGACGTGGAGACGGGAGACGGCTGTGAATGTTTTGAATTCGAGGGGGGTATCCGGTCGGTAATTAAAAGAAAAGCGCCCTCTCTGGACACCGAAGTACTTTGAATAAAAACGTCACTGTTTCCGGTCTTTATTTACCTTTTTTAAAACATCCCTCTCGTGCCGCCATTTTTCTGGGCAAGAGTGTCTCTGGAGACGCGGAGACGTGGAGACGGGAAGCGGCTGTGAATGTTTTGAATTCGAGGGGGGTATCCGGTCGGTAATTAAAAGAAAAGCGCCCTCTCTGGACACCGAAGTACTTTGAATAAAAAACGTCACTGTTTCCGGTCTTTATTTACCTTTTTTAAAACATCCCTCTCGTGCCGCCATTTTTCTTGGCAAGAGGGTCTCTGGAGACGCGGAGACGGCTGTAAATGTTTTGAATTCGAGGGGGGTATCCCGTCGGTAATAAAAGGAAAAGCGCCCTCTCTGGACACCGAAGTACTTTGAATAAAAACGTCACTGTTTCCGGGCTTTATTTACCTTTTTTTAAACATCCCTCTCGTGCCGCCATTTTTCTTGGCAAGAGGGTCTCTGGAGACGCGGAGACGCGGAGACGAATTAAAAGAAAAGCGCCCTCTCTTGACACCGAAGTACTTTGAATAAAAACGACACTGTTTCCGGTCTTTATTTACCTTTTTCAAAACATCCCTCTCGTGCCGCAATTTTTCTGGGCAAGAGTGTCTCTGGAGACGCGGAGACGCGGAGACGGGAGACGGCTGTGAATGTTTTGTTTTCGAGGGGGGTATCCGGTCGGTAATTAAAATAAAAGAAGTGCGCGACTCCGTCTCCGGCGACGGGATCGTTTCCGAGCGCCCCGCTTGAACAGTTCATTCCAAAGAGGGCGCAATATAGGCTTGAACCTGTTGAACAGTTCATTCTAAAGAGGGCGCAATATATGAATGTGTAAGTGCGTGACTAGACTGGTTCCCGTCCACATATTCCACACAGGAGAATATACTATCTATATACTATCTATAGGGATCGGGAACCAATCTAGTGCGTGACGT
Source organism: Henricia sp. BOLD:AAB3569 (assembly GCA_037783545.1). NCBI lineage: Eukaryota > Metazoa > Echinodermata > Asteroidea > Spinulosida > Echinasteridae > Henricia > Henricia sp. BOLD:AAB3569. The sequence continues at coordinate 963,796 of JBBELK010000611.1, read as the reverse complement.
GTGTGACTCGATTAATATTCTGGGCAAGAGGGTTTCTGGTGACGCGGAGACGGGAGACGTCTGTGAATGTTTTTATTTCATTCTAAAGAGGGCGCAATATATGAATGTGCGCCAGTGCGTGACGGTGACTCCGTCTCCGGAGACGTGGAAATTGAAGTATAGTGGGCCCTGTATAAAGTGTATTCTATAGTTGTACCCCTACCGAGTACTGTACATTGTATTTTAATTCTTTTTGCCATTTTAACTAAATGTCAATAAAGGTATTTCAAAAAAACAAAACAAAAAAGTCAACAGGGTCAGCTTCTCAACTCTTACCGATAGGTATACAGTATCAGTACAAGGTGCATAACATTACCTAACTATAGGCGTATAGCCACTCGGCGGCGAAGCTGCACAGCCACAGGCGCCGACCCACCGTGACCATGCGTCGACGTTGTTCACAAAATTCATGACGACATTTATTAATGCAAGCAAAATCGATCGTGCCAACTGGCTTCGGCGCCCCTCAGTTTGGCGTGAACAGACGAGCAGGCGAACATCTCTTGTTCCAAAAAGCAGGCCACGGAATCTCCAAATTTGACACAAAACGTGTCTTTGTTGTTCGTTGTTTTTGCTCGTAAGGCCATTTCGACATTTTCGCGGCCATTTTGAAGGAGGTGCAAAGAGCGCCCTCAAGCGACGCATGTGCGTGCACAAAACATATCTAAGGCGGCTTCGCGCACTGGATACAACTTCGCAATTAATTTGTTTGACTAATTAAATCGATGGCTTTGACTATAAAGCTGGTTGATTGTGATTCTATATGAGTTGTTCTTATGCTTCAGTTGAAAAATCTAAATTAAAAGTGCCTTCTTGTCTGAATAAATCGCATTTTAAGACCCCTTCTTATTTCCCAATTTCTCTAAGATTAAGGCGGCTTGATTCCGGCACTGGATACAACTTCGCAATTAATTTGTTTGACTAATTAAATCGATTGCTATGACGATAAAGCTGATTGATGATGATTCTACATGAATATTTCTTATATTACAGCTGAAAAATCGTTAAAAAAAGTGCCTACTTGTCTGAATAAATCGATTTTAAGACCCCTTCTTATTTCATAATTTCTCTAAGCTAGAAGGCGGCTTAATTCTCGCACTAGATACAACTTCGCAATTAATTTTTGTGACTAATTACGTCAACTTGGTCAAATCCGTAACCGAAGTTTGCAAGCTTGATAGACTGCTGCGTGAAATTGCACTTTAGTTTCTGTCATTTAATCTGCCAGGCTGATTTATTTTTGGTACAGGCCTATTGGGGCTGGTTTTCTTCGTATTTGTGCCAAATATCACGCACGCAAAGGCCGTAATTAAGGTACACGTTTTTTTTTTAAAGGGCGCGCATCACGGCAAATTACTGGGACATCGCGGCAATTGCCGCCGGTAGCCGCTGTAAAGATCGAAGCCTCGGAGGAAACAGTATCGGCAGTTGAATTTTTCGTCGGCATTTTTTTCCCTTCGTGTCGCGTCGGGCCGGTGCGTCAGGGAAGAAACCACATGCGGGATATTTTTCCCACCGCGAAATTAGTGTGGTAAAAATCGCCTAGCTTTCGCAATTCGTATGAACCGCAGGCGTCGGTCACTTGATGATTTTAACACTTCTTAGTAGGCCAGACCGTTATACTAGACAAGATTAAATAACTGCGTGATTGATTGACATGGGCTCCAGAGAGTAGTTGGGACTTTCACGGCGATTTCACGGTGCGGTGAACCATAGATTATTTCTTCACGGTGTTTTCACGGCACAAAAAGTTAATGAGACAGGCACTAAAAATCCACCGTACGTTCACGGTGTTTTCACCGTGCAGTGAACAATACATTTTTTTCACGGCGTTTTCACGCCACTCAGTCGACGCCGTGAACACAGCATTAAAATAAAGATTTCACGGCAAAGTCATTTTTCACGGCGTTTTCACGACGAACTTTCTCATAGTGGGGAATATTCAATTCACCGATCAGGCCTATACTCCCGAACCGGCCGGCCGCACTGTACACGCCAGTCAATGAAGCATGGCATAAAAATTACCATGGAGGAAGGAAGTCTTTTCCTTCCCGGCTCCATGATCTTTACTAGCTGCTAAAGAAAATTTTCTTACTGCTAAAATTGCTTCCTTGTCACCAAATTTAAACTTTCTGGGGCATTTATCATGTCATATTTAGAAGACTTTATATTAGTGATCTGAATAAACTTACGTAACTCTACAACTAGACATGATTGCACTTCAACAAATCTTAGAAAATCGTAATGCTAAGCGCATGTTTATTGGGATACTCCGTTTATTGTATTGTTGCTATTTTTATTTTTTAAAATAAATATACGAATGTCTGCGATTCTTTACGATTCCCTCACGATGACAGTACAAATCTACGACATCTGCGACTTGTTCAGACACATACAAATGTCTGCGATCATGATCACACTTTGTGCGATTCATTACGATACCTTACTATTTCTTACGATGACGGTACAAATCTACTGTGACGACATCTGCGGGCCGTTGTTACAAATCTTAGAAAATTGTAACGCTTAGTGCTTATTGTATTGTTAAGATATGCATTTTCAGTATACCAATGTTTGCGATTCGTTACAATTCCTTACGATGACAGCACGAATCTACGACATCTGTGAATTGTTCAGATACATATCTGTGATCATGAGCATACATTGTGCGATTTCTTACGATTTGTTACGATTCCTTACGATAACCCAGTACAAATCTACGACATCTACGACTTGTTCAGACACATGTCTTCGATCATAATCACACATTGTGCGATTCATTACGATACCTTACTATTTCTTACGATGACACAGTACAAATCTACTGTGACGACATCTGCGGGTTGTTACAAATCTTAGAAAATTGTAACGCTTAGTGCTTATTGTATACGATATGCATTTTCAGTATACCAATGTCTGCATTTCTTTACGATTTATTACGATGACTGTACAAATCTACGACATCTGCGACTTGTTCAGACACATATACGACTGTCTGATTATGATCACGCATTGTGCGATTCCTTACGATAACACAGTACAAATCTGCGACTTGTTCAGACACATACAAATGTCTGCGATCATGATCACAATCACACATTGTATGCGATTCATTACGATACCTTACTATTTCTTACGATGACAAAATACAAATCTACTGTGACGACATCTGCGGGTTGTTCAGATGTTCAGCTCGATAGTCACTTTGTTACAAATCTTAGAAAATTGTAACGCTTACGTGCTTATTGTAATGTTACGATATGCATTTTCAGTACACGAATATCTGCGATCATGATTATGCTATTCATTACGATTCGTTATAATTTACGATTCTTCCCGATGAAGAAGCGGGAACAACATCTGCGACAAGCCACGACCACTCATGGTACTCCGTGTCAACCTTCGAAAAGCTGTGTTACTGTTAGTGTGTTTACTAATATTAACAATCTCAGCAAAATTGCAGTGATTTTGTGCTTCTTAAAATGTTTGCTTCCAAATTGAAATACAGGATATAGTCGAGAGTTCAGTTCAGTTCAGTTCACTTCACTTTATTTCCATACTCAAAATGAATTACAATTTTACTAATACACTGTATAATGAGGTAGTATGGGGGGAGCTCACAAAAAGCAAAGCTTATCGAGTGTGAGCTTCCTCAGAAATAAATATTAAGTTATAAAGTTAACCAAATTAATTAATAGTGCAAATAAATGTAATATGAGCCAGACTAGTATTATTATCAGTAAATAAAACCAAGCCAGCAAATCAATATAAATAAACAAGAAGCGCAGTAATGGTCAGCATTAAAATGAAATAAAGCAACTAAGTTGAGCTGTGTGTGAGTTCAACAAACAAAGCAGCAAAACGAGTTAAGGTAAGTAAATTAAGAAAATATGGCAATTAGGTTTAGTTAACACAATGCAGAGCTGGGCAGGAAAAAAAACTGCCATTCATACAAAGTTAAGGAATCATAATTTTGTTGATTGTTTATATATAATTAAAATAACAAAACATTTTAATCGGCATAGGCCTATTTAGTAAGGAGAAAAGTTTTAAATTCTGTTTTAAATGCTGGTAACTTTTCTTGACTTTTCAAATTAGGATCAAGATAATTCCATAGTTTGACCGCGCTCCGGAACACATATTTTCCCACAAATATTCACGTACAAATTCACGTCCCGCGCTCCGGAACACATATTTTCCCACAAATATTCACGTACAAATTCACGTCCCGCGCTCTGGAACACAAATTTGCCCACATATTCACCTAGTTGAAGTAAGCCGACCATCGATTCCGCCGCCGATTCAGCCGCAGATTCGAAAAGGATGGAAAATATAGAATACATACACCAGAGGATGTTTACCAGACGGGCTCAATTCGGAACAATTTCATAATTTTCCTACATGTCCGCACAGACTCCTGTTCAACTTAAAAAAATTGTAACTCATTCTGCTGCAAGACACAACTAATTTTGGTTTCAGCTTCAGCCGCTCAATAATTCGTACATAATTAAGGATTTAAAGGTACCTCTCCCCAAATAGCTATCAAGTGAATATTTTTCACCAAACATTTCGAACGCACATCTTTTAAACAATTTGTTCCCTTCATGTTGTACAAATTAACTGATTCGAACCGGCCATTCAACACCAGCTAGCTCGGTGGTCGAGTGGTTAATACGTCTGCCTTGGTTAAGCCTGCGTCGGGGAGAATGAACGTTAATTATGGTTTGTTCTGCCCTTACCCGACGTATATTAGCACTGTATACTCAGTGCTTTCCCGAGACACTATGAAAAACTTCATAGCGTGCTCGGGCGAGATTCGAACCCAGTATAGTATTCATTTTTGGGGGTGTGAGGGGGGGGGGGGGGGGGGGGGGGGCGGGGGGTGCGGTGATGGACTATGTAAATCATTGAGATTTGTTATTAACATAATAAAGAAAGAAACAAATATGTGAAAATAGTGGGGTGAAAATTCACAAAACGTGAATAGCTTCGCTACCTTGGCCATTCTCTCCAGTGCTTCACACAAAAAGTCTCCGCTGAATGTACACTACTCACAATAAGTTATGAATATTGGTGTAAGTTCAAGTTTGGAATTTTTTTTTTAAAATGACTTTTAACCTATTCCTGTGACAAGGTGTGTTTGTCATGCAGATACAATTGTCTAATCATATACAAAATATTTCAAGCGGGATGCATACTCTCAATAAAATATCTGCGTACCCCACAATATCCCAAACTTTTTATGAGTAATGTACATGGAGTTTTTGAAGCTACTCTGTGGTAAATATGATCCGAGTAATATTTGGACCTTAATAATTATTGCATTTTTAAAAATCTGGACAAAATCCTTAAAAACTAATGCCGTCTCTAAGCCTGAGCAGCTTCCAGTTGCATTTTGTTTTTGCACTGTTTTGCAGAATGATACAATAATAGCTTAGATCACCCCAGTCTAAATGCTCTCCTACATTTCTGGTTTTAACTTGTCGCATGTATCACTTGAACAACATGTATTCAAAATCAATCAGTAGAGTTCATGTTCATCGGCAGTGGGCTCATGATTAAAAAAAATAAAATAAAAAATAAAAAAATTGACTTTCCCCGCTACGGCTATACGGGTGCGGCAGGATGCTTATCTAACCGCAAACTGATCCCGAGCTCGGGATCGAACCCGAGACCAAAATCTCGGGGTCTGATCCAGGGCCAATTTGGTCTCGAGAGCGTTAATGGCCTATGTGATCCGGAGCTGATCCTGTGTTCGACCCCGAGCTCGGTATCAAGTATAGACAGGGTGTCTGTGGTTGATATCAAGGCTAAAGATTCACTATATATAGTTTTGGGTTGAGAAATGAAAAGAAATAAGAAATGGGGATGAAGCAGTTTGTCCCAATTCCAATTTCAATTCTTATGTTTCCCTTTACTTTTCATTTTTGTGTTCCTAAAGTGACATGCCCCAAACAGCGCCCTCTTTCTGTGAGAAATTTTCATAGTTAAAAAATGCTGTCTTTTATTAATTTTACTTCAAAGGAGTAATGTCTTCCTAAACAAATAATCCCTGCATAAAGTTATTTAGCATATACTTCCTAAGTGTTACGTCATTTGCCATGGTAATTGGGTCTAAACATCCATTGCTAAAGCACAGGAAAACGGTTAACTGGTTTTAGTGTAGACCCAATAACCATGGCAACACACAAAGGGTGACGTTTTCACTTTAGTGCTCTATTTCAGGGGAACTTTAAATTGCAGTGAAAAATCAACTGTTGACAGAGACCCAGCGAAAATTATTGTTAATGTCATTGTGCTCCTTTTTTCATTTGTTAATTTCTGCATCAGGGAAACAAGGAAGTATAAACCGTATCGAATAGCCACCATCTTGTAGGACAACGTTTGTCATTTAAACTGGTCAACAATACGGGCTATAGGCCTATTACAGTATTCTTGGGTTTCACTTTCTTGACAGCCAGTTGCTATCCGCCATTACTGTTTCCATACTATGGCACAGCATAGTGAAAATAATTAAACACTGATAATTTAATTTTAAAAAAGGTTAGCATGACTTTTAAATGTTGATAGACTGTTTGAAACTGGCATACCGTGCTTTTGTTGGCAAGTTTTTAAAAATGTTCAGACTTGTTTTTCAGGGTTGATGGCAGAATTATCAGTGTTGAATTATTTTCGCTTTGGCGTTCCATAGTATGGACAGTGATGGCGGATAGCAACCGGTTGTCAAAAAAGTGAAACCTAAGATTACGGTCTATACTTACAGTGCTCAGCTGGTAGGGCACCTGCCCAGTGTGCCAGAGGTCTTGGGTTCCATGAGGATCATGTGCTTTTATCATCATGCCACATTTTCACAGTGAATGTGGGGGTTGGGAAAAATCAGCTTGGACTAGTGTAATATTGGGAATGCATGTACAGCATTATAAAACATGTACACATTATTCCAAGCCAAGTATAAAATAAATAAAATAGAAACGTCAATATGTGAGGCAGTATGAAGCTCATAAATATTCTATAATTTTAAGCTATGTTACCACGCAGACAAAATGAAACACGACAAAATGAAACACGCTGCTTCATTTAAAATGTATAACCAATATGTACATATACTTTATTTCAAACAGCAGTAAATGAGGATGCTCATTTGTTAAATTCAAAAATAGACAAAAACAATGCAATTTTTTATACAACAATCTGTTACCATTTGAGCGCATTAATACAAAATCCATGCTGTTACATGCATGTAACTACACATCAGTGTTTAAAAATGCCAAATAAAAACCATGCCATGTTAGAATATCTTCAAACATCACTTAAAACAAGTTGGGAAATTCATATTTCTTTTGCAAAACAGTTTAAATGATAAGAGTTCAAAGCCCTGACATTACTGGATTAATAATATTAAAATTTCTTGGAGTTGTTAAAGAGCCTATGATTGGGAATTTTTATCAATGAAATCTATGCTTTGAAACTACTCTACTCAGTCATAAACATCCTATTCGGAGCTTGTTTGTGGGTTAAAACAGAGGTTTTTAAGCTTTTATGCTAATGTATATGCATATTCATGAGCAAGGTTGTGACGTCACAAAAGGCAAACGCAGGAAAATCATTAAACTGCACACAAGAAAGGAAATACAAAGCAGGGTTGCTGCTCTGCAAAATATCTATTGCAGATATTACCACTGTAATTTCATTATCTTTCAATTTAGGTTCATACATTTGAAATTGTTTAGTGAGAGTTGTTAGTACATACTCTATTAATCACCCAACAAAATTCTGTCACCAGACAAATCCAAAAATAATCATCTTTGCCTTTTTTATAATGTACGTTTTTCAACAGTATACATACGTATTCAACCTTCTTTTTTAAAATTCTAAATTGGACCTAAAAATAAAAGTAGACTGAACAAATTTTCCAGCTAAAAATTTCCAAATAAAAGGCATTTTCATAAAACGAAATAAACTTGGATTGAAAAACTTGATGACATGATTGCATGGATAGAAGTAGAACCTTCTAAATAAATGCACAACATTGTTCTTTTGAATGATTTATCATTTACTGCAAAATTACATGCATCGGCGATTAATTCCCAGAAGAATATGATTGAGTCATTACTCAACAAAATAATGTATTCTAGCTGCATGTTGAAAAGAAAGAAAAAAAATTATCTCAGTCAAAGCAGCATGCGCCTTGTGTAAAATTGTTTCCCATTGGCAATTTGTTTTAGTCAACTTTTGCCTTTTTGCTGATCATTTTATAGTTAATTTTTGCATTCATATCTTTATTTGTAATCCAGCATAACCCAACACAATTTCTGGATATTGTAAAATACTGGTTGATTGGTTGCAGAACCAAACATCTGTCTTTTAACCAACATCTGGATTTTGTAGCTGCAGCTGCTCTTATTAGATAATGTCAACACCGAAGGGCGTTATCGTGAAACAATTATGCAAATAATATGTTAAGCGATTTTCAACAGCTTCCACACAAATACACATGGTCTATACAGTCCTTTGCACCCACTACCCCTATTCAACCATTTTGTGATAAATCTGTTTGTGAACAATCACAATACAAAAGGTAAAACAATTTCCATTGTACTCTCGTGGTCAGTCCCCCAGCCCTGGGATAGTACCATGCTGTGACCTACTTTTTTTTGGTTGGGCCCTAGTGAATAAAATGGAAAAGAGGCAAACAAAAGAAGATTAAAAACAGCTCATTATATTGACATAAAAGCCAACAGCTGAGCAGCTAGCACAAGGTTTGCATGGTTAAATAGTTGTAGGCACCCTTGGGGCTGGGGATATGCACTGCACCTGGCCTCGGCAGCTGTGGATAATTAGGCTATTTGACCAGTGCATACAATGCCTAAATCTACAAACCACAATACACCTTAAGCCTGCATACTAAAACCACTGTACATGAATATTGTCTTTCTTTGGGGATGCATTAGCAGCAAAAGCCATGTTAATTAGGGTTTGCAAAAGCCAGACGACATTTCAGTTTTAATCTTTCGGTAAATGGAATTTCAAAATTTCCTCTGTTAACTTTTTACATTAACAGTCACAATTTAAATTTGTGCTTATTTTTAAAAACAGAAATATGCAGTCAAGAAAACGTCCAAAAATATTTTAATAAGGTTACAAAATAATGTCAGTGATGTTCATTTTTAGTAGACCTACTCAACAGGGGAAAACAAACATTTTCATTAATAGTTTTCAAAAATTATTTGTAATGGAGTGGATATTGAAAATTATATACCTCATGCGTAGATTCCTGTCATCTGATTGGTTAAAAGTGGGGGCATTGAATCGGCTAGACCCGGCGCGTATATGCCCACCGGGCAATAGTCTTTGCCATGCCCCGGGCATAGTCATTTAGCGGGTTCCGGACGCGCGCATTACATGTGTTAGCATAGCTGTGCACCAACTATGCAGCTGGGCGCTTCACGTAAAAATTCATCAGGACGGTAATGGCAGAATCTCGACGTCTGTCGTAGATGATGAAGTCCTTAAGCTTAGAAAGTAAGAGAAGTGGCCTACAGTGTAAACTGTGTCAGGTGAAATGTGCTACTAAAGTGCCAGGTGATTATGCTACAAATGTTTGCTGTAAATATACAACTTTTCCGCCGTAGACCAGCTTCCGAAATCGAAACTCGAAGGTGACTGTCATGTATCGTTACTTTTAACCAACCAGATGACAAAAATCTACACATTCGGTATATAAAACAAATATTGACTGCTGTTTATTCGGGTCATGGTTAAGATTATAGGCCCTCGGTGATCTCGAAGCCATGACTATGCCCCTCGGCTTCCGCCTCGGGGCATAGTCATGGCTTCGAGATCACCTTGGGCCTATAATCTTAACCATGCCCCTCATTGCAGTCAATATTTGTATACTATTTAATTGGTTTTAAATTTACCAAATAATTTCTATAACCAGTTTCTTTCCTGCCTTTTGCATCTTTTGAGTGGCAGAAACAGTTGAGGTACCTTTGGCAACAGTCAGTTGGCCAACATTACTTCCAGTATAAACTCAAACTTTGCAGTCAAAATATGTTAACAAGTAGTCTATACGAAGCTGTAATTATTGTGAATCAATCGCTTTGCCCTATACCAGTCCTTCAAAGGTTACTGACCTACCATAAATATGCACAGATCCAACTCACGATAGCCTTAGGCACTTACTGACAAGCCAGGGTTATTTTTTCCCCCAATTTCTTTTGCCAACTGAAAACGGAAGCGAGCTTACAACATCACATAAGAAACGGTCTCGCCCACTGGAAGGAACACCTGCTGCCAGTACAAAGGGCTGAAGCCGGCCTATTGACAAGTCCAGCGAGCAGCTGCACTCATGCAGGTGCACAGGAAGCGCCAAACTAATGACTGGCGGGAAACGGGACACAGTCCATACTGAGGCTTGCCTTGCTGTATGCAAGAGGAAGATAAGACCTGGGGAAGCTACCAAATACCCTCTCACTCTCCCCTGAGCTCATCTGCTTCTAAGCCAATGTTAAAAATGAACATGTGACTGTGGGGCAGATCGGACAAGGAGTGTGTTGCGCGTGTGCAAGGTTGTTGGGAGGGATCAGGCAAAGAGATGGAGGGTCCTAGTCCCGAGTAGAAGTTTGGGGATTCATTGTTGTCTTGAATAGATTAAAAGGGTATTGGGTTACTGGCTGTAGCAACACGATCACAGCTTGTGGTCAAAGTGTTATCTGAACGTACTTCAGTCTAAAATAGGCTGGTATCCAGTCACACTCCTGGCTGTTTTTGACCAAGTTTTATCCACTGAATTAATTAAGGCAGCCGTTTAAAAACTCTGGAGCTTTGTATAGGGGTTTGCGTGCCTAAAGCACAACTGAAGTTGGGAGAGTTTTTACCATCAATTTCTAATTGATTTTATGTGCAATTTAAAGACAGACTACATGATTGAAACAACAGCACTACACAACTAAAGAATAATGTTGATAAACTGTCTTGTAGAGGTTTCAGCCACATAGATGTAATAATACCTAAAAACAATTTAAAATTCCATACAAGGTTTTTGTGTTGAACGAATGGTAAAAAAAGGAGTAATTTGCAAACATTGTTTTAAGCACCTTTAGTTGGCAATTTCTCTCACAAAGGTGCCATTTTACACGGAAAAAAATCATGTGGCTTTTTACCATTGCTGTCAAAACTTTCAGTAAGGTTTTTACTGTCTGTTCGTTAAGTAAAATTTGGGTAACTGCAAATGATGTACTGGACTTTAAATCATGCTTGTGGCCGTCATATCATGATTTTATTTAAGAATGAATATTTTATAGATTCAAAAAATCTACCGGTAATAAGTTACAAAAATTCCAGGGATGTTGGGGCACAATTTATCGGGCTTATATCGTTTGTGGTTGGGTTGCATATTGAATTGGAAAATACAGTTAACACGTTTTTTTTTTTAATTCCTACAAAACCCACACCAGGTTTGAATGACAGCAAAAAATGTCAAAGCTTTTTTTTCTATCTTTGTGCGGAACTGCACAAAGGTGTCAGATAATTTGCAATATCACAAGTAAAAAGGCGAATGTGTTCTAGCTTATTAAAAATCACTTGTATTGAACTTTGAAATTTCATGTAAATCATTCAAAAGGGATCTTGTACAAGGTAACATTTCTGTATATTTCTCAAAGTTTAGAGCAGAGGTTACATAAATTGCAGCAATTTTATTTCACTTAATTCTGCAATCATGATTACAGAATGTTCAATATTCAACTGCATTCTCTCGAAGAAACTGAAACTAAATTTTTCACAAACGATAAAAGATTAATTTAAAAAACGATAAAAGATTAATTTAAAAAAGAGATAAATTAGTGGAATTTGTCAAAAAAGCAAATGTCTTGGAACATTCCTATAATTTAAAAGAAGTTTATTTCCATTCCACTCTGTTTCATGCTTTTGTATAAACACTTTTTCTTTTTGTTCAGAGTGATTTTTCCCAGACAATATAGAGCTGAATTAATAATTTTGATTGTGTCAGAGTTAGTAGCTTTTAAAAAGAGTTTGTTCAAAATAATCTACCCATGATGAGACGCTTTGGGATAAAAGGTGCAATTTATATATAAATATAGGCCTGAGCAACTGCTCCAGTTTGTTCTTTAACTTGGGTAGATTTTTAAAAAAGTTTTTTTGAAAGCTAATTACTCACTAAATCATAAAAACTGTGCACCTGATTTTACTACAATTTTTTTTAAGGTCAAACTGACAGACCACAAAAGTCCATCAAAATAAAGCAAAACTCGGTGTTAAAGTTTGAAATTAGAACAAATAAATAGACCTTAGATACAGACCCCACGTGTTTAATTACAAGTCAACTTGCCGAGACTAAAAATGGCCAGGAGATTTTATCAAGTTGGCAAAAAAAAATCACAAAAGGTGTAGATTGGCTTTATTTTCTGAAAATTTTAAATATACTGATTTGGGGGCAACAGCTAATATCGTCACACTCAAAACATATACCCAGCACGATATGTGACAAAGGGACTCTCCCTGCCGCCCCTATGCCTCAACGCTCTCTTCCCTTTGTAAGCGCACTAACCCGACACCATACACCCTCCAAAAAAAAGAAATGAATTCCTTTAAAATTCCTTGGATGTTCGAGACACGTGGTACGAATGGACATATGCAGCACGATATGTGGCAAACGGACTCCCCCTACCATTGTTCCCCTATTGTGTCTCAAACATCTAAGGAATTTCCAAGGAATTCCTTTCAGTTTTTAGGGGGGATTGGTACGTTAACAAAAGGGAAGAGTGTGTTGAGGTATGGGGGGGGGGGGGGGGGGGGGGGTGGAGTCCCTCTGCCACATATCGTGCTGGGTATACGAATGGAAGTACCTCCTCCGTCACATAACGTGCTGCATATGCACCGACATGTTCAAAGGTTTATGTTCATGGCTGCTGAAGTTCCCCGACTATACTAAAGATGAAACTGAAGAGCTGTAGACATTGAAGGAGTGTCAGGTCATGCAATTAACACCAACTGGCTAAAACCCGTCCATGGTTTTGCGACCTAATTAAATTTGGTGAATTGCAGTATTTGAAAAAAACCTTTAGGTGCTTCTGGTTCTACATGTTGCTGTATTTTGTCCCTTTTAAATGACAGCACACCACACACAATGGTTAAGACTATCACCCACTTTCATCAGTTTGCATTTTTATGGTGCAAATGACGTACAGAGGCTTTTGTGTAATTAGTCATATTGAGTGCAATTTGCCAATATTACTCGTAAAGTTTATGCTAAGGCTGCATAATAATAATTCCTGGTTTCTCACATCAAATTTGTTTTGTTACCTTTTATTTATAAAAAAACTTGCAAATTTTTGAACTATCCAAAAACACAATTGACAATTTAAAGTACATGTCTACTCAACTTGTACTGAGCCTGTACACGAGCTCATTGTGCCATGGCAAATTAAAGGGACACACCGGCTTACTGTTTACATAATGTAGCGATCTAGCATCCTTGACAATAGTTTTTCGATGGTCAGTTGTGAAAAAAAAATTATCAAAATGTCAAGTAATTAACTAGAAATGTTTAAAATTAACAAAAGAGACAAATGTTGGGCTATACGCTTTACCAGCCGTCGCGATGTATTATGTATCATGTGTTTGTAAATAAAGGTGGCGTTCGACATGGGTCGACACGTGTTTAACCTCGATTCTTGTTTTCCCCGACTCATCATCACCTTGCATGATCCCTCAGGTCAGCGCCGACTCGAGAAAGCAACTCCAACGCAACATGTTGGTGTCTTTAGCGCCCTCAATAGTTAGCTGTTTTTTCTTCGGATATTATTTATCCCCGCGAAGCAAAGACGCGAAAATCTGAGAGATTCTCTCGTCCGTATCAACACCCAGAAACCCTTCTATATGAAATATGTTGGCAGATTTGTGTACAAATTGGAATGTACATACATGTAGAGTTCGTAGGACATTATTTTCCAACAAGAGAAACCAACCACGAATGACAAAAGCAACTCGCACTTTGCGCTGGTTTCTACAGCTGGAAATAAAACTAACTCCATTGCAAGACCACGTGATTTATCAGAACCAGAATCTGGTTCCGATAAATCACGTGACCTTGATTTTTTGGAAAATGCTCAAAAACGGCCAAATTTATTTGGTGGTTTCTTTTTAGGTTTTCTTCAGTCTATTTCGGAAGGACTTTCAGAATCATGTATGGGTCTATTTCGAGCCCAAAATAGTCCAACAAAGCCGGTGTGTCCCTTTAAGCGCCACCTGCTTTTGTATTGGCACCGAATTGCCATCCGTGAATTGTAGAATATGAAGACACGAGAGCACACTCACCCCACCCACCGGGAGAGGCTATAAGCCAGGCACTCGGGGCATGACGTAAGCCTTTCCCGTGCACAGCCCGTGTACAAACCATCAAGAAATGTACCCAATTGATGTTTACGTCATGCACGGAGTGCCTGGCTTATAGCCTCTCCCCCCACCCACCACCCACCGCCCCCCGCCCACTCCGACTTCTTTCCATGCAAAAACGATAGGCTCTTCATCATTACCCATGTTACATTTACATCCCAAAATTACCCTGTTTGTATTCTGCAAATACATGCCAAGTACAGGCCTACCTCATTTAATTTGGAGCCTGTAAAGAATGTTGGAGGAAAATGCATGCCTCGTTGAACTGTTGATAAAAGTTCTGAGAAACCAGTTATATTTTTATGCGGCTTAACACCTTTTGTTTTTCATAATGGCGTACTGGCTACCAAACAAGGTACAAAAAACCTTATCTCGGCAGTAAAATACTGTGAAAAATAATTAAATGTTTTCATCGCAAAAATGTGATATAGGATAAATAAAAAATTTGACAAAACCATCAACTTATGGACTCTGTTTTTGTCATTTTTAAGCAGGAACAGTGGATTTTGTCCACGTTACTGTCTAAACATTTCGCTGTATATTTACTGGTACATGTACCAATTTTTCAGAAGCACTTATTGCCTACATATACAAGAAACAAAAACAAATTATGAAAATTACCAATTTCTCAATAGAACCTGAATTCAAGAACACTTAAAGTTTACCATGTAATACCATGGGCATCAGATAAAACGCTTTATCCCAACAGCTTCTTTATTATATCGTATTATATGGTATTTTCTACCACAGTAACAAGAAAATGTTACAATTGTAAATTGGCTAATTATTAAAGAACGCTCCCCACAAAGCTGCACACACAGAGTCCATTGAACAAAGTGAAATTAAGTGTGCAATCACCAGACTGAATATTGTGTCAAATATATACACAATTATTAAGTTGGCAAGAAAGTAATAATACTTTTCCATTTATATATTAAGTCTCTCTTTATATACATAGTACAAATTGTAGCGGTTGAAGAGGAGTGTAGTTCATAGCCGAGGTGACTCAATGAGAGCTGAATGATATATAGTTGTTGCAAAAAGTGCGACGATTAGACAAACTGTACACATGTCTGTTGTCAAGTCTAGTTCCCCGCTCCCTATGCTGCAAAGCCACTGTGCTTATCGAGCAGACTCTGATGTAACAGCTGGCAGTGCTACCGTAGCTGGTGGGGATCCAGCTCCTGACACAATGGAGTGGCTGGAACCATTGGGGCTAGCCGCTGCAGAAGACGTAGCCACTGCTGTGATGGGTTTGCTGCTTCCTGCACTGGCTGTGGCTAAGGGTGTACCCTCCATGCGACCTGATGACGCGACACTCTGCGCAGCGTACTGTCCACATACACGGTGGTGGGTTTCCCAATCTTTGTGCTGACAGAAAGCGCCGCAATACCTAGCCGTGTTACAGCCACTGCATGTCTCATTGGCTTTACGACCACAGTTCCAACAACTCTGTGATGCAAAATAATAAAATAAATATATGTGAAACGGATGAAAATTGCTTTAAAAAGCAATGCTAGGATGCATATTCCATAAATTACATATACCAGTATTTAATTAAATTTTTGACATTTATACAACAAAATACAGCAATGTTTCAGAAAACATTTAAAATCCATCTGGTTTTTGTTAAATTTCTTTGTCACCGCTCTTGTAAAAAATGTGGGTCAATGCAATAAAATAACCTAACCATTACCCATTGGTCCTGCATAAAATTGTGTACACTGTTAGGGTTAATAAACATCTTAAAAAGCAGCTTCATTATATGTGCAACATCTGTCAAATTTCTTAGAGATCTTTTGCAAATTGTGAAATCTCTTTTTGCACAGAGAGTTAGAGCTCAGAAAACAATCAGCAAATTTCTATCTCCATACGCTTTTGTTTTAATCAGGAGTTTGTAGAATTTGTTTGTTTCAATCAACCTCAAAACTAAAGTTATCAAAAGTTACTGTGAAAGAATTGCCTTTTACAGTTATCTAAAATATTGTAAAATTTATAAATGCAACATCTGGGCATGGTTCTACAAGAACAATTTTATCAATTTCCCCCGAATGATATCCGTTTTCATTAAATACTTTGGGATAAGTGCCTTTCTCTGGGCAGTAATCAGTGTGAAGCATGCATTTGTTTACAACCTTTGTATGACAAATAAAAGCACGTTATTGAACTTGAGAGGGAAACAAGCGAAATGTGGTCACTTTCTCACACATTTCCCAGATAGACGAATCAATTACCCGCCTGTATAATAAGTGCTCCAAACAGCATATGGTCCTTTCCCACCAGTTCTAAAATTCAGGATAAATTTGCTATCTTGATTGGCAACCTCAGGGTCTATCATGTTAAGTTTAAACACTAGTGTTAGTCAACCACATGAAATGTGTAGTGTGCTACAACATACTTTGTATGTTCTAAAATTGTAGCGGATAATCTCGAGTTGTTGGCAACGATGGATTAAAAAATCTTGTCATTATTGCCGTTTCTGGATATAAAGGCACAGCATTGATGGTGAAACTGTGAATTTCTAGTTAAGATTAATTTGACATGGATATTTTCCAAAAACTAATTTTTTGCTGATGGGGTACAACTGATATGCACAGATGAAATGCACAGGGAACAACATTTCCTTCCACAAATCACAAATTACATTTCAATATACTCACCGAGCAAAACTTTACCAAAAGGTTTCAATGCATTTTTTACTTACAGAAATTCTTTTTACTGTAATGTTTCAGAAATCATATGTACTATTTAAGACCAAATGTCAACAAATTGCAGTACAGGGGAATTTTAAAGAAAAATAATTCACATCCGACAGTACCTTACACGAGACACCTATGAGAAAGAAAGTTTTAAATTGTACTGGACTAGTAGGGGAGTGTGGGGTTAGTTGGAACACGTCACATGTACAATATATGACGAATATGCAGGGCCTATAAATTTAAAGTCCCTGCTCACTAATTGGAATCTCGAAAATCAGAAATGTTCAGGGATTTACACATAATCTACACAATATAAACATATGATGGAAATTAGGGTAGCACTTAAAACTAACTTAAGTAATTCTTTAAGTGGTACCTTAATTTCCACCATTTGTTTTGATAGACTAACACGGCTACCCACAGTATAGTACAATATAAACGTGATGATGGTAGTAAACTTCCCTTAAAATGTTTCATTTTTTCTGAAGTGCTGTAGTCTTTGAGAAATGAGTAAGACAATTATTTTTCGTCTCATGAGAGGAAAATTCACTTCCCGAATAACACTTCGGACAGCACCACATCGCCCTGCACCACTTCGCCCCAAAACCACTTATTCGCCCCAAAAACACTTTGTGCACAGGCCGTGGTTCAGGGCGAAGTGGCTGTAAAGCTTTTTTTTTACTGTTTTCTCAAAAGTTAGACAAAGTACGGAGCTGACTTTGACTCAGGTTGGTTTTAATCATGCATATCTTCAATCACACAGGGAGATAAAACTATTTGTAACGGTTTAACAATCGTGTGTTCTACCTTTAAACCAAAATTAAGCCAAATGAATGTGTAATTATGGTTAGGATGAGAAGTAAAATATGTTTCGCCTTTAAATATTCCCCTTTTGGTGAACCAAAAACAAAATGTATGCCCATAGGCCAAGCTGTACAATTTAATTCATAGATTACTAAACAAGTGAGGGCAAAATGTTATCCCCTTGCACAAAATGTGGGAAAATAAAGTAAAACTTCTATCCAAAAGGCACTACATTCACCTATAAAATGTTGGGGCTAGTTGAAACATGTTCCAACTAACCCCCTCGTTCACGTTATGTTCCAACTAACCCCGACGGCCCATTTGACATTTGCAAGTTGGCTACGCAAAACGTGGACTGCAATTTGACATTTCTTTATCCTCATTTTGTAGTTTAGAACTATAATACGCATAAACTAGTCAAGTGAATTTATGAACATCATTAGCATAACACAACATTTCTGAATGGTGAAAAAAAAATTCCTTTCTCATTTCAATTGGACTGTAGCACATGTGCTGTGGGAAATGTGATGGGTGGCTGTTGGCAATTATAGCAACATATGAGTGGCAGTATTTCATAAAAATAACTACAGCCATGGAGAAAATATATCAATGTTTCAAAACACCCCATGTTCCCCTACTCAACCAACTGAGCTATTCAGAGATCCTAATCAGGTCCCAAAGTGTGGCATTTAAAAATGTGTTTTTTGGGTCGATTTAAAACAACCTTTGAGATACAAGTCAATGTTGTAAAAACAGCACTTTTATTTGCCATGACAATATTCACCGGCCGACTGTATGGTTATTTTTAATTCTTTGCATTTTAATTATAGCGCACATTCCACATAAACATGTATTTGTGCGCTTCACATGTCTTTTTTTTATAAACTTACATGTCTTCCACCTAAACATCGAGATAAATAGGTGGGTGGCAACGGCCAAAGACACCAGGGAATCCTCTTACTCTTCACGAAGGAGTGCTCTGAGATCTTTTAGGTGCGCTACACAACACACTGGACCAACGGGCTTTTGTATACATCCCTTCTGACGTATGGACCAATTGTGGTTGAGTGCTTTGCTCAGAGACACAGGCACCACGGCTGGGTTTCACCCAAATGTTGCGAGTCTAAGACCCAAACCACTGCCACGGTACCCCACAGTTATTGTTTTGATGAATGAAAATGCTGTTAATCATAACATAAATTAATTGAGACATGAGGAGATAAAGTATATATCGCCTACAATTTCTGTCTAAAAAGTGTTGGATGCAACTGGGACAAAATATCAAATGTAACTCGGACACCAAACATTTTTGGACCCCTAATTGAAAAAGGACATGGAGTCAGAAACAGCTTTTTTTATGATTGTGATATAATGTTTCAATACCTCACTAGAGTCTTCTTGGTGGTTGAGCAAGGATACCACATTGTCAGCAGCCTGCCTGCGTGCATCCACCACAGCCTGGTCCAGTTTGGCCCTCTCAGCACTCACCATCTCGTTAGCTTTCTGCTCAGCAGCTGCCACTGCCTTCTGCAACTCTGACACTGCTTGACGCTTCACTTCATTCACCGTTTCTTCTGAAATTAATGTCAGAGAATTCTCATAATTTTCTGATTCAATCACCCCCATCCAGCTGGTTCTCATTTTCAAATGAGAATAATTCATTAACCAAAAACATCTGTGACTTTGGGGATTTTAATTTTTCTCCAAGAAAAGAAAACTAGGGAATAAAGCATAAAGTACTCAGTGTTTTTATTCACTGTTATATGTTTAGTTTTAAGAAGTCCAGGCTGGCCCAAATAATGCTCTTTTTTATACATTTCTTCCACAGAGTTGTGTTCGCACTCAACCTTTCTGGGTTAGACTTGGACAAGTCACTTGCCAAAAGAGGCCTTTTCCCACACAACACTATAACTCAGTAATCAAAACATTTAGCCACAAGATTATCCACAAGAAATATCATGGTGACTCATCACCCTGGTTAACCGACCAAAAATGTCAACTGACCCAAGTAACCGTTTATTATAGTGCAAGTGGGTTAACCCACCAATCTTGGGGTCAACTATAGGAAAATGCTCGGGGTTGATGTGGGATACTTGCCCCAGGTTAATGTGAAGTACAGCCCATTAACAAAATTATGCCACACGAATTTCCACCCTCATAAGCTGTACCCGTTGCTGCATGTGCAGTAGGAAAGGGGTCACTTTACCCATCTGAAAGCATACATGTATTACCCATGTTTGTAGTGTGAAGAGAGCCCCTGGGGTTTACCTTTAAGAGGTACATCATGTACATGTACCTGGGTAAAAAAGGTACCTGGGTCAGAGCCAGGTAGTGTGGAAAGCAACTAGGTAAGACCTATGCAGACAGTCAGTAAACATTAAAATGTCAATCACTATTTGCAAGTTTCTCTCTCCCAGAACAGTGGCAAAGCCACCTGACAAAACGTCAAATTTGTTATTGGTGAAAATTATGTACATGTACACCTGTACAATGTCTCTTTGTAAAATACCAAACTTATCAGTATTGCATGCAACACTGTGCAGGCAGCAGAGAAAGCTTACTTATTGATAACTGACGTACATGTACGTGCAAATCTAAGTTTGAATGCCTGCAAAAATCACCTGCAGATTTCAGATTCCATTGTGAAAATCACTAGTCATAAACATGCAGGGGTTTTTACAGTAAATTACAAATTATACATGTGGATAACATTCTTAAAAATTTCACCGTCACAAAAGGCTAGTTCAGACAAAACCTGCTCAACTTAAGCTCAACTTATTAAAAGCCTTGATCTTTCCCAATTGTCTATACATGTAGACTATTTTTAGCATGGTCTAATTCCAGTCTATGGAGACCTTTTTGATATAGGCCTATCCCACGTTAATCCTCTATCATTGTGTTAGGACAGTTTCACATCAGGTACAATTCACTACCTTGACCACTTTTGTGCAGTATTATAGATATAGTGATAGTCTGATACAGCGCCATGACCTCAGTAGACAGTTTTCAGTCAAATGCTCAGGCTTGCGGTTAGAAAAAGTCCCACAATTTGTCAGCAAAAATTACACTGTTTCTGGTCTCCTTAATATGGTGTCTGAACATAGCAACCATGTTGATATGTAGTGAACCACAGCTGCATAGCATTTGTGTCTGCCAGTACAGCAGACACAGGCATATGTCTAACACCTGGATAAACAGCCCTGTCCTCCTTATGCTAACAGTAGGGAGCCAGGAATGTTTGTGATGCAGAAACTTCAAGGCTCGTAAAATTACGTTTTGTTCACACAAGACATAATTTTGTAAAACATTTACTGACTGTTGATATTCCAGTGGTCAGTGGCCAGTGTCGAAAGACCAAAGCAATTCAATAAAACCTTTTGAGACCTCATAAGGCAGATTATCAATTGTGTCATCATTTCTGTGAATAGTATCTATACAAAGGAAGCTTAAAAACATTCTTGAAAATTCTTGAGGGGAAATTAATAAATACGTTTTGCAAAATTGTGACTTCAAGAATTAGCTTGTAAAAATAACTGATGAATTTTTTTTATATGTTCGCTCATGGAATTATGAAGAAAAAAAAGGACGATTCCTCGGATTTTCCCCCCAAACACAAAATGGACCACTGTTTATTAGAAATTAGCTTGTAAATTCCTCCCAAAATGTTTGGTTTTGTGCAAACATCTTTCATTTTTCTGCCATACTTCATATGCTTCAGACCGTGTGCTAATTTATCAAACTCAAGTTGTCTGTCTCTTTTTGAGCCAATGAAAATGAGTATGATAACCTTTTATGAGTATGATAACCCAAATATGGTGCTGATGAGATCCCGGCCACCAGATTATAGTGCACACAGGCATCAATTAGATTGTGCATTAGATTTTTGTATACAGGAGAGTGGGGTGAAGCGCTCATTATCACCATGAGTAGACTGACAAACATTTAACTTTTGGACTTTTTAAAATGAAAATATGCCTTTTTTTAAATTTATCTTTTCCTGTTTTTGTTTTGTTTATTTTATTTTACTTGTATTATCAAAGGTTGCATAAGCAAGGGGAAAGTGAATGATCCATGTGTTTTGCCGCTCTTGACAAGGTGTTTCAAAATGACTTTAAATGTGTTCTCTTCGTTCTCAGTCGGTTGCATACGTATATATGCACTCAGTGGCTCACGTCATGGTTGTGTGTGCAACCAGTCCAGTGCACATACACAGGGTAACCTACATGTACATGTACCTACGGAAAGTGTGTGAAGCCTGAATCGTGCAGCTTGTACACAGCGCCCATTTCAGACTGCCCAGATGCGAACAAACTAAGTAAATCGTTTGCAAATGATCTAAATAATTTCATCTTCGTTTATTATTTTCTGGTAAAATTATATAACCTCGGGCGTAAACATTTCATTGGATAGTTCCTACCAATTCAACCTTTACTTTAAGGAAGTTTTTCCTAGGCCTAGTCAACTTCTTGATTAACATTTTGGGTCATTGCAAATCCAGTGGGCTTTTAAGTCATTTTCACACGCAAAAATCAAAACCTCAATGCTTAAATGTGAGACTGAGTAGAATTGTTTACTGAACATACATTGTACAGTTTTGTAATATCATCACCTGATAAAGTGTTGACACTTGAACTTTTTCCTCACTATATTTCACAGTATAAATGACTGTTCAACCCATTAGCAACCCCATTTATTTTCTGCCTTGCAGCCCACATGGTCTTGTGACCTAGTTTCCGTGAGTGGGTCATATCATAAACTGCAGGATTTATTTGGGGAGGTTCAGCTAAAACAAGCAATGCGCATCATTGGTACTTCAGAAAATAAACAGGTCGAGTGCAGCTTATGAGGTAAAATCAACAATTTGAAGTTCCCTGGACATAATATAGACAATACATGTATTTATAACTGTCAGATTGTGCTAAAATGAATCCATGGTGTTTTTTTCCACATAAATTAAATTGACAATGGTGGTATTACTGGTTTTTACTTTTCTTATGACACCTACAATGTAGTTAGGAACTTAACTAGGTGTTGTTTAGTCAACTTGACTTTATTGCTTGGAATCCCCTTACCAAAAAAATTAAATTAAATTTAAAAAATTAACAAAAGCTGCATCACTGTGTCATTTTGGGAGACTTCAACTTACGCTAAACATAGTTTTGGCCCTAAATAGTCTGATTACAAGAACTTTAAAATCCAGATGCGGATGTAGGGACAAATTACCACAATGGTACATGTATGCAAGCAATTAGTTAAATGTTTACTGCAAATATTGCAAACTCCTTTACAATTTCCACAATAGGCCCTATTTGTAATTCTGAACTACACTTGATATCAACACCTTCAGGGAAAAAATACACCTACAGCTACATGTACTGTGCTGCCGAGAAAACCCCACAACTAACATACATGTGAACAAAACAGCATTTGCATTTGACTTTAATATTGAAATTGAGTCATTGACAGCTGCGACTGATTAGTTATGTTAAATTATATGAATTCTGGCCAATTTACACGATCATACTTTTGTTCAAGAACTTCAGCTAACATTTGTGTGATGATGTTCAGGAGCAAATGTTCTAATGTGTAGGGAATTTGAACAACTGCAAACAAGCTTGAACAAACTTGAACATGTACGAGCATGCACATTAATTTGAACATGTTGGACGATGTTCAAGCTCTGAACCAACCAGATTACAGAATTGGATCACATGGTATCATTACAGAATTGGATCACATGGTGATCAGGCGGCAAGAAAATCCACAAAATCCATAAAACAATCTATGGAACCTCCACTTACTTTGATCAAGTATGAAACATACTTTTGTTGGATAAAGTTTTTGAACGAAAGTATTATCGTGTAAATTGGCCTTCAAGCCCAATTTATTATTATTTCTTTTTGGTAATCATACCAATAATTTCTCTAAAGTGGCCCATTGCACTGTCACTCGCAACCGTGAGGAAACTCATGAAGAATTAGAAATTAGAAATGGCCAGATACACCGGGGAATCCCCTTGCTCTTAACGAAAGAATGCTCTGGGATCTTTAAAGTGCATTACCTAACACACTGGATTAATGGTTTTTACATCCCTTCCGAAGGATGGAGCAAGTGTGGTCGAGTGCCCTGCTCAAGGGCACACGTACCGCAGCCGGGGGGGGGGGGGGGGGGGGGGGGGGGGGGGGGGGGGGGGTTCGAACCCGTAACTCCAAGTTTTCACCTACGATTGCAAGTCAATGACCCAAACCACTCGTCTTACATGATCATACTTCTGTTCAAGAACTTCATCCAACATTTGCATGATGATGTTCAGAGGAAATATTATATCATGTAAATTGGAATTTGAACATTTGCGAACAAGCTTGAACATGTTGGACGATGTTAGAGCATGCACATTAATTTGAACAAATGTATGACTGTGTTCAACCTCTAAACCAATCAGATTACAGATTTGGGTATTTTTGGTCACATGGTATTTCTGGTCACATGACAATCCACAAAAACAGCATGAACAAACTTGCACGATGGCATAAACAATCTTAAACAAAGTTCTTTGTCTCTGAAAATTTTATGTTTAAGCATAAAATGTGTTACTTTTTTATTTTGCTATGTTCACCTGAGAAATGCAAATGCATGAATGAAATTTCGTCAAATTTTGCAAAATTATAATGTGCCCACTTGGGTTAAAGGAGCGTGACCAGAGTTTCTGGAAAATAGTTTTCGATGTAACTTACCTATATTATCAAGTAACTCCCATACACACCTCCCATGTCCCAAAAACCCGAAAACATTCGCAATTTCCAGTAAAAAATTGAACAAAACTATGGAGTATGCTTTCAGCGGATAAACGTTGATACTGGAAAATTAGTTTACAAATAATCGGTGGATTTTCGACGATATCCTCGGAAATATGCGGCCTAGAAGCGCGGGAGTTTCAGTTTCGTAATCAGAAAAATATAACGGATGTTATGATATACAAATCTCATGACCCATAAGGTAAGTCCCGGGGAGTTATGGGTAAAAAAAAGTGATCTGGTCACACTCCTTTAATTTCTGCCCAGGTAAAGTCATTTAACCATCCAAGTCTTTATGCGTGTACATGTACTGTTCCAATTCTAGTGGTCACTTGACCCTGTGTACTAAAAATGTGCATGTCTCGATTGCTCATGATGTCCAGTTTTGCATTACAAATAAAGGCCATTAATTGAAGAACTTCCTGTGACACGGATATGTGAAACCACCTAGTGTAACCTGCCATGGAAAAAATGGAAATTGCCGACGTTACCTAATAGTAAAATCACAAAATCAGTGGCTGATATACAGCAGGCATATACAGTGTACCAGTACGTGAAAATAAAGAAATCAAATCAATTTTGATAAAGCCTAGGCATCAAAGATTCATTGTCGCAAAACGTCAAGGGGCTGATGATCAAAAGAAGGACTTCAAAGTTGCTTGTGTTGGTGGCATGGGAAGACAAAAATATTCTCAAATTAAATGTAACTCTCTGGGTGTAACCATCATGGCTTGTAATTTTTCTCTTGTTATAGATGTAAGTATACAGTATGTATAAGTAAGGATTTTGTATTAATGGTTATCCCAGGCGTGTTTTTATTGAGACCCATTTACAGGTCTTATCCGCTTTTTTCCGGTAATTTGTGGGGAGAATTCTCCTCGTTATTTTTCCTTCTCGAGGAAGGAAATGCCAGGGAATTTATCCGGTAAGCTCCAATAGAAACATGCACTGTTCCGCCCGTGTGCGCATACAGGGGAGAAACTGTAGACGACAGACCGCACAATGACTAATCCAATGTCTGTGCATGACCCCTAGCATGTGACCTTTATCCGGCAAACTCACGCACGCGTTATGAAGACCAGCAAGCTCTGCTATTTTCCTGATAGAGTGGCTCAGTAGAAACTTTGCGTCACCCGCTATTTACCGGTAAAATTTCGGATCTTCAATAGACCAATCCCAGGACGCATTCCCTGTACACGTCTGCCATAGCTGGGATGCAGCTTTTTTGCGCGTGATTCACACTCACTGAGGAATTTTGCAGTGAAACGATGCACTGAAAATCACTGAATTATGAAAACACTTTCCGTCCAAGCTGTGAAAGGAATTTTGGGTGAAACAATGCACCAAAAACCACAGAATTAACTTGGACATGTTGAACGGAAAGTCTTTTCATAATTTAGTGATTTTCAGTGCATGCATGGTTTCACTCAAAATACCCCACATCACTTTTTCTCAAAGCAACGCGCGTCGCAATTACGCACGCGCAAATTTTTCGGAGTGA
Source organism: Henricia sp. BOLD:AAB3569 (assembly GCA_037783545.1). Taxonomy (NCBI): domain Eukaryota; kingdom Metazoa; phylum Echinodermata; class Asteroidea; order Spinulosida; family Echinasteridae; genus Henricia; species Henricia sp. BOLD:AAB3569. Next base: position 937,541 of record JBBELK010000611.1, on the reverse strand, counting down.
CAACACAATGAGCATCATCACATAACGCATGTAGTTCAGGCACTGGCCGCGTCCCAGCTACATGTATGCGGACACACAGGGACATTTCCATGGTTATGGGAATGGTCTATAGAAACACTAATTGATGAATGAATCTTGATAATTTGAAAATATTTCATCAGTTATCATTCTTGGGGCGTACAATGTATTTAGTTTAGTTAAAAAGAAGTGGCTTTGTATTTTATCAACTAAAATCCGATGTACATGTACATGCCTTAAAAATAAAAAGCAGACTGGATGATTATACACAAAGGGGTCATCTGTTTCCAATTGGCCAAGTAGAAATAAAAAATACCCAGAGGTTCCCCAGGGTTCTAGTTGGATCAATCTGAAATCAATTGAATCCAGTAACATCCAGACAGGTGTGGGCCCTGTGAGGAAGGAACTGAATTGTCCCAAGCAGGACCACCTTTAACCCTCTGGGAGTAGGTCCTTAATCAACCCACTTGGAAGCCAAGAGATGGAAAGAATATGCCCACCCACTCAGTGTGTGGGACTCATAATGTGGGCACAAAGTTTTGTGGAAATAATGTAACAATTCAATAACAGGAAGGTACATGTAAGGGGGCTTTGTGGTGACTTTTCCCAGATTAAAATTTGGTGTGTACATGTAACACTGCAGTGTTGAAGTTGATGAAAACTGATGGATGTGCAACTGAGCAAAATAGAATGCAGAATATTAAATTTTCTTGTTAAAGCGATCTACCTTTTAGCAATCCCAAGTAAAATTGTTGAAACACCCATAGCGCAAAATGCTACGAGCACCTCTTCCTTTACTTTGAATATTTCAGGCTATAATTTGGCAAAGGTTTGGCAATGGTAGATAGATGCCCCAAAAGCTTTTAACTGAACCACTCAACACCATATGGAAAAAGCGAGAAGATTCAACAAACTTTGATTGGTATTGCAGTTTGTTATGCATAAATTCCCATAAAACAAACATGATAGAGACAACAATGACATAAGAAGAAGAAAAGACTTGTTTTCTCTCGACAGAGTCGACACACACCGAATGAAAGATGGTGGAAAGTGCATTCACCCAGTCTGAGGGAATTCCTGGACATACCGGCCCTCCTCTTCATCTCAGCAATGCGCGACTCCTCGCCGGACCGGAGAGCGTGGGGTAGAATCTCCCCACTGCGCTTCTTTAGGTCCTGCTCCGTACTCTCTGTGTGTCGGCGTGCCCACAATGACAGTTCCTCACGATCTTGAATGCTGCGTTGATGCAGCACAGCTAGGGCACGTTTTGTCTTCTCCACCATGCCCACAATGCACTGCAACATCTGCATTTCAATTAGCGAAAATCATCAATAAGAATCATGCAGTTAATCATGCAATAAACTTGCATGGAAAAATTAGAGAATATCTTTCTTTTAATATGTTGCACTTTTAAGACTGATGTACAAATTTCAAGACTTTTTCCTACTTTTTCATGGGCACATGGGCAATTTGTAAGGGACACTTCCATTAGGAAATCCAAAGGTACATGTGCAAAAAACAAAACCCCAAACCCCCAAAAACCAGTCAAGTCTGAGACACATGGAAACAACTGCATCTAGCCTTTCTAGAATGCAAGTCCTTGATCACTCCTTTCTTCATAAGAATACAACCCACTTCTTTGTCATCCACAAGCAACATTACACTGGAATGGAGAAGTTTGTGAACCCATGAAATTAGCCATATTTCCCTGTGAAGCATTGTCATCTAACAGTCCTATTTTCACCCATTTTAACAGAGCTTCCTCACTAAAATCCGATATTTCCTGTGGCTCTTCTGGGACTCAATGCAACAACAGTTTGTGTCATCTGAACCAGGGTATCTGGGGAAGAATCTTCAAGAAAACTGTCTGAAGTTTGATTTTCTCCAGGGATAATGCATGGAGTATTGTTTGACACTGCCAAAAATAGAGGCAAATGTGCAAGCTCTGAACGAGCAGATTTTAAGCTGAAATTGCTTGAGGTAAACAAAGAGAGAAGAAGGCTAATTTACTCACTGTGTCAACATGTTTCCAGTCATCTTCAATTCTGTCATCAAGGAACATTTGATCTGAATATGCATGCTCTCGGCCAGGGAAATCTGCAAGATTACATGTATAATACAGAGACAGGATTAGACTAAAGAAAAATGTCATAAAGACAATCAAGTCACTTAGTTTAATATAAAAGGTAACCCAAGGGGGGAGGGTTTAATGTACACTAGATTTAGTAAATTTTTCCCCAAAAGTCCAATTGTGGATAGGCTTTATTTATGGATAATTTGGTACAGCAAGGATTAATCAAATCAAACCTAGTGCTTAGATGTATCAAAATAAGAGCAACTATATATATATTTTTATAATTTTCACCAGATCTTTGAAAAAAGATCCCAACTAAAGTCATGGCAAAATTTGTCCACACTATTCTTGTAGCTGACGTGATTAGCTGTCGAATTTGCCAGTAGCTATCTGTGTTTTAATTAACTGATCAAATAAGACTTGAATTCTCAATACTTTGAAGCCAACATGCAAGCCACGTGTTCTGCCGACAGTTTCCCCTCAGTTCACAAGCTACAAACCACTGCCTGCAGGTGTCTTGCCCTGTTTGTAATGCATAGACCCCTACTCTGGTTACGTCTTCAATGTAAGACCTCCGGTTACTAAGTTCTATTCATCTATGCATTGAGCATATTCATGGCCCTGATCAAACTGTGAATAGTCAGATTTACTTACAGTAGGATTAATATTTTACTGTTGGGTACTGTGGCGGTCGTTTGTGCGCAAGAATCAACTTCCCGGGCTTAAAAATACTAATAGCCATTCCTATGACTTCAGGTCAAAATGTGCACCTGTTTTTTCCCTCCTTTTTTTTTTTTCTCTGCTCTCCGTCCTCCAATTGGGTCTTTTTTTGTTGGCACACATGAGATCTACAGACAAGTGTTTTGGTTTTAACCTACGCAATTAATTAAATACCAGTACGTGTTATGTGTCTGGCTGGAAAAGAAAATTCAGTTGTACACAGTTTTTAATGTAACTCTTCCATTATGTAAAACATTATAATTCAGTTGGACAAAACAATTACATGTACATGTAACATCTGCCTGTGAAACATTAAAAATTAAAATACTGTCCAGTGAACGATTTCCCCTGTATCGCATCGCAAAATGCGACGCGTTTTTGACAATCTGCGATGCCACTTTTCAAAGTGCATCGTAGTTTTTGACTTAATTTAGCGATGCAATTTGCGACACATTTTTTTCAACATTTTGTCCTTATTCTTGCACTTCCAGATTAGTTTTGTAAATGTTAGTGAGAAATGAAAAAACGAAAATGGAAAACTGACCAGACTAACGTATCGCGACGGCGCGCGGCGGCTTACGGCAGGGTTTTTTCTACGCACGTGCATATCGGCCCGATACGCTGAAATTCCAGTCCGACACGCATGAAAAATTCAGCTTCCAGTACGCACAACGAAATTATCACACCACGGAGAGAACTGATAAAAAATACTCCGATCACTGCTTCTGATTCGCACGAGCGGCCAAAAACAACTCCCGATTACGGTCCTCAGCCAGCGGCCCGGTCCGATAGCGGTGCTAAACCACAGCACGGCCGCTTCGCTATCACTACAGCAAGTCAGCGGCTTGATATATTATGCTTCCGATCACCGTTTTGTTAACTTAAACGTCATTGGCCAGAATTTAGTAGCAACAAGTCATATTATTTTTGTCAGCCAATCAGCATGCGTTTTACAACACGATCGCTTTCTTGCTAAACATAGTTGTGTATGTGCATGGAGATCTATATCAGCTCAGCCGGGCCGTCGATCGTACTAAGAGCATGGAGGAAGAAACATGCTAAGAGCAAGGATCGTACCGTGATTTTCATGATCGTTGTTTCGTAATCGGTTTTTTTCGTGCATATCCAGACATGGAGGAATGATCGCAGCGACCGTGTTTTGGTTGATCGTCATTTTTGTGGAACTTACATCGTCCACTGTCATGGACAAAGTGTAAAATGTGTTGGAACGGCCGCCAGCTACCGGCAATGACTGGCCGTGTCGAGCCTGCCACTTATTGGCTCTGCATGCAGCGCCCGAGCGACGAGCGGGGCGGGGATAGACCGGGGCGGGGATAGACCGGGGCGGGAACCCGGAAGACCGAGGCCTACGGCCTAGGCAATGGGCGCGGTATGGGAAAGAACTGAGTAAATGTAGTTGATCATGGCTTCAGACTTTGTGTGCAAAACATGAGGCAGACTGAACAATTGTTTTTAGAAATGTTTCCTCACAAAATATTAAAGTTTTCCCACTCAAATGTTTTCATCAAATCTGCACTCGCCGATGCTTTAGGCCTAGTTTTTAAAAGAGAAAAATTATGATGAGCTTCTCAAGAGTCTTACTCTTACTGTGCAGCCTGCAAGTAATAAAAATACTTTTTCCAGTTTTACTGTGCTATTCAGAGACTACATGTACTGAAATAAAACATGTGGTGCAAGTCTAAAATGAATGTGTGCTTTTGCTTTATTTATAGTAATTAACTTAATCTCCACTTGTAATTCGGGTAATCTTTCATTAAATTTAAAATGTGATTATTAACAACATTGTTATGGTCTTCAAAATAACTCGCAAAAGAAGCCTGCATATAAAATATGCAGCGTTTAATTATCCATTTTAAATTTGCTATACAAAAATACTGGATTGCTAAAAAAAAATCAAAAATTGCTACGCAAAAAAAAATTTGCATAGCAAATCTGCTATTCAATATTTCAGAACGAAATCGTTCACTGCTGTCATAGATTATTAAAAATATAAATAATGTAAGAAATGCACACTTTATTACATGTACATGTACTATAGGCTACTGCATATACCGGTACTTCTATTTGCACTAGCTACATGCACACAGTCTAGTGCATTAATCCATTAGCACTCAGAAACCCTACCATAAGGCAGTTTTTCGGGCACTTTGACTAATAGGGATTTTATACTATGTTGTTACGAAAAATTTAACCCGAGATTACCCGGGTAATTCACAGTGTTCACACTACACTTCTTGGGGTTAGCAATTCTCCAGGTTAACTGCCTCAAACCCCGTTCGCGAGGTGGGTTAATCCACCAAATTGTGGGGTTAACGACGGCCTTTACACGATTTTTCTCGGGTTACCGTCAGTCGTGTGAATACTCGCCGGGTTCTCTTCAACCCGGGTACGTTAGTTGAAGAAAATTTTATCAGCAGAGCTGGTTTTGTGCACATGCATGCTGCGAACGTCAAACAATGCCGCAATTCATTATACAGTAACGTAATACATTATATAGATCTTAGAGAGGTTTTAAATGCACACAAAACGAGTGAATCATGCGAAATGGCTGGAGCACTGGTCATATCTTTAGGATGTCTAACTTCTAAGAATCTAGGTTCGAATTTTGGTCACGGCAAAAGAGTTATCTTGTCGCGAAAGTCTCATTTGTGGAGTTTTTTGTGTGTCTGTTCTAATCTTTCCTTAAAGGGCCCCTTATTTAGGATTTTTATCAATGAAATATATGCTTTAAAACCACTCTACTCAGTTAAAGTCATACAAATCCTATTTGGAGCTTGCTTTGGGGGTTAAAACAAAGGTTTTTAGTTTTTTATGCTAATGCGAATATGCATATTCATCACCAAGGTCACGATGTCACAAGAGGCAAACACAGGAAAATCACATTCAACTGTGCACAAAGGATTCCACTTTTTTCTCAATTTTCCTGAAACTTTTGTAATCCATGGCTGTTTGAGTTTGTTCTACATGTTTCCTGTTGTAAGCCATGACAAAACTGGGGGTAGAAACTGCAGCAATTTGCCACAAGTCAAACTTGAAGTCTTATGTTTTTTCTTAACTTTTCCCTTCTGTCTTCTTACGTGATGCACTCAAAACAGCGCCCTCTGTCTGTGATTTATTGCAATGAAATCTTCAAAGTTGAAAAAGGCCACCTTTTATTGATGTTACATCCAAACCAACAATAGTATGTCTTGCTGAACAAGTAATCCGTCTATATGAAGCAAAGCTTAGGCACAAAGTTGTTTAGCATGTCACAGGCCCTTTAAAGTGTAATGACCAAGTGCTCTACTATTCGCGTTCACGTTTGCGTTTTACATGCATCTAAATTAACCTCCCTATAAAGACACCTCATCTAAAGACACCTCATGTTCCTCTTTACGTGTACTTTACGATGTCAGTCTTTAGTGCTCGGTAATTCATCTTTAAAGATTCAGAAGTAGTAAGATCAAATATTTTGGGAACCATTTTGAGATGTTGTGGGCCCAATGGTTCGTGGGAGTGGAGAGGTTAGCAATGCTTATTCTCCGGGTTGCCGTTCGTATATTTTGTCAATGCAGATCACAAATTACACAATGTACCTGGGTACGCACTAAATTAGCAGGTAACTGAATTGTGGAGTTAATTTTGTAGTAGTGTGAAACCGATTTTCCGGGTTAGTTTCTACCCGGGTATGGACGGCTACCAGAGTAATTAAATACCAGGGTAAGTCAAGAGTATTGTGAAACCCATATAATGGGTTAACTCTTTCAGTTCCCATTGTTGCTAACAATTAACCTTCAAGTGCCCAAATGTTTGCATTTTTCATAATTTTTTGAAATTGAAGCCTTACATGCGTGATGGTTGGCGTGTTGGATAAAAAAAAAATATATAATCCAGATCGTACATGTACGATACAATAAAACACTTTCAGAGTATACGATATATCATATATGTCGACATTGGCACCGAAAGAGTTAATTCCACATGGAAATGTGGCCCACGTTGTGAAAAAGCTACCTGCATTATACTGTGCATTAGAAGTATACAGACTGACATCTGCAAATTTGCAACACATGTCTGTTGCACCAGCTGCTAAACAGAGTACTTTTAGATACATGTACACCATGTGTACTAAATATCACAAGAGTAAAAATTAAACTGCAGTTAAAAAAGATATATGACATAGTTGAGGCAGTACCTATGTGTGCAGTGTTACTCTTTTTTTTTTCCTCCATTAAGCATGTGGCATGCACATGACATAAAACCAAACTTATCCTTGACATACATACATGTATGTACTTAAGGTCTAGAAGAGGATGTAGCAGGGCATTTCATTCTGGCTCAATAACCAGTAGTTGCACCTGTAAAATATTCAACATACATGTATTTTGTTGAATATTTTGTACTTGTTTAGGGGTGCATTTTCAGACTATGCTTATAGCAGCGTAACCAGATTTTTCCAGAAAATGGATTTCGTTCTACCGGGTAACCTATCATATAAAATACCTCCTCAAAATACACATACATGTACTAAATAACTATCAATGGGAAGAAAACAGGAAATTAGCAATACCCAATTTTGGATGTGGAAGCAAAAAGGTTAGTGCAATCATTGCACTGCTTTATGTAACCGGATAAATTCGTTTACTAAACTATACAGTGGATTTTTGACAAATGTCCCTAGAAATATACCGATTGATGGCGCAAAATTTCAGAATGGTGATAAAAAACAATGACACATTATAAGGTACACAATGTATCAAAATCTCAACACCCATGGGGAAAAATGGAGGCAGTCAAAATGTGATCTGGTCATGCTTCTTTAACTATTATAAGTTTCTTTTTGAATTGGAAACTGGTCATACATGGCATCCACTTGTCAACAGGTAATAATAAACACCTGTAATAGAGGACAAAGACCAATGTGGATATTGTGCACAAGATGTTGCCACATGGTTTATGTGAATACAACCTTTACTGTTGTATACATGTAGCTCCTATAATCTAAAAAGAAATGGCTTCCAGTCTCGTTTGGATCAAATGTTTCAAAAACCGATAATGTACTGTATGTATAATGCCTTTTTAACTGCGTTGATCATTAAAAATAAGACCATTTTCTTTTGGCATTAACTTTAAATAAACAAATGATAACAGGCAGTGGTTTATGTGCATACATATTGTACTTTAAAGCATATTAGCAGCTGTGCGTATTCACAAGGGGAAAAACTGTACTTACTGTATCCTGGGTGTCTCTCCCTGTCTCGTTCGTATCTTTCCCTCGCCATTTCTCTCATCTCTCTGGCGTGAGCCAAATCCTCCATACGGATCTGGTGATGATGTGGCATTGCTGCAGCTGGGTAGTGGTTAGGGGGCTGGGGCGGTGTCGTCAAGTGTATACTACCGGGACTCACCGAGCAGTGCCTTTTAGGAAGGGGCACTTCGGTCATGTGGTCTGCCCCATTCTCTTTGGGTCTTCCCAGAATTCTGCAGAATTACGGCAAACCTAACATAAGGCTACATGTACACCTTGAAATTGTATATGAGTCAATAGACGCTTGGTACAAACGGTACATGCCATGTGTAATTTCAAGATGCATGTAGCCACATTATTTTCACATGGACTTACATATAGGCATCGCTATATTAATGTAATGTGGTACGAACATGTACAGGTAGATACATACAAGCCTATTCTACAAATTGGACATCTCTGCAATAAACTGGTTTGTTTTTGTCATTTAAAATTTAGATAAAATACAATTACCACAAATAACATCCAAGAGTAAAATTACAAAAAATCCCCCAGCAGTGTTAACATATTTTTCATTTCATTCATCTGCACTTTGAGAGCTCCTTTCTGCTTTCAAAAATGCATTCTTGACACTGAGCAAGCTATCATAATGGTTGATCCTAGGCCATAAAAGCAAAATTTGAATGCATATTGTGCTTTTGTAAACATGGTCTTTTACAAAATGAATGAATGACACTCCAGCTGCACTCTAAATAGCACAAATGAGCCAACTGATGTTTGAGAAGGCTGCACTTTACATAGCTACTCGCCCCACAAAACCCCATAGTAAAATGGTTTCATCAACAGTGGCTGCTACTGCTGCACAATAGGCAATTTAATCAAGCGGCCAACCCATCCTTTTAACATGACACGGTTCTGGCAAATTACTTCAGACTGATGTCAAAATTAATTTGTTGTGCCATACTTTTCAGTGAGATGAGTTGTGGCTTACCTTTCATCGGGTGTTCTGCGTTTACCATTTTCGTTGATGTCTGCCACTGTTTCTCCCTCGACTGGCATTGTCTTTCCATCCAATATCTGTTGCTCGTGTTGCATGTAATACTGTGAGGGTGTCATTTTGGCCAGCCTGGCACAGTGCATTAATTCTCTCTGCAGGAGCGACAGGTTTGCCTTTGATAGAGAGACCGAGAGGGAAAAAAAAAAGGTGCTTGAATATTAAATTATGCAAGAAAAAAGGCATTTGACAACACATATCACAAATTCAGAATTTAATAATTAAGGGGAAAAAAATCAATATTCTAAAGAAGCCCAGAATTTAATATTCTAAAGAACGATGGCATCAACAGTAAATTGTCAACAAATAAAATCCTGCAAACAGGACAAAGAATTTTTTGTATATTATAATTATACCATTGCTTGACAATTTAATTTCTGAAAAATGTTGGAAATTGTTATTCCACCGGAAAACTCCCAAAATGAATGTAATGTTAATCTGACAAACTGTTCCATTGCCATTGATCACGATTGACTCTTGTACACAATACAGAAAGACAAATATAACCAATATACCTTGAGAAATGGTATAACAAATGGCCGAAGGGGGAAATTCGTTGCCTCCTGTAGCTTGTGATGAAAATCTTCCACAGTCAAAGCATTATTCTAAAAATAGATGAGAAAACAAAACACAAATTAGGAAAATGCTTTCAAAAACATTATGGTAACCAGATCTTGTGAACAGTCTAAACAATATGGCAATTACTGATGAATTTAGAAACACGAGAAATTGTAATGCCCCGACCGGGATTCGAACCAATGTCCTTGGCATACATGGCCAACCGCTCTACCAACTGAGCTATCTGGGAATCCCGTCGGAGCAACAATCTTGCCACTCTTTTTCCAACAATGCAGTGGGGCAAATCCACGCCGAACAATTTAATAACTGCACTGAAGGCCTATCATGAAGAGAGGTCTTACCTCCACAGGGGGGGGGGGGGGGGGGGGGGGGGGTGCAAATCCATGCCAACCCATTCACTATGGAGGTCATTATTAAATGTATAATGGGGTATATGATAGGATTGACAATTAGAGATAAATTTAGAAACACGAGAAAATTGCATTGCCCCGACCGGGATTCGAACCCAGATTCTTGGCATACAATGTACATGGCCAACCGCTCTACCAACTGCTATCTGGGCATCGCCATCATGAAAAGAAAAGTATATACGCAAGTGCATAAATAAATCAAAATAATAAACCGCCGAACGGTTAGCATTCACACTACTAAAGGTATTACTGAAAATCGTCTCAAAGCCGCCATTAACCCCCGAGATTGGTGGGTTAACCCACATCGTGAGTAGAGTAAGAAATTAGTAGTAGAAGTACATGTAGAGTAAGTGGGGTTTTGAGGCAGTTAACCCGGAGAATTTCTAATCCAAAGGCGTGTATTATGTGAACACTTTAAATTACCAGGGTTACATTTTTCATTAACCCTGAGATAATCTAGGTAACAGCAAAGTGTGAAGTGGCTACTGATGACCTTGACAAGAACCAAACATTGCCAACAGATTTGAGGAGTAGACACACTACAGTGAGCACTAATGAGTATGTATTAATGTATGCATTAATACCAAGGACGGCACTGTAGATATAGGATACAACTTTTTTCACTGCCATGCAAATACGCAACTTTTTGAAAAATGTTCTGTCAGTCCTCCCCTAAACAGTGTCATAAAATTGGCTACTGTTATGCTTACCACGAGTCCCATGACCAAGTTTCTAACTCTCTCTCCAATCTCCGGTGAAATGTCTGAGCCAAACTGCTGTAGCGTGGTGAGGAATCGTTTAAGCTTACTGAGCTGTCTGGCCCCACAGGCTGGGGGCAGCTCTTGGCCAGCTGGAGTCACACCCGCCACACTGCTGGGGGGAGATGGGGTGCTGTTGATACTGTGCGGGGAGTGCATCCCATTCACGAGGGAACCTGATACATATTCAACAATTTTAAACACAAACCTGAAACATTCTTTATTACCAATGACTGATCCGAGCATGCCATTTAACACCGCCAGCTCAGTGGTCGAGTGGTTCAGACATCTGCCTAGTACTGTATTTAAAAAGCATGAGGTCGTGGGATCGAGTCCCACATGAGCATGTTATAAAGTTGTTTCAGTGTCTCCGGCAGGCAGTGCTAATCAAGTTTAAAAGGTGCATGTACATATTGTCAGAGTTTGTATGCAGTTTATTCATTGATGCATGTGTATGCACCAAAACTATGCATGGATTTTAAAGGTTTTCTGAAGGTTTTCTTAAGTATCACTGCATCTATTTAGCTGAAATTTCTACAGGGTAGTCTATTTACATTCTTCTTTAGATACAAATGTGGATGCCGTAAAAAACAACTTGGTTCCACCTGGATTCGAACCATGGACCTTCTGCTTGACGTGCAGATGCCCTGCCAATTGAGCTATGAAGCCAACTAGTGGTCTCGAAACACAGTATACAGTTGTTCCTCACTTATTGGGATTGGCTACCACGTGAGCTTAACAAACCCTACTGAGGGACAGACCCCTCAATGAGATAACCACTCCTCCCTGAGATCACTTAAGATACATGTACGACACAAACCCCCACCCAGCTTTCCCCATTTATTAAGTGTAAATGAGTGATTTTGTACGGATAATGACTCAGGGATAGCCGGGGTGAATTAAATTGATACAGATGTCCATCTGGATGTAGTGAAAAACAACTTTGCTCCACTGGGATTCGAACCACAGACCTGCTTAACATGCAGACGCCCTACCAAGTGAGCTACGAAGCCAACTGGTAGTCTCAAACACGGTAGGTACTGCAGTTGTTCTTCACTGAAGCAGAAGGTCCGTGGTTCGAATCCCCATGTAGCCAAGTTGTTTTTCCACTGCAGCATCTAGATCTCATGGAAATTTGTCCACATTTGTATCGAATTAATTCACGCCGGCGGTCCTTGGGTCATTATATCCCAAAACAAATCACTCATGTACATTCTTCTTTAGATCAATACAGAACTTATACTCTGTTCTTCGAGGATTTTGTCAAAAAAGTTATTTACAAATGATATAATGGGCCTTTACTCTTACCTGGGGCTGAATTTGTAGAGAGGGACCTTGGATGTGTTGCCATGGCAACAACACTGGGCGAGGTCTGGCTGCTGAGTTTATTTATGTTTGTCTGCTCCACTGGTGACTCTGGCATTCTGCTTTCGCTATGATCTGCAGGAAGTATTGAAAAATAAAGTATAACAAATAATAAGTTGAAGATGCAAGGTGGTACAAACAGCGGTATCGGGCTGGAAAAAAATAAATGGAATGTTGCAATATCCAATGCAGTGATATCCACTCGGCTAGCAGGTGTTCGGGAAATGAGAGTGCGAAAATGAGATGTAAGAGGAAAACAGATCCTGGTGTTTGGAAAAACTAGATGCTCCAGCGTCAGCCTGCAGATCGGATATTACTGTTGTTGGGTGGCAGGTGCAGTGAGGAGAAGGGAATCTAGAGGGGAGAAAGGTGAAGCGCCTTTTACAAAATGGTCAACCTGGCAGGATCAAAGGAGAGATGCACCTGCCACGGAAATCTAAAATCAATGTCTCCGATGGCACTGCATTGCTGCCTGAAGATCTCTGCATTCTGACAGGCTATCTACCATGGTCATCGTACTGTCCAATTGGAGGCCTCCCCTCCCCCTACTCCCATTGACAAGAAGACAGTAAGTAGACAGTCACCCATGAAAAAAAGGAGGAACGGGGGGTAAGAGACATGCAGTAGGACCACATATTGTGTACCAAAGGTCTTGCTAAAGTGCTTAAGCTTTTACATGTATTTCATACATTTTCAGAAATGCATAATCGATAATTAAGAAACATGGACTACAAACAGAATTGCAACCTTTTGGGTAAATCCACTGGTCATTTTCTTTACAAGAACCTGGGTAAAACATTACCCGGGCAGTGGTGCCATGCCCCCCTCCCCCTGAGATATTTCATTTTTTTACCGATAACTGTATGTGAAGGATCCCTGGTCCTGATGTCAAATGGGATGCTCTGATTAGATAAAATGCCAAATTGAAACAAAAACCGGATGAGTTAAATTTGTTCAAGACACTGTCCCTTCGTATGTTTTCACCGGCGGTTCACACTACATGAAGACGGATTCGACCGCATGCAGCTATAACATAACAAAACGCAGGGTAAATTCACGCCCATTCACACACCGCGCTCTTTCATCCGCGAATTTAGCCCACTGAAAGCTAGCTCAGTGATCCAGCCGCCCAAGTTCAGTTCAGCCACACATTCAAAAACAAAGAATACATCCACCATTTTCCAACAAACTCCTTTGGAAAATCATGCTGTTGTATGTACAACTGACTTGACAGATGAGGGGTTTTCTGCGCACAATGCATGTTAAAGGTCAGCTGTACCAATTAGATTATTTTGAAACGCCATCTAGTGAAAGTATAGGACCGGGAACTAATCTACATGTATGGAGTTGGTACAACTGACCTTTGACATGCATTGTGCATGGAAAACTCCGAAAGGTCTATTTGACTGACAAGCAGACCTCGGATCAATTCTTCCATCATCCGTCAATTTGACGTATGGAACGTTCCGATGTTGATTTTTCTACTCAACGTTAGTAAATTAAGCTGATCTTTGAGACAGTTCACATTGAAAATTCATCAACGGACCAAAAACTGACGGATGACGTACGTCAACTTTACGTACGTCTGACAGACGAAATAAGTGCAGTGTGAACCAAACCCCAAGCACGTGTGTTGTGCAAAACAATTTGGAGTTAAACAAATTTAAATTCTTAACTTTGCAACTGTGGACGGAATTTATTTGATCTTTATTTGCAACATTTAAGTGAGCCAACATCAGCACCACAGTTACAATGCTTCCTCACTCATTTCAATCAGCTTGCACAGATCACAAGCAAAACCAACGATTATACGTATGTTGAAATTCCTTGAAACTTTTAAACAAACAAAAAATTTGCCTAGAAAGTTTAAATTGCATTATTGTGGGTTGCATGCTTGTTTTTGTTAGCAGCATCTCTGTCTCACCATGTTAAGAGTATGAGAAGTAATTGACTTTTAATAGCATGTCACAAATCACATAAAATGTATTCAATGAGAGTGTTAAAAAGAGATCGGGTCAAAGTACAAACAATTCCCAAATTGCTGATTTTCTAATGGAAGTACCTTTTGCAAACACCCTCAAATTTGAGGCTTGCTAGGGCATTAAAGTTTAAAATAGCGATGTTTTTTTAATTTGGGGGAGAGCAATACTGGAGTAAAAATACCATATGGGTCTTTCTATATATTAGGGGTCCAAAAGTGTGACATTTAGTGTCTCCAGTTACACCTGATATGTGTTATTTTTCGTACAAAAATCATTAAAATGGCGTTTAAACTATTTGGTATGAATTGTACTTTATGTACTCTCTTTGAGATGGAAAGTATTTAAAGAATGTGTCTTGAATTTACAAAAACAAGATGTAAAATGTAACTGGGGACGCCAACATTGGACCTCTAATTTATAGAAAGACATATGCATGCAGACTGGAAATAGGACAGAATTGAATTTATGAATGATTGAACACATGTACTGTCATCGAGGCCATCAAACAGATGTAAACAGACAGCCTGTACTATACCATCTGTTAGCAGTGTCTTTAAAGGAAAAACCTGAGCTACCCGGTACAACCATTACAGTTTATTGTCTGGGTTAGCATGGTTAGGAAACTTCATCTGTGCATGCACTCCACATGTTAGCAATTTGAATTTGTATGGCGATCGCACCAGAGACCTAGAGGAGAAAATCAATGGACTAACAACAGCGGGCGTGCTCAAATTATGTCAACCGGAAGCGCTGACCTCGGTACAGACGTTTAATCGGCTGACCTTTGAGGTGCTGTTTACGTGCGTATTTTTTTTGACACTCGTGAGGATACTGGAGCGTCGTGTAAAATACAGGGTTCAACCACCGTCCCCTGCCGTCAAGGCCATTTCCATCCACCATTTTTGTTCATTTTACCATACAATTTATTCACAAAGTTCACAAATAAACCAAATCGAGGACATTAACAATTTATACGCTTATCGGTAGTTAAGGATGTAGTGGAGCATTTTGATTTGAAATTCTAATTACATGTATGTTCTGTCTGAGAAAATAATCGCACAAAAGGGTGACATAATCACGCAGATTTCCCCATCTACAGTGTACATTACGTTTACCGTATGAGTATACCAGTGAATAGATTTGAGCACCTGTTTTCTCAGAACCCAGGCTCAAACCACCCTACAGTGGTATTGACCCATCAGTTGCAAGGCAAAACCAACCACCCAATGTCATGTGCACATCGGGTATGGATCTAAACAACCACCAGTAATCTCAAGCGTCCATTGCTAAAGCGCAAAGAAAAAAAAGATTACTGGTTTCAGTGTAGACCCAGTAACCTTGGCAGCATGCAAAAGGTGATGTTTTAAATTCAGTACTCTAGTGCATACCAAGATTAAAATTGGGCTACCAGTATGTTGCAGTAGAGACCTGGGGCCAATTTCATAGAGCTGTTTGACAGTCCATTTTCCGTTAACTGAGCGTCAGGCTATTTCATACACATCGTTAACGGTAAGCAACTGAAAACCTGCCTTAACCGCAGAGCAAAATTTTGCTTAAGATAGTGATGTAACAATGGCGGTTTCCAAGCGCACGCATGCTTAAGCACGCCACGGCCGTGAAATAGCCTTAGCGTTAGCACAACTTTTCTGCTACAGTATTAAGCACACGTTTTCAGCTAGCGCTTAAGCAGCTCTATGAAATTGGGCCCTGGATGAGCTCCTCCATCTATAACAAACGAAAAAGGGCTTACTCAAATTAGTATAAGATGTAGCCTGTATTTGGCAACACAGGGAAATACCTTTGTCTGGTCTCAAAATAAAAGGAATTAGTTTAAGTTTTTCTGAAGAGATAACTTAGGCCCAAAGGGGGTTACAAATAGTGTGACAACATGCCTTTCTAAAAATCCCGTGTACAAATTTCCAATATACGCTAGTAACCGGGACGGACACTTGTGTTACATCTTAGGCTGTCCCGGTTACGAACGTATATTGGAAATTTGTACACAGGGATTTTAGAAAGGCATGTTGTCACACTACAACCCTTTTTATCTCTTCAGAACAACTTAAACTTATTTCTTTTATTTTGAGACCAGACAAAGGTATTTCCTCAACAATATGGTTTGTGTTGCCAAAATGCCCCCTTTACCGTGGAAAGACTCATTTACAAAAACAGTTATTGTTATTTGTATCACAACCATAAAACTGCTATTGCTGCATTTATAGTAGGCAGAGACACTGGTCAAAAAATTTGCAGACATTTAGAGGATTGTGGGTGCGTGCATGGTTAAACAAATTTTCTGACCGTTGGAGTCCAAGCAGGTCTAAAAGCTGGGTTTTGGACTTGACATCTGCAAACTTTGTGACCAGTGCCCCTAGGACAAGTGGGTTCTTTTGTTCTATTTCAATCCGCCTTTTAAATTTAAACAGAAAAGTCACTAAGGACTAACTTTTCAATTTTTTTGTTGCACACATAGCAGGCTTTGTTTCTGCTGACAAGGGTACGTGTGTTTGCACATGTACATGTACAGTATATCAAACAATCACACAAGCCCCTTGTTCAACTCTATGTTTACCTCACTTGCCATATATTAAAATATATTAACCTACATTTGTACATGTAATCTCCTAGGGTGTATTTACAATTATATTGAAATTTGAGGATTCAGGACTGTTAATGTTATATATACATGTAGGCCTATTACGATAAATAACGCGCAACGTGCCTCAAAGCTTGCTGTACATATGGGATGCAGACACACTTTGGTATAGCAGATGGACCGTTGCCAATTAATTTGCTAAAATGGATAGCCCAGTACTGGTATATGCCTACGTGTATATCGAGTAACTAGAGCGACACCTCCATCCCTCTTAACATTTCATTTCTCATACCCTCATTACTTAGTTTGATCATGGATCAATGATATCCAATCTAATCCCTTGAGGTTATGCAATACATGTATACTGAGTATGTTTACAAATACATTCCACAATTAACACCCACATTTTTATCTCCAGCTAGTGTTTTATAAGGCCTTTTTACATGACCCATCGTACCCGGGTAACTTTTTATCTGGGTACAATATGTACACATCAAATTTTAACCTTGAGAAATACTTACCTGGGTGTCTCTTACACAGACCTGTACCATTAACAGGTCCATGCAAATCATTTAATGGTCTGGCATTTACAGATATATTCAGTGACTATATGGACTAAAATTGTCCAAATATCCTTTACCATGTGTGCCTACTTGGTGAAAGTTTGCCAGATGGTCTATAGGCCTACTTAGCATGCTCATCAGCATATCCGAGTGCTCACCATTTCCAAAGTACAGGTACAAATGTGCACAGCAGGGCTCGAATTTCGGGTTAAAATGTACTGGACCACTGGGCTAGTGACTCGTAGGTTTTACCAGACCAAAGACATTTTCACTAGACCTATAGCCAGACAAATACATTTTGTTTAAATTTGTCAAGAAAAGATGCAAAAAGCACTGGACTGTCTAGTGAAGCACAGAAAGTACTGGACCGATGCTCAAATTACTAGACTCGGTCCAGCGGGTATTTCGAGCCCTGCACAGTCTAGAGCCGTGTCCGCATTGGACTTGTTTTTCGAGGGGTTTTACCGAGACGATGGTAAAATTAAAAATGGCTAAATTTTACTGCTGTCCATATTTGGACTTTTTGACACAGGAAAATTTTACCGAGACCGTGGAAGATCATTCGCAGTGTCCCTTCGCAGTTTGACCTTCACAGCTCAGATGTACGCTTCCAGAGCGCTTTTACTGACTCGCTGTGTCTGCACTGGACTTATCGTCTCGGGAAAAGTCCCTGGTAAATTTTCCTGGGCAGATGTTGGCCAGGAAAAGTAACCGCTAGACTCAGGAAAAATTAATTAGAGGAAAACATTGGACTTAAAATGAGAAAAGTACCCATCGTTTCGGTAGGTTTTCCCAAAAAAGTCCAATGCCGACAGGCCTTAGGATGCATCTATTCTGTGCTTAACCACAGGGGGACAGGACATCCCATGAGGTATGAAAGTCAACCTGACCTCACTGCCTGTACCAGGGGATAATTACCAGATTACAACATCTGTTGGTCTGGCAGACAGTCTGGTATGCTTGTCACTCATTTTACATACTGGCTACATAAAAAAAATTACAGACACTCTTAATATCACCACAATAAACTAACAGCTTGGACCTCTTGCTGCCGCCACCTCTGTGGTAATTTTCTGATTGTCATTCGGCCCATCTGGCTAACAATTTCTGACCAGAAAGATGGTGAGTGCATGTCGTACAAGAAGCACATGACATGCTATGGAGATTGCCTTTCAATTTAGATGAGGAGAGACAATCGTGAGCAGCTGGGTAGTGGATACATAATGTATAGCTTTATAGTAGATCAAGCTGCACAACAGATTGTGTTTGTTCACTTGGGCCTGTATGTTAAATGAGAAAGTCTAGTTACCGTACTACAAGAACAATGACAAAGGTACTACCCCTATTCATACACAGATGTACATGTAGGTACCTTGTTTTAAATAGGCCTTTTCACACTTGCAAAATCTCGGGGTTGACGCGGGGTTGAAAAAAGCGACGATTCACACTTGAGAAATTTCAACCCCGCGTCAACCCCGAGATTGCTTTCAACCCGGGTTGAACTCAACCCTGCTCGGGACCAGGGTTGAAATTTTTCGCCCCGGGTTGAAAACAGTAGTAGGCCTGTTTACACTTGCACAAGTGTGAATATTTACTGTTCATCTCGGGGTTGAACTCGCCCCGGGGCGAGATAAAAGCGGGTTGAGCGAAACAAGTGTGAAACGATGAGGGGTTGAACGCGGGGTTGAAAATTTGCGTTTCAACCCGGGGCGGTCGCGGGGCTCTAGTGAGAAAAGGCCTAATGTAGGCTACATGTACCAACACACTGGCCCCTCAAAATCTTGAATATAATTCCTTGTTTGAGACACATTGGGAGGTGTGTACTTTCCGTCACACTGCATTATTACAAGTTACTCATTTTCTGAAACTGCAGTTTCATGTGTTAATTTCTTCATAATTTTAGAAAATTATGAAGACTTTAAAACAGCACAGATGAAGTATTTTGTTAAATTTGTCCCAGTTCTTGTGTCAGCAAACCTTCCAATCATTCACTGTAATTTTTGCCAGGTGTAAGTTTACCTTTCCAGCTGTTAGTGTTCCTTGCTAGAATTTCAAAGGATCATCGGTCGTTCCTTTGTGGTGGCTGGACAGAGTCTGGATATCTCGTACAATTAGGTCCCACACTATTTCTATAAAATTTTGTCATTTTCATATACATGTAGCACAACTTTACTTGTACTTGTAGACTGTATAGGCCTACAAGTACAAATAGCCGAACAACCTACCTTAGAAAAATACAAGAAATCCTTTTTACTGAATCTGCTCTGCTTCGTTTGTAGATCCGCAAATTGTACTTCTAGTTTAGCAATCACAATACCTTATAAAACAATTTTAACCATTTATGAATGACTGATGAATAAACTCATATTCCAAATCTACTGTAATTGGACAGTAGACTTTACATCTTTAAACAAAACCAAGACCGTAGTTAAACAGGTGATAACAAGGAAACAATTTCCAATCCTGTCAAGAAGTCTAAAAATAACTGCACGTGAAACACCTTGCTGTTATATAATTTAAGTTCCTGTCCTAATCCTAAAGTGACATCAGCAGCAAAACTATCTACATGTACTCGTGCAATTTCCAAGAATGCAAATACATAAATGATTGTACAACTGAGACTGTGGAATGACAACTGCTTCCTTGTTTTTATGTATTATATCATGTTGACACAATCGATAATAATGATATTGGACGATACCAGTGGGTGTACTCGTATATACATATATGCAAATGATGAATATTTTAAAAAGCACCGCACTGAAACAAGGAAGGTTAATGAGACATGCCAGATGAGACAATGTTTCCATGAGAAAATTTTGCACATGGTTACACTGTAACGCACACTTACATGTATCAAAATGAGCAGCAGGACTGCAAAATATCCATGGTGCATTCTGAAAAGTTTAGAACATTATAATTCCTTGGCAATTACTTGCGGTGGATTTGATCACCAGTGAACTCCACATCAGAATTACATAGAAATACAAAGAAAACTTGGTTAATCTCCATTAAGCCAGAAATTGCACAAATTTGGATGATAAAAAGCGCCTCATACATTAGTTTCACTTCAGTTGCAACAATTACTGTATGCAGCTCATGGTTATGGGGGCTCAAATTACATTTTTCCCCCAGTATGGCGAAAGACTTAACTTTGGTGCAAAGCTACATGTAACTTCTTGTTACATTTGTCATTGTATTTGCACTTGAATTGTGTTTACGGTCTCCGCTAAATGTCTTATTAAAATTTCTTGTTAAATGTATGCCACTTGTATACATGTACATGAGTGTCCAAGTTGCAAAAAATTACAAAATTAATTAAAGGAACAAAAACTTCAGGTATATATGGGTATAATAACACACTTTTAAGCTTACAAAGAGGTACACGTACAAGTAATTTCAGTACATGTACGTGTAGTTTAATAAAAAACAACACAAAACATACATTTACTATTATCCTATTTGTCCCATTAATAATATGTCTATAGAGTACTAACATGAAATGTCGCCCTTTGTGTGTTGCCATGGTTATTGGGTCTACACTAAAACCAGTGAACCTTTTCCCTGCGCTTTAGCAATAGACGTTTGAGATTACCAGCGAATGTTTACACCCAATTACATACATGTACCGGTATGTAGTAGGCCTACATGTATAGTATGGCATTTTGTACTGGTTAGGGGGAGGGAGTCAGGCCCGTAACCAGCGAGTTTTTCGGGGGGGATCGAATAGTGCCGTCAGGCACATGTTTTGAAACAGTAAAATGCCGGCTATACATAACATTGCATACATAACGAAGAATGCATGGATAAGTAGATGACCCCCTTTCAGATATGATCACTGTGTGATATACAACAACATAATACAATAACAACTGGCTATATTGTGCGACGAAAAATTGAATTATTCGAATTATTGAATTTTTATTTTGCAGAGCGGAACTCCCTGTTCCGCGGGGGGGATCGTCCGATCCACCCGATCCCCCCCTGGTTACGGGCCTGGGAGTGGTGGAGGATAGCAAAAGCATTTTGTGCATTTATAGAAAGAATTAGGCTACATGTACATCAAGTTAAGTGGTTCTTGAAAAATTATCCTCTTTTTTGCATTCTTTGATGATTAACTGGCTTTTACAAATTCACAGTCCACAAATGATTATCAATATTTAGAACAAGATGAAGCACAGCTGTAATGCCTGTTGATTATCCTGTAATCGAATGGCCTTGACCAAGGCAATTACATAATTGTTTTGTTCTGACAAACTCACAAAGGATAGGGACAAACAAACACACACCACTGTAGGGAAAGTGAAACTGAAAAAAAAGGAGAGCCACAAGATTGGTTTCAGAAAGCCATGTCGTTGTGCACCACATGCAAGAAATACAGACGTTTTCACCAATACAGCAATTACAAAGTATTACATTTATAAAAGGGTAGTTTTACAGTTTCTTACATTAAAAAAATTCAAGCATATTGCAGAGACAGAATCCGGCATTATATTATCACGAGTGACAGGACAATGATGTATTGTGGCTGTACATTAATTCTGGCTTGATTGGTAACAGATGGTTCTTTCTCATGAGCTTCTAAACCAGTTGGACTTAATTGGAGTGAAGGCGTGCATGCGAGACCAACTCTTCTATTTGTTTTCGACAAGTAAAGATGGCATTTTAGACACATTTAGATTGGACTTCAGGGGGCATAAACTCACCAAGCTGATTGATACTTTAATCCTATAAAGTCTGGTGTCTTTTAATGTTACTTTTCCAACAACGTGGTCAATTGTATATAAAAAATTGTTATCAAAAAATAGGTATAACCATATGCATGTACATGTACTAGTGAAAGTGTACACACATCTGCACACTGGAAGTGGGTTTTCACCTATTTCTGTCTGGACATTTGCCCACATCTCCATGGAATTTCTTACATTTAGTAATTAAATTCCTTTAAAGTCGCACTGTCCGTGTTTAGGCCGATTTGGGCGTCAGAACAATAAGTACTGTAAAAGTTATATTGCTATTTTTCTACATCAGAAAAAGTTATCAGCTTTCATTTGGTACCAAGAATGTAAAAATCCGTCAAGGATTAATGCCAGTCGATTAAAAGCAAGAAATATTAAAAGGCATCCCCTGCCTTTTATTCGACAGGGTTATGACATTTGCACTTGTCTTAGCTGTGAATCGAGGTCTTGTTTGTGACTATGTACTCACTAACGTATCGAGGACGACTTGCAAATCGAGGATGGCTTGCAAATCGAGGATGTCCTTGACTTGGGGTCAAACCCCGCCCCCTGCTCCGACTAAAAAGAAAAATACATTTTCTGCCAGTGTTGGCAACATGCTGATATAAACATTAATGGTAACCCCCGCCCAAAAATTTGCCGGCACTCGCATCATTGGCAAAATTTCTTTATAAAATGTCTATATCCGCCCCTGCTATATTTTTTTTTCATGGTGATGCCGATTCTGCAAATGACAGCTAGAGCTAGGATACCGTTGACTTACAAATGTACAAGTATAGAAAAGCTTTCCCTACACCCAAATATTTATTGCATTGTCCCGAATCGCTGTATTCGTCAACAGGTGTAAAGCACATGCACGGACAATGTTAATTGCTTTACATTCTGCCAAGGGTCGAACTGTACACCCATTCCTTCGTCAACGTTCGACCATCCTATTTCTTTTTATTTGTGTTTCATACATGTATCATATTTAATTCCTCACTTCGGTAATGCCACTTGAAAAAAAAATTGTATTTATTGGTTTTCATTGAAGTGTAGTATGTTAGGTTTGGGAGATACCTGTGATTATTGTGTGTAAAAGCACCCCCATTGGATGAGTGCTGAAATGGTTAAAAGGCACAGGCTCGTCAGCAATGCGCGCGCGTCAAATTCGTGCCACGAAATACGCAGCTCCATGCCTTTGCTACGGAGCTGCGTACATGTATTTCGTGGCACGAATTTGGTGCGCGCGCATTTCTGACGAGCCTGTGCCTTTAACCCTATTTCGAAAATATAAGAAATACTATTTTATATTCATAATGTTTTAGTTCTGTGGTACACCATTGGATAACACAGTAACAATAGATCGCATTGTCAATATGGCCAAAATAAAAACATTTGGTATGAATTCCATTCACTGGTCACCACCGAGGCACCGTGCGTCAGGTCTATGGAACAGGGCAGAAAAAGTTTAAGTATTTTCAAGGAAATTTATGAATTTCTTTTCACTCAAAAAAAATCACTTCCCTTCAAAATTTTACCATGTTTTGGTGGTTATTAAGTTATTATTTATAAGGAGAATAAGTGGCGACCAGTAAACAGAATTTTTTTCAAACATTTTTCTAGCTGCACAATTGGCAAATTGTGTAACATTTCAGTATTTTCTTTTGATGGCGTCTGCCTGGGTTGATATTTGTGGGTAAATTGGGTGCCCCTCCCATGGTCGACCGAGACAACCGTTTGCCACTTTACCAGCCCTCTGTCAAACATATATGCCATGTTCATCTAAATTACGCATTTTAAATAACCATCCCCTGGACAATTACATTGGAAAAAAATAAGTGCAAAAGAGTGTATTTTTCCCCACCGTTGTATTCAGCAGATGACTGGGGTATTCTTATTTCTCCAATTTGTGGCAAGAAATATTTTCAAGCAGAGGCTTATATGGTGTGGCAATTGTGTCCATGGCTTTTAAGCAATTTGTTTTACTATTTTTACTCCTGTTGGTTATATCATGGAGCTATAGCTCCATGGTTATATAAACACGTGGTTGCAAACTATGTCCTCGGTGCACGGTGTCTACACACATACGTGCGCTTGTTCTCCCAAACAATCGTGGACGTTTTAGGGAGGTCTAACAAAGAGAACAATATCGTCCGCGATTGGCAAGCGAACGTCCGCGAATCGCTCCTGTACAAAACCAACGGGAGTAAGGAAAAATAGACTATGTCCAAACAAAAGAGGAACAGAGGGACGTCCGCGATTGTATGTGGATTCGCACCTGTGTGCACAGGTACGTGTGTACACACACACACGTGAACGTATGCGCACATGTACAACATGTGAAGCCTGTTTTAAGAAAAAGGCTTGTATGATCTCCAATTCCCGACGTCGGAAATTCAATTTTTTCATATTTTTCGTTACAGAGACACGTAAAGCTTTCTAGATTCGTTTGATTATGTAAATTAATTTTTTTAATCCTTTCGCCCAAACACGGACAATCCATCTGTAATAAGGGCTTACCTTTCATGATTTCCTTGAGGCAAGGCTTCAAAACCATTGGGATGGAGTACATGAGTGAGCGCAGCAAAGATTCACCAATATAAAATCTCTTGAATACGAAAACTAATCCAGTAAGGAAAAGTACAGTGCTGATGTGGATGGTCTTCATCAACTGGACAACAACTAATAAGCTAAAACATACACTGTAGGGTTGCATGCACTACATCCAGTATTCTCCAAGTAGGTCACTTTGCTGCAGTATGATGTTGGCCTAGGCACACATGCCTATTGAACAAAAAATTCCCAGCTTGTCACTGTTAAGTTTTATGACTTCAGAGGTGTGGTAAAATATAAAACCCAGGTTAAACTTTCATGGAGAATTCAGTACAAGGCTAGTATAACTTTAAGCCCAGGTGATGGAACCACGTGCACAGTAGACCTCTTCAAAAAAAACAACTGATGGCTGTAACTGTGCACATCTGCATAGGGTGATAGTACAAAGACAGACTGCACCAAGCATTGTTGGCCCTCCAGGCTCACGCAGCTGTGCATAACTGCTGTGGTACAGTCTGTGGATTGTGTATTAAAGCCTACATACATGTATAACTGATCTTGCTATGAATGGTCTACAGAGTGGTGGTGTTCATAGTCCATGTTTTGGTTGGTGAATAGCCCTAATTGTTTGTCAACCAATTACAAGGGACTGTTTAGGACCTA
The DNA here is from genome assembly GCA_037783545.1 of Henricia sp. BOLD:AAB3569. Lineage (NCBI taxonomy): Eukaryota > Metazoa > Echinodermata > Asteroidea > Spinulosida > Echinasteridae > Henricia > Henricia sp. BOLD:AAB3569. Next base: position 912,237 of record JBBELK010000611.1, on the reverse strand, counting down.
ATCCACCCTCTCACTGGGCCGCTCCATTTTTAGAAGAGGTGTGAACCAGCAAGGGCTCATGTGGTAACCACAATGCTGTTATTACACATCTGCCAATCACCAATTAAGCTTGTTAATATTAATTAACTGTTAAGTGTCACAAACAGAACAGGGATGGATTGGATGCAGACATCTGTCTTTGAGTTGGCATTATCAAGTCACAGGGAAATGCAATCTTCTTCATAATTCATAAAGCCAAGGCAGGTAAACAAAGACCATACACAAAGAATCCACATGCATCAGGTGTAGAGCCTAAATCATTAATGAGCATCAGACCAATAATGACCTAATGGAGTCAGGGCCTGTTGAGTTTTGTATTTTCCACCTGTTACAATAATGACAGTATGACTGACCTTCTGAAGTCCACACTGTGTTCAAGTAGGAGGCATAAGGCAAAATAAATTAGTAAATTATTTTTTACTAAACAGATATTTATTTCCAAATAGTAAACATTTCTGCAAACAACTCATTTCATCTTCTTGCCTGTCTAGATTATGCAGACTCGCGAAAGGGCCGCCAAACACGAGGTAGATTTGTAAGGTACAACAAATGAAGGTTGTCATGATCGACATACACATGTACTCCAACTGAGCCCCTCCCCCCCCTCCCCCCAGTTCTAGTGCCAAAACAACGGGACTGGAGCGTCGTGTAAAATACAAGGTTCAAACTAACCACCGTCCCCTACCGTCACAGCCATTTCCATGTACCATTTTTGTCCGTTTTCCAACACAATTTATTCACAAAGTTCACAAATAAACCAAATCGAGGACATTAACAATGTATACGCTTACTGGTAGTACATGTATGTAGTGAAGCATTTTGATTTGAAATTATAATTACATGTATGTTCTGTCTGAGAAAATAATCCCACAAAACTTTTAAATTATACTGTTACACGTATGCATTGTGCAGCCGAGTAACACATTTTTTTTTAGTTAAAGGGGCGTGGTCACATCACAAAAATTGACAACCTTCCCCACATACATTATTGGTGTTGATATTTTATACCGTATCATACACTGTATACATGTATGTACTGTATGTTATATTTTTCTCATTTAAGCATTCTGAAATTTTATGGTATTGTCCACATTTGTATTGCGATAATTCACCCTGGCGGTCACTGGGTCATTATTCATAAAAAAATGACCTATTCGCCCTACAAAAAATCCATCAATGTTTGGTGAGCCAATCTGTCCACATGGGCACCCAGGCCTGCTTCTTCCACATGCAATATGAAGATTGAATTGAATATTATTCGCAAGATTCCACGACGCACCATTTTAACTTTAGGATATCTCACATTGAAATCTTCAAGCAAATATCCCGTGCATATGATTAAATACTTTTCGAGAAACAATGGACTTTGTTGAGCTTCGGTTTGACAAAAATTCCAACTTAAAAAAAAAAGACTTTCGGGTAGAGTGCGGTACTCAGGTTCATTGTGTATACAACTTGCACAACATTCGTCACCCTACTGACCTGTGGCCGTTTCCGAAACGACTGGGTTTGTCCCCAGCCCAATCTCTGTGCATCTTACAAAAATATTAACGCTGGGGAAAAAGAAACTTTTAAACTGAACACAAACGTAGACAGAAAGTCATAAAAACTGAGTTGGCACAAACAAGTATCTCGGGTAAGCACAATGTACCCGGGGTATACGCCTCTCTTCCACTTCCAGACATCTTTCCAAACATCGTAGATTTTGGTCACAGTCAACATTGAAAGATGTCTTGTTTCTAGAGAAATATTGATCATACATGCATATATACATTGGCATGAAGGTTTCAATGGGAGCATTATGTCATTATGCTGCAGTTGAAATGGCACGATGCAGAATTTTTAGGATGCAAAAGTACGATCCCATTTCCATTTTTGGAAACAGCCTGCCCGGGTCTCGTCTCGGCGGACGGTGGTTTTGTTCTTGGTCCCGATTACTCTCAAATGTTCACTTTAATACTTGGAAATTTCCTGTTTTCTTGCCATGGGTATGAGTGGTTAAGTTAGTTCAAAATACATTTTCCCAACAAAATCTAAAAACGCTTCTTTAAACTTGTTTTCATTAGTACAATTTCATAAGTACGAGTACAATATTGTGAGTACGAGTACGAGTACGAGTATGAGTATGAGTACAAGAAAATATTTTTTTATGAGTACGAGTACAGAAAAAGTTACTCTAGTACATTTACATTTATTTTATTTTCCAGGATCTATACAAATCACTGAATTAGACAAAACAATTACAAATACCAAAATAGCTCCGCAGGATTACCCAAAAGAAACAAGTTTCATTTAAGGATAAATACATTCAATAAAAATATTTACAAAATTAAGCAGTTATTCAAAATATAGGCCTAATTGAAAATTGCAATAAGTGTAAATAAAATATAAGATGCCATACTGTATCCAAATCATAATAAAAAAAAATGTGGGAAAAAAGATAAAATATGAAAATACATGATATTGAAGAGATAAATCTTAAGCTTCATGTCAATACAATCATGAGATCCTTGATGCCGTCACCCACATTAATCAATGGGTTATGGCATCACTGACCATGCAGTTGACTGTACAGATGGAGGGGTGGCTGTATTTTACGGTAAGGCAAATTATATACTTCCGAGGTCTTAATTACAAGACAAGTGTTATGATATGATGCCGAGAAGAACGAGTACGAGTGCGAGTACGAGTACTACAACAGTGGTGTGGGCATCGTTGCTGTAGGTATACCGTACGTCGCATGGTAGAGAATGGTACCTGATGTTCATCTGGTAGGTCTACCGTGCCATTGCCGGCTGCAGCCCCAGCCTGAGAAATATTTTTAGCACAATCTGCACACAGTTTGGACGATGTATTTACTGCTGAAATACGTATACGTCTCGCGGGTCAGGTCAGCGGCTAATTTTTTTTTTTTTAATCATTAATCTCTAAACACATTATAAGTGTTTTAATGCATGAACAATTCTTCAAAATTATAAGGAACATTTCCAAACGGCAAATTCTTGGGGTACATTTTGTCTGTGTGTCATACATTTAACTTTATATTGAGACACTTGACATTTTAGACACCTAAATTCAGTTGGGACATACATGTATGATGTGTCTTAGACTTAAGATAGTTATATTGCAATCCACCGCATATAACATAAAAGGGCAACTTTACTTGAAAGGCAACTTTAAAGGAGGGATTTTTTGTGAATTCAGTCAATAGGCCTAAATTATGAAAGCAATAAACATTTTGCTTTGATTATTTTAATTGGTAAATTTTACGAGGTTATACAATTACTGGGGTTTAAGCTCTGACCAATGGGAGAACACAATAGTGTTCTGACATGCATGTAGGCCTGGTGGAAATGGGATGTCCTTTTTAAACATAGTATCACCTCCTGAAAATCAATGGTGCAACAAAAGACTTACAGCATGAATGAATGTTTATATTTTACAAAATGATTACAAGAAAAGTTGTAGGTACAATGTAAAAAAAAATCCTTGTTACCATGTTGCAACGCAACGCTTGACCCCGGAGGTGGGTTCCTCCCCAGACAGCAAACTTACGTTAGCCCAACGTTGGATCAACGTCAGTAATTGACGAAGAAACGTTGGACCAACGTTAGAAAATGACGTTGTTCCAACGTAAAGTTGCACTTCCGAAAAACGTTGGCACAACGTTGTTTATAAGTTGGTGTTAACGTTGGACAAACATCATATCGCTAAATTCCTAACCTTATTTCCACGTCAATTCAATGCTGGCTCAACGGCAGACGTAAATTATTGACGTCTTATTGACGTCTTATTAACGTCTTTGTGGGGTCGTATGCAAATCCAAAAGACAAAAGCCCCATACATTACTCATACATATTCATCGATACTCATACATTACTCATACATTACTTATACACTACTTATACACTACTCATACATAAAATTTATGCGCGACTTCTATTTATGCTCCACAAAAACCTGCAACCTGTAACCCATGGTTGGCACACACCTACTAACCGAATACCAAATTTAATTATAATCACTCGCCACTTTCAGTTTGTTCATCCGCAACAATTGCCAATTTGCCTATTATCAAGCAACAACCCATTTACAAAAATCAAAACAACTGCCAAAACTGAAGCAAATTAGCCTTTTTACACGGTAAATCTGGTCACGACCACTTTATGACGCACGAATCAAAAACGACTGAAAAAAGACGTCTTTAACACGTCGTGTGCCCACATGTTGCCGTTAACGTCCGGTTGCCGTCAGAATAGTGACGCAAGCATGACGTAAATTTTTGTCCCTAAACCCACGTTAATTCGACGCAGTATGTCGACGCCGCACTGACGTAATGTGATAACCTTTATATGACGTCTTAACGACGTTATATATGACACCTTATTGACGTCAAATATTGACGTTAAAGTGTACGTCATGTTGACCAAATGTCTAACTTAATGCCGACGTATAGCAAATACGGAAATCGCCGGCCCATATCTGACGTCGTACCGACGTCTTACCGACGTCGTACACTGACGGGCGACATTCGCCGACCTATGCCGACGTCGGTGCGACGTATGCTTGCTGTCTGGGTCTGTAACTGTATGCCGGTATAAACCAATGTGCATTTTAAGTGTTTTTTGGGGTTTTTTTTGGCATTCAAAACACGGCATCACTGGTATAAACCTAGTAGAATAATCTTTTCCTGCAAATTCTCCAACACATTCTCTAAATCATTCTCCAGCACAATTTAGAAATGTAATGAAAATAGAGACCTTTTCCCACGAGAGTTTAATCTCAAGATAACCCAGGTAATAGAAAAATGTAACCTCGAGTTTACCTTTGTGGGGTCCAAAAGATGAATAAACCATTCAACTATTCAACCTGGTTTAAGCATGCTCTCATTTCCTATGGCAAATCTCGGGGTCACGAATTACCCGGGTTAACTGGCCAAAAATTACTCTTAACCAAGGTAACTTCTAGCCCTGGTTGAGAGGTGGGTTAACCTACCAATCAATCTCGAGGTTGACGGTGGCCTTGAGATGATTCTCCGGGTTAACATTTGCCATGGGAAACACCAACCTATAATCCTGGCCAAAATGGTTGGGCCACCTCCCCCGCACCCCCGATCAATGTTGTTACTCCGCGCTGGAGCACAGACCGCGCAGAAATCAAACAACATTGAGCGGGGGCCCAGCGAGTTTTGGCCAGGATTGTAGGTTAGCATGCCCTTGGAGCAAGGCAGGTTAAAAGCTTCTGTGCGCACTTGGCTTAAGCCTCGTCTACACTGGCAAATACTTGCAATTAAACTTCTTGTTTGCAAGCATTATAACCAAACAGATATGTTTGCTGGTGGTTTTTCTGTTTGCCTACATTGGCAAACAGACGGAAGAAAACTTCTTGAACAATCACGTGATCACAATTGGCTGGCTCTAACCACATGACCTGAAACTGGTGCCTGATTGGTTCAGACATAAAACATAAGTGAGCAAACAAATGTTTGCCAATAGCTGCATGTCCAATACCAGCAAACACGGTTTGCAAAGTTTGCTGTTGTTTGCTAATGTTTTATGTGCCGTCCACACCTGCAGACTTTTCTAAAAAAACAAAATCAAACTTGAAGTTTGGTCATGTTTTATATTGCCAGTTTAGACGAGGCTTTATAGTTTGAAAGTGGCATTTGTTTTTGAAAGTGGCATGCTTAAGTTGCATCTTGATGAATTAATGTCCCCAGTTGGTGCATTTTATAGCTTCGAGAATGAAATTTTGTACTGAATGCTGGCTTGCACATGGCGTGCGCTAGCACGTGGCAAGTACTGTACTTTAGAAAAGCGGAAAATAAAATCAACGCTTATAAGAAAAAAAATCCATGGGAAAAAAAAGTGGAAATGTACGTGTCAGGAGAAAAAAATGAAATGAAATTGAATGAAATTAAATTTTGGCACATTAAACAAAAAGCTGAAATCAGCTAAAAATCAGAAATTTCACACCCGTGTACTATGCTAACCCCGGGGTCTGGATGGTAACCCCGGGGTCTGGATGGTAACCCCGGGGTCTGGATGGTAACCCCGGGGTCTGGATGGTAACCCCGGGGTCTGGATGGTAACCCCGGGGTCTGGATGGTAACCCCGGGGTCTGGATGGTAACCCCGGGGTCTGGATGGTAACCCCGGGGTCTGGATGCTAACCCCGGGGTCTGGATGCTAACCCCGGGGTCTGGATGCTAACCCCGGGGTCTGGATGCTAACCCCGGGGTTTGGATGCTAACCCCGGGGTTTGGATGCTAACCCCGGGGTTTGGATGCTAACCCCGGGGTTTGGATGCTAACCCCGGGGTTTGGATGCTAACCCCGGGGTTTGGATGCTAACCCCGGGGTTTGGATGCTAACCCCGAGATTGCCATCCTTAACCCTGGTCGCTGGCAGGGTTAACGAACCCCGGGGTAACGGCCGAATTTTTTGTCTTAACCCGGGCGGAAAAAGAGTAGTGGGAACGCTTGTACTGCCTTGGGGTATCTTGGGGTTAAGGATTGCCGTTACCCCCCGAGATAACCCGGAGATTTTTGAGTGGAAAAGGGGTACTGGGTAAGTGTTTCTCCGTGTTAAAATTTGACGTATGCCAAAAAAATAACGAAACCCCAGGTTTAATTTAACCTGGGTAATTAGCCTTTTGCACGTTTCACATGAATAGTGCTGGTGTACATGTACTGACATACATGTACTTCCTTTCAAATGCACACTTAGTATCCACTTTTTGTTGCTAGTGGTGCACGCGGCATGTGTGAAGTACAGAACCAATATCATGTTTACAAGTAGGGAAAAATGGCATAAAACAACCACACTGTTGATTGCTAGGCATTGGTGTGCACTACGTACAGTATCAACAACAGCGTAGTTTGTGATTTTCTAAATTGCACAGGTCTCTATTTGAATGTGAAGAATTCGGAGCACCCGCCATAATGCAAATGTTACATGCAAAAGGCTAATTTGCAGCTACCCGGTAAAAAGTTACCCGGGTCGGAAGCGGGTAGTCCGAAAAGGCCTTTTACGATGACAGAGGCTACATTAAAATAACAAAGAAATTGCTGTGAAGAGTTATTTTACAACCATTTCACCGACTTTTCAGTAGTTTTCACAGCAGAGATTCTGCATCTTTACAAAAGCCCTGTTCCCACTGGACTTAATTTTGTGTGGACTTATATGATTCAACAAAAATGTCCATTGGTAACACAATAGCTACTCCCCAGCTACTTTTATTAAAACAGTAGACATAAAAGTCCATAAAATTATGTTGGCCTGCGTCACACACACGTTATTGATACTGTGGAAATTATCAGAGGCTGAAAAATCTTCCAGAAATCCAGTGTTTTGGCTTCGGCATTGCTATGTAAATTTTGGAATCAGAAAGTTATCACTGGGAATCAAATCTATATAAAAGGGAATCGATTCCAATTCCTAAAGTGGAATCGCCCAAGCCAAGAGTCGATCTGAGAAATTATCTTCAAATGATTTCTTCATAATAATCTCCTTACTGGGCTGAGAGGAGCAATGGTTTTATTCCTAAGCCCTATAAGGAAGCTGATGAACTTACTTACATCATGCTTACATGTACCATCTGTGTAGGTAGTAACATCTGTTTTTGTACAGATAATAAACTGTAATTGATTTGGGATTTGAAGGCAATTTGAGATTAGAATTCCATATATCATTTGATCACTTTCTATGACTTCCCACTGTAAGGGTCCATATGGTAATGTTTGGACAAAGTGGGCATCTTAAGCCGTGTTCGCATTGGACTTGTTTTTCAGGAGGTTTTACCGAGACGATGGTAAAATGAGAAATGGCTAAATTTTACTGCTGTCCGCATTTGGACTTTTTCGACACGGGAAAGACTGTGGGAGAGCATGCACAGTGTCCCTTCGCAGTATGACCTTTACGGCGCAGACGTACGCTTCCAGAGTGCTTTTACCGACTCGCTGTGTCCGCACTGGACTTATCGTCTCGGGAAAAGTTCCCTGGTCAATTTTCCCAGGAGTTAGCCAGGAAAAGTAACCACTGGACTTAGGAGAGTTACCGAGAGAAAAACTTCCTAGGCTGTCCGCACTGGATTAAAAAGGGGAAAGTACCCGACATCTCGGTAAGTTTGACCAAAAATAGTCCAATACAGACAGGCCTTTACAGTGTTGTAGGACTCGAGTCCGAGTCCTGGACTTGAGTCACAATTTTCGTAACTCAGACTTGACTTGATGACTCAAACATGGTGACTTGTGACTTACGAGTCACATATTTCAAAAAAAGGAATAAAGATATATATTTGCACAAATGCAGGATGAAAAACGACGAGTATACGATGCGAGATACAAACACTGCCCCGCCAGGCCGGCAAAGAGTGCACTAGCACATCATCATTTCACATATTGTGTGTACGAAACTATAGCAGATTCAGTTTCATTTTGGCAAACAAGTGACTCGTGCCTCGGAGTCGGACTCCAGGCTAATGAATCGAGACTCGGGACTTGGACTCCGACTTGATATTGGTGACTTGACTACAACACTGGCTCAAACCAAGAAGCCATCCATTAAAAGAACATGGGTCTTTCCATAAACAATAAGAGCCAAAGTGTTACATTTTTGTGCAATTTTGTAAAAATGGTATTTCCAAATTACCAATTAAGAAACAAGATCCTGTGCAATTTTCAAATACACATGTAGAGTATTATTTAAAATCATTTACAAATAGAATTGTCTCGCTAAAGGTCCACAGATATGCTATTTTCAAATGGAAAGTTTATTCTGAACAGTTCTGAGATGGTGTGTTTTTACACACCCGTTACTATTCAACATGTTCAAAATATTTTGGTCCTCCGCCAAGAGTGGAAGCCAGGGATATCAATATTTATATGATTACCAGAAATGTTGTCGGGCACTTTCATGATAAAGGTAATATTATTTTATGGTCTTCAACCTCCAAATTTGCACAATTTGGTTGACTGATTATCAAAGCTGGTGAAATAATTTTGTTTATTGATGGGGCAAACAGATGTACTCACAGCTGTTTTCATTGGTGCACTGGACATATTTTGCTGGTAAACTGTTACAAAGGGCGTTAGTTCCACCTGGATTAAAAACCCATGCTGATATAACTGCCTTGTAGAAATTTCAGCCGCATAGAGGCTGTATACTTCAGAAAACTTGAAAAATCCATTCATGGCTTTTGTGTTGAGTTGAATGACCTTTTTATAAAACCACCTTTAGTTGTTAATTTCTAACACAAAATACCATTTTGGACAGAAATAAATTCATGTGGTGGTTGGTACATGTACCATTGCTATTAATTCTTTTAGTAAGGTTTTTCTTGTCAAATTGTTCTTATCTTTGTTTTACCAGGGAGACCCATTCACATAAACTTGTGGTCTTCCATGGGGCCCTGGGAAATACAATTAAAATAAGTAAAACATAAACAGAATTTCAAATATAATATAAAATAAATTGTAAAACATAAAATGGTAAAACAATAAAACACAAGAACAAAAAGGTTAAAACAATAATACATGTATATATACCGAATTAAAATAAAATAAACTTTTTAACATTACCATAAAATCATGAAAAAAAATTGGGGTCACTGCAAATGATGTACTATACTTTAAAACTCTCTGAGCCAATTGGTAATATAAATATTAAGCTTAATGCCAGGCGCGGATCCAGAGGGAGGGTTTTGGGGGTCAAAAGCCCCCCTGCTCCAACTCAAAAAATAAAAATAAATAATGTAATGCACTTCATGCACAGGCCGTGGTTCAGGGCGAAATGGGTCAGGGTGAAGTGGTTTTGGGGCGAAATGACTGCAAACCCTTTTTTGACTGTTTTCTCAAAAGTTAGACGAAGTACGGAGCTGGTTTTTGCTCAGGTTGGTTTTAATCATGCATATCTTCAATCACACAGGGGGATAAAACTATTTACACCGCGTTTACACTCGAACGGGCGAAGGTGGATACAGATTCGGCATTTTTATTGCAACCGCAGAGCAAATCGCAAACTCGGAAATACCGATGCGAGGGACCCTGGGGTGTGAAAGGTCAAAATTAGGGGTCATGAAAGCGCGCGCCCGATGTTGTTGTGTAATGATCGTGTGCACCGTCACACGTGGTGGGTGTCGTGAAAATCGACGCGTTATTACTGCACTGCTAGCATGCAAAACTGTTCCTGTTGACGAAAATTCTGGACTGAATTTCAACAGTTCAATATCATGGAGAATTCCTTTGTTTTTGTAGTCATGATGTTGCCACTTTTGGCTATTTTACGGCGTAGATTTATGCAGAGAAGAAGTGCTGTCTGTAGGATGAATTTCCAGTAGGACTAGGGTAGTTTTTGCCCAACAAAACGTGCCGTGAGCGATGTACTAGCAGTAGCACACCAGCACAGTAAGTGGCGTACATTCTATCACGCACGCACACAAAATAAAGCGCGCCAAACGATGGCCTCCCGGATGTCGCCAAAGGAAATTGCCGAATCTGTATTCGGGTAGCGTTTACACTACTTGAAGCGACCTTGACGATTGCGGGGTTGAACCCGAAAAACGCGAATCAGACCCGGGTCTGATCCGCCTTTTTCAATTCGCCTTTTGCGTTTACACTTAGTGCTTACCCGGCTTCAACTCCCCTTTTTGGAAATTGCGGAGTTCGATTCGCCTTTGCCGAATCGAGTGTAAACGGGGTGTAACAGTTTACCAATCATGTATATTATCTTTAACATGCCAAAGGTCATCATGTACAAAAGCTTGATGACACCACATGTACCTGAAAATGTCCAATTGTTTTCTAAGAAAAATCCTGCCATTTTTTTCCTGTATGCCTGGATCTACGTGTGTAACTTCCCCTGTATGGTAAATGGTTATGATCACTGAATAGTGTGTGCTTTGTGTTTATCGTACATGTAATATTTCCAAAGCTTACCAAGAAGGGGCAGTCTAAAGGTTTGGTTTGACTCGAGGCAGACCACCAGGCCCACTTTTGGTTTAACTACCGGTAAACACATACATTGTAGGCCTATGTTACATTAAAGGCCTTTTCACACTACAGCCTCTCACACATTCAACTGGTAGTATTCATGCAAATTATATAAACAAGGTAAAGGTGTAGCTTTGACAAATAACATTTGTAGCTCACAAGCGGCAAGAATCTCCACCCGGGGCGAACTCAATCCTGCTCATTTCACACTATTGTTTGCAACCTGGGGTGGGAGTTTCAACCCGGGGTAACACGTTTCAACCCTGGTCAAGAGCAGGGTTGAGTTCAACATGTGTTGAATCCAATCTCGGGGCTGAGGCGGGGATGACATTTCTTAAGTGTGAAACGTCACTTTTTTGTTTCAACCCCGTGCCAACCCTGCATCAACCCCGGGAAAGGGCCTATTGTACCATATCTACGTATTTGGACATGTTTCACATCCAGGCTAAGTCCATGCCTTAACCTAATTAAGGGCCCATATATACACATCAGCACAAAACTTGCAAGTGGAAACCAGAATACCTCAAATAGATCAAAAGGAGAAGGGTATACCCAAGAAACAAAAGACCTTGTGCTCAACAAGTACAACTCGTAAATTATTTTAATGCAAAGAACAAGAAATAATACCCACTGAAAAGCGAATACGGACTTCACTAAGAATCAAACTTTTAGCGATGCGTCGCACTATGGGTGCCGTCATTTTGTCCGAATATTAGGCAAAGAATGACGTCTTCACGTACAAGTCCTTCATGCATTTCTATGGCAATACACGAAAACGTTGTCCGCAAAAACGTCATCCGTTGCCCAGTATTCGGACAAAATGGCAACGCCCATAGTGCGACGCATCGCTGCAATTACCGTTCTTTGTTGAGTTCGTATCCGCTTTCAGTAGGTAATATTTCTAGTTCTTTGCATTAATAATGTACGAGATGTACTTGTCGAGCACAAGCCTTTTGTTTCTCGGGTATAATTCCCCTTTTTCTTGTTACATGTACGTTTTCATTTTTAAATGAATTTACAAAAAAATGTAGATTATAAAAATATATGAATTCAGCAAACAATTATTTCATTTGAAAAAACGAAAAACAAACTTTGAAAAACTGTTCTTACAAAAATTGACCAATCATATGTTGTACGCAAAAACGTCATAACCTCAAGAGAGGGCGGTCCACGACGGCAGTATCCATAACCGCCAAACATTTCGTTACTTTTTACGGATTTGTTTTAGTTAGGAAAATCGTCAGATGATAAGAGAGAGAAAATATGACTGATTTAGTAAAATATAACTTATTCCTTGGGTATCTTTCTCCTTCAATGCTTAGTTTTGCAATTTTAATAAGTCCCCTATTTCATTATTGGTTCCCATAGTATAGTGTCTTTAAATAACACTTGTGGTCAAATAACTTTTCCTTATGTTTGATTCGAATCCATTTATAAGCTGACATGAGTCACTAACAGCACTACATGATGAGAGGCCTATGGTACATGTAGCACCCCGTTTACACTCGATTCGCCTTTGCCGAATCGAACTCCGCAATTTCCAAAAAGGGGAGTTGAAGCCGGGTAGGCACTAAGTGTAAACGCAAAAGGTGAATTGAGAAAGGCGGATCAGACCCGGGTCTGATTCGCCTTTTTCAAGTCACCTTTGGGGTAGGGTTGAACCCCGCAATTGCGGGGTTGAACCCTGCAATCGTCAAGGTCGCTTGTAGTGTAAACGCTACCCGAATACAGATTCGGCAATTTGAGTGTCCTTGGGGCGGTGCCCGCAGTGTAGTAGATTTAATTGACCAATCTGGCACTAGTGCAGCAACACCTAACAGCTCAAGCATGCGCTGCAGTTACATTTAGTGGTGACTTTTGCGGTTTCTGAAGCGAGTTGAAGCGATTTGGGGTGTAGTGTAAATGCGGCAAATGTTCAGTTTTGTGGTCGCAATAAAAATGCTGGATCTGTATCCACCTTTGCCGATTCGAGTGTAAACGCGGTGTAGGTCTTTACCTGCATGGTACCATATGACACTGAGGTCTAATAAAGAAAGCCAACTTAATTTCAAACAACCTTTACATTGTGGACAGCACAGTAAACCCATTGAAAAACATCCTGTATTGTTCATCCCTACCCGTATCAATACCCAACAAAGACAACAGCATGCCAAACAATAGTCACGCCACTAAAATGAGAGTCCTAATTGCATGTACACTTGCGGGTATCACTTGGTGACAGTTTTTGGAGAAAATGCTGGTTGTTCTTGAAGTAGCACCTCACTGAATTGCAACTGCGTCACAGCTACATGTACATGTGTATATGTGCAAGTAGAACAACTCACTCACAATGTGTGTTGGCTAGTATTAAATCGGGCCTACATGTATATTGCATTTTTGTTGTAAAGTTGCAAAGAAGCAGGTATATGTATGTGTAGTCACAAAGTGATGTCAATTCCCAGGCACGCAAAATACGAGACAAGAACAGGTATACAAATGAAATGTGCCAAGGTGACTAACATGCTGTCTGCATTGTATTATTTTCCGATAAAGCTCACTGCACCATATTAAAACTGCACTGTGACTGATATTTTCTCGAAATTTTACGCAAAAGATTTTGGTTGGAAAAAGTGACTTTTGCTCAGTAACTCACTTAGGAGCATTTTAAGTGGTATGACGTTATTTTAAATTAGTGCATTAACTTGTAAATGTGTTTCAATTGCAATCACCCCAGCTCAAAAAAATCATTTAATTTATCCAAGACCAATGGTCACCTTTACCTGGATTTAACCAGGCCAAAAATACAATACAGTGTGGCCTATTTATCTGAGTGTGTGGTTTACATACAGTCATAATCACCACTGCCTGTCACTTCAATGAGTGAATCAACTAGATATATTTAGCTCCATGATGTACAAATGTAGGCTAGTAACTGCATAAATAAAATCCAAGTGTGGTCAGTGAGAAAAAATGTATGTTGAGCATTGTCTCTGAAAAAGTTAGAGACAATTCTGAAGCTGGTGTTATCACTGCATGATATTTTGACTGATATTCCTTCGATGTTGTCATCGGCTAGGCATTTTGGGTCTGGGTATCAAAGAAAGTGTACTGTGCATACAAAGTCAGGTAGTGTTTATACAAAGTCTAGTGTAGTGTGCATAAAGTCGTGCACTTTTTGCAGTCATAATCGCCTTTCTGATTCAATGTTCATATTATCAACAGGTTTGAAGTAGGCTGTATATCATCAGGGTCAAACTTGCATTAAACAATAGGATGAGAATAATATCTTGTGAGCATGATATATCAGCGGCGGAATTAGAATGAGCCAGAAGCCCAGTTATGCAAATATTTTATTGCAGAATATACATGCAATTGTCCAATAAATTAACCTTCAATTTAAATAACATATTCACTTCTTGATGTGTAGACTTGCACAAATTGGGCATATAGAAAAAAGTTTCCGAACAGAGAAAGCGTTGCTTTTTACCAGATGCTGAAAACCTCTACATGTGACAGGAACTTATAAAAATGGGTTGATGCTGAAATTTTGCTTTTACAAAATTTCTTTTTCTGTTTTTCAAAACTGGCCATAAATTTCTGAATTTGTTTCACTCAGAATACCAAGGCAGCCTGCCAGAAACCAGAACACTTCTGCAAACTACATATATTAACTTAGCAACTACAATAATGTACGCAGTACATTGTATATTTCTGTAATATTCAGCCATTTTCACAGGGTACGATACCAGCAGTCAACTGTTTGTGCCTACACCAAACTGACGTCAAAATTGAAGTCACACAAAAAGGCGCACTGCAATCTGATCACTAATCAAACTTCTCTTGCGACTAAACCCTAGTGCACGCTGAGCACTTTGTCCACTTAATACTAGTCTCTATTCAAGGCTGCAGGTCCCACAGGCTGAGCAACTGCTCAAGCACAATGCTTGTCTTGAGTATCAAGTCTGAGGCAGATGTGAGGAGGCACATATTTAGTCTGGTACCTCTGACAAGACTGCAACCCTTAATGTTTAGCCTCACAGAAATTTGGAATGCTTCAAAAGAGCTATTTACTAAGATCAACCCTAAAACTGCAGAGGTCAACCTTAGTTTTTTAAATCTGCCTGTTTTTTTCCACAATCTTTCCTGATAAACTGATTTAACAAAGGCTTAATTTCTGCAGGGGGATTTTCTGCATGTGTCGTACACTGTATTTGATGAGCGGTTCCTTTTCGAAGATAAGCCAAGTACGTGTACATATGTAAATGTACCAGTATACTTGTGCTATTCCAGGGGACAATGCTAATAACTATCTGCTACAAAAACATATGGCCTTATATATTTAAAGTCTGCAGCATAATTTACTTGTTGTAAACAACAGTCCCATGTATAGTGAGCGTTTCTTTTTACGGGTAGGTTGCAGCTAATCAAATGCCAGCATCTGTTGCGATGAAATTGTCAATACGCCTGTACCCTAATAATTTGTATATCTTGTATAAAGTGTACTTAGACTGGCTTCCAAGTTCTCCCAGCAGTTAGCCTTGATCAAGGCGTTGGGCTTGTCTTCTAGACGGCCCGCTGAAGATAAAACTGAACAAAGCGCTTACCAGCTACGGAATATGTTGCACGTATTATTGGCTCACAAAGCGCCGTGCTACGACTATGCACACACGCACGTACATGTATCGATACGGTCCCTAAACCCAACGCCTTGATGGTTATGCATTCAGCCAGCGAAACTCATTACAGTAATACTAATAGGGAAACCACCCCAGCGTGAGCTGAAATTTCATTGGTCGACGCACGGCAGGTTATGTTTGAAAAACGCTATGATCTGCGATCCCCAGTTTGTTCATCCGAGGCAGTATTAAGAGCTCACAAAAATCATTTAGGAAAGCTGTCATATTATGACCATTGTCCCCCAAAGGTGTAATCAAAAACGTAAACAGAAAAGCACAAAAAAATGCTACGAACACGAGAACATTTGTTGTTTTCGTCCATCGATCATGCCACGGTTATCGTAACATGAGGACGCCATGACATGCATAATGCATGCATCGCGTTATTACGTGCTACTCATGAAGCTCTTGATTGGCTCAAGACAAATGTTAAATATTCATACCTTGCATACCCGCATATCCAAAGCCCGCCCATTTTTGGCCAAAACTTGCCGAAAAAATAAAGAAAGACATTAAACCCGGAAGTGCAGACTCGACAAGGCCTACAGTCAATAGACTGAGCACTATACAGCTACATACATACATACTGTACATGAATAGTGGGTTTGTATTTTTAACCACTTTGCATTTGCACCCGACAATGAGCTGGTACGAGGGACAAGTAAAATCTCTGCACATTATTTCTCACAACAACCTTTACAACAGCTACGACACACAGCCACAAAGTTAGGTCAAGATTATCATACCACAGTTAATGCAGACCTAAGTTTCCCCAATCTGACATGGCGTTTCTTTACTATCAGTTTTTTTTTTAAAGTTTAGCTAACCCCTGCACACTGAGCTTAACAGCAAAGGCACGCCTGATTACTGCTCTGTTCTCTTTGAGAATGGTGAATTTCAGCATGTTTAAACTTGATTCCGAACTCAGGGTCGAACACCGAGTTCGGGGTCGAACACCAAGCTCGGGATCAGCTCCGGACTGCAAACTGAGTGTAAACGCTCTCGGAACCAAAGTTGACCCCGAGATTTGGTCTCGCGTCGACGGAGGGTCGAACCCAGAGGTCAGGATCAGTTTGCGGTCAGATAAGCAATTAATCTTTACCACCTCCGCTCCACAGCCGTTGCGGGGAAATGCCTGCGAAATTCAAATGGCCTTGCACACTGTATATATGTGCACACATAGAGCACGACCTTTGACTGCAACTTATAACTCTGTGCTCGGGATCAACTACAGAATGTAAACGCGGCACTCTAGATCATTGCGGTTAACACTGACACATTTTTATCAGGGGATCAATCTTGATCCCGAGCTCGGGACCAGTGTCGACACGTTTTTTGGTTTTTATTCGTCTTTCCAGGTCATCTTGCTCCATGGGTAGTAACGAAAACTTGCACCCTGTTTACACTTGATCCCGAGCTCGGGGTCGAACACCGAGCTCTGGATCAGCCCCGGATCACAACCGAGTGTAAACGCTCTCGGAACCAAATTGGCCCCGGATCAGACCCCGAGATTTTGGTCTCGCGTTGGCGGAGGGTTCGATCCCGAGCTCGGGATCAGTTTGCGGTTAGATAAGCAATTAATCTTTACCGCAACCTGCCACATCCGCTCTACAGCCGTAGCGGGGGAAAAGCCCGCGAAATTCAAGTGGCTTTGTACACTGTACATGCACAATTAGGTGCGAATCCACATACAATCGCGGACGTCCCTTTGTTCATCTTTTGTTTGGACATAGTCTATTTTTCCTTACTCTCGTTGGTTTTGTATAGGAGCGAATCGCGGACGTTCGCTTGCCAATCGCGGACGATATTGTTCTCTTTGTTAGACCTCCCTAAAACGTCCACGATTGTTTGGGAGAACAAGCGCATACAGGCATACATTGATCAGTACAACAACACACAGAGCATGACCTTTGACTGCAACTTCTGGCACCGCGCTCAAGATCAACTACAGAACGTAAACGCGGCACTCAGGATCATTGCGGTTAACACTGTCAAAGCATTCTTATCAGGGGACCAATCTTGATCCCGAGCTCGGGACCAGTGTAAACACGGTGTCGGACTTCAGATGTCCCGATAAAAATGTCAAAAAGTGATGTTAGGTCTGGTAATTTTGTGAAATGGTCTAGGGAGTGGCCTCTCATGAAAACCACTGGTCCTATTTTTTTCTTGTGAGGACATCTGAAGTTCAAGGTTTCTGTCACTGCCCCCTTGACTTGGTTGACCTGGAGAGACGAATAAGAACCAAAGTCACCCTTCTCGATCAGAACGGAGCAGGTGTTCCTTTGCTGTTACTCTAAGTGTGCAAATCTGCGGTGTTGTAGTTGAGTCACCAATATCGAGTCCGAGTCCGAGTCTCGAGTCATTAACCTCGAGTCCGAGACCGAGTCCGAGTCATGAGTCACTTGCTTTTCCCCAAAAAAATATGACTCGAGTCACGAGTCACCATGTTCGAGTCTGAGTCATGGTCAAGTTCGAGACTTTTTCTAATTGTCACAAAAAATGTGACTCAAGTCGGACTCGAGTCCAACAACACTGCAAATCTGTGTGCGGAAAAAATGTGGTCAGGTGGAGGACCGGGGGGTTATCATAAATAATAATAATAAAACATTGCATATAAAGTGCTTTAACAGGCTTTTCTAAGCGCTAACTATACGGTAGATTTGAGTAAGTGAGTTTTGAATGCGTCTATCGAAAGTGAGTCCTGGATTTGCGGAGGGAGTCTGTTCCAGAGGGCTGGTGAAGCGACTGCAAATGCCCGCTTACCATAACGAGTATCATCTGTAAATTTTCCAAAAAAATTGATAGCAAAGACAGGACATGTCAAATTGACCTCTCAGGCTCCTTGATCATGTTTTGCATCTTCCATTTTTCCATGCAAATTTATTTAAATTTTGTTTACAAAACTAGCCCTGGTTCATTGAGGCGTGAAATGCCTAACATGATCAGGACGTTACTAAAAACATGAAACCCATGTATACCAATATGAACCAATTTTCCAAATATAATAACACTCTCCGTTTTATCTACAGTTTTATGAGTGTATACATTTTTTATACACCCTGTATAGCTGAGGTCCACAATTTGTAGGCTAATATTCACAACACCTGTTCAA
Source organism: Henricia sp. BOLD:AAB3569 (assembly GCA_037783545.1). Taxonomy (NCBI): domain Eukaryota; kingdom Metazoa; phylum Echinodermata; class Asteroidea; order Spinulosida; family Echinasteridae; genus Henricia; species Henricia sp. BOLD:AAB3569. The sequence continues at coordinate 893,443 of JBBELK010000611.1, read as the reverse complement.
CCAGAGAATCCACAACATCTGCAGAGACTGCAAGATCAATATTTAATACAAAAACAAAAACATGAATAAAACAGGTGATGAAACTAGAAAACGACTGAAACACCATGTTTACACTCGAACCGGCAAAGATGGATACAGACCCAGTATTTTTATTGCGACCGCAAAACTGAACATTTGCCGCGTTTACACTACACCCCAAATCGGGACCGCAAAACTGAACATTTGCCGCGTTTACACTACACCCCAAATCGGCTTCAACTCGCCTACAGAAACCACAAAAGTCCTCACTAATTGTAACTGCAGCGCTTAGGTGTTGCGGCACTAGTGCCAGATTGGTCAAATAAATCTACTACACAGTGGGCACCGCCCCAAGGACACTCAAATTGCCGAATCTGTTTTCGGGTAGTGTTTACACTACAAGTGACCTTGATAATTGCAGGGTTAAACCCCGTAATTGCGGGGTTCAATCCTACCCCAAAGGCGACTTTAAAAAGGCGAATCAGATCCCGGCCTGATCCGCCTTTTTCAATTTACCTTTTGCATTTACACTTATTGCCTATCCGGCTTCAACTCCCCTTTTTGGAAATTGCAGAGTTCAATATTACGCCTTTGCCGAATCGAGTGTAAACGGGCTTTACGCAAACCAAGCATGTGAATAAACAACAGCCAACATTATAACTACATGTACATGTACATTGTACAATGCGTAAGAGAAAATTGTGCACATCAAAACAATTGGTGAGAAAAAAAATAGACTCCACAAAACTTGTATTTCTTGTACCGGATTCCTTTTTCTTATTTCCTCTCTTAGAGGTCGTTCAGACGAGGGGCTATCTCTGGAGCTAGCTACGGAGCTAGCTAGCTCCACCCCAAACTCCCGTCGTTAGAACGCAACTAGCTCCACCTCTGGGGCTAGCTCCGGAGCTAGCTCTCCCCAAATGTAGCCCCACAAATTTGTGGGGCTAGCCCCACTTTCAGCACAGCGGGGTTTCTTTTTATGACTTAGCTCCACCATTATTTACTGACTGAACACAACTGACCTCGCATTGTGGCATCTGGCCAATGTTAATATGCTATCAAATTTGACCACATTCTAGCTCCTCTGAAACTGTAGCTCCGGAGTTATCATCATCGTTTGAACGGTAGGGCATTTTGGACTAACTCACTTTAGCTCCAGCGAACCCCCACTGAGTCCTTTAATTGGATTGGAGCTAAAAAAAGTAGCCCTCCGTCTGAACATACCCTTATAATGTTAAATGATTGGCACTAGGGTCATAAACATAATGCTACAATGTACGTTAACTAGCATTTTACCAAAAACCAAAATGATTGGTATAAAAAGCAACAAGTTGACATCAAATAAATAGCAAGTATATATAGGCCTACATGTTAAGCAAAAACTTCAATTTCTGCTAAAAGGAAAGCAGCCTTAATCTCAGATAACAGTATGGAGAGGACTGCAATGATAAAAAAGTCTTTGAGACAAAAATTTTCATCCCCAAAACATACCTGCCATCTTCTTTCCACGGCGTGCTGAAAATAGATGAGGGTTGGTGATTAAGGCACAAACGGCAAGCCACAAAAACCAACTTTGAAATGACCAGAGTTTTATGATCATTACAAAAGTTGATGGTACCCAAAAAACTACAAACGACAAACATATGGGATCCAACTGAATTAATTACAAAATACATGTATATAAAATACTAATTGTGCATGAGTTTCCATACGGCTTTAAAACTTGAATTTCTGCGTGTAATGTGGCCCACTAACACAATCTAATTACAGCTCACGGTTACGTTTAGCTTTTATGCACAGTACATGTATATGTACAAATGCGAACTTTATCTTGTATAATGGCTCATGACATTTGTTTGGTACCCTGCCTTATTGTGCAATTAAAGATTTGCAGACTGGTAAAACAATGTGCAAGCATAACCAGAATGAATGGTCCCTGGGAACTACCCTCGCTATTTATATTGACCTCAGATGAGGACATCTCACTCCTACAAGAGATGGTTAAAGCCCCAATACTGTACATCATTTGCAGTTACCCAAAATTACACTTCACAAGTTTACAAGAAAAACCTGACTAAAAGTGTTGATAGCAATGGTAACAAACACCCCATGATTTTTTCTACGGTGTAAAATGGTACCTTTTGTTGGAGAAATTTCCAACTGAAAGTTTTACCATTTATTCATGCTTGGGTGTATACCAAATGAGCAGCACGGACATCCAGGAACTCCCGATACAGGCTTGATCGTGTTCTCATCTTCATTTACATGAAAGTGAACAGCTCATTGAATGTGAAGCCCAACTTAAGGCCTTTTCCCCTTATACCCACCTCCGACCCGGGTAACTTTTCTACCCGGGTAGCGGTAAATAACCTGGGTTACATTTAACCCGGAGTTTCTTTTCACACGACAAGCGTTAACCCGGAGAAGCACTTACCCGGGTGGTCTCTCACACGGGTACACCAGCGACCCTTTTCCCACGGCATTTCTCTATGCGCACGTACCCGGGTACACAAATCAGCACAAATACCCAGAAACCATTGCGTGTGGAAAATCTATCGATCGATCAGGCTGCGCGCGCACACACAAACATGGCGGACGACACAGAAACATAGATTGGTTCCCGATCCTATCGCTTATTGCAAAAATATAAGGATCGGTAAAGGGCGGCCATGACGGGCAGAAATCTGCCCGTGGTCACGTGGTTATTATTATGTATTTATTTTAGTAAGTGCGTATATTTTGCATTGACATTTGTAACCCGGCCGTGCGTGTTGAACATATCCAAATGTAAATAAAGTACATTGCCTAAAGCAAAGGGCTTCGCCAATTTTAAAATATAAAACACACAATGCGCACGCGCAAAGACGACCAATCACAGATCAAGATGAAGCGCCCTTTACCTGTCCTTATATTCTCCTATGTGGAATATGTGGACGGGAGGCGGGAACCAGTCTAACAGAAACATTGCTGGCAATTTTGCTGTTAATAATTCGCATGTTTAATAATATTTATCGATGTGTGCTTTGTCACTGGCCCCACGCGTATTTTGTTGTACACTACCTTAGGCCTTTTCCCACTACCCACCTCCGACCCGGGTAACTTTTCTACCCGGGTAGTGGTAAATAACCCGGGTTCCATTTAACCCGGAGTTTCTTTTTACACGACAATCGTTAACCCGGAGAAGCACTTACCCGGGTGGTCTCTCACACGGGTACAACAGCGACCCTTTTCCCACGGCATTTCTCCATGCGCACGTACCCGGGTACACAAATCAGCACAAATACCCAGAAACCATTGCGTGTGGAAAATCTATCGATCGATCAGGCTGCGCGCGCACACACAAACATGGCGGACGACACAGAAACATAGATTGGTTCCCGATCCTATCGCTTATTGCAAAAATATAAGGATCGGTAAAGGGCGGCCATGACGGGCAGAAATCTGCCCGTGGTTACGTGGTTATTATTATGTATTTATTTTAGTAAGTGCGTATATTTTGCATTGACATTTGTAACCCGGCCGTGCGTGTCGAACATATCCAAATGTAAATAAAGTACATTGCCTAAAGCAAAGGGCTTCGCCAATTTTAAAATATAAAACACACAATGCACACGCGCAAAGACGACTAATCACAGATCAAGATGAAGCACCCTTTACCTGTCCTTATATTTTCCTATGTGGAATATGTGGACGGGAGGCGGGAACCGGTCTAACAGAAACATTGCTGGCAATTTTGCTGTTAATATTTCGCATGTTTAATAATATTTATCGATGTGTGCTTTGTCACAGGCCCCACGCGTATTTTGTTGTACACTACCTTTAGAAGAGTACCAGTTTGACAGTGCCATTCAAGCGCGGGCGCACTTGCAACCTTTGACCCAATCATTACTGCGGCAAGAATTTAACTCGCTAAATAGCCTACCCGGGTAGGCTATTGTCGTCGTTTCCCACGACAAACGTTAACCCAGAGAATCGTCTCAAGGTCGCCGTTAACCCCGAGATTGGTGGGTTAACCCACCTCCCGAGCAGGGCTAGAAATTAGCCGGGTTAAGTGGCATTTTTTGCCAGATAACCCGGGTAATTCGTAACCCCGAGATTTGCCGTGGGAAACGAACCCTTAACCCGGGTAATCTCGGGGTTAAATTTTTCTGTTACCCGGGTTATCTCGGGGTTAAAGTGCCGTGGAAAAAGGCCTTTAGTGTGCCATTAGTTTTCACCTGTTGCTACACATGTATGTGTTAGTAGGTGGAAAACAATACATGTCTTCACTGGTTGATGTCATACCGCCTTCGCCTACATGTATACATGTACCTTAATTCCATGCAATGCAGGAACGGCAGCATTGTATTTATAAGTAAAAATTAAAGTTGATAAACTGCTTTGTAGACATTTCAGCCACATACATGTAGTATAGTATGCAATAATAGTTCAGAAAACTTGAAAAATCCATGCATGGTTTTTGTGTTTGAATGAAAGGTAAAAAATGTTGTCTGCAGACAACTTTTTCTAAAAATAAACCACAATCAGTTGGTAATTTCTCGTAAAGTAAAATGTTGGCTAACTGCAAATAAATGTGTTGGGGCTTTAAATTTGTAATAATTCAACTTTAGTAAGTGTACAGTAAGAGTTTTACTGTGTTTACAAAAATGTGCACAGCTTTGTTTGTAAATATGGAAATGAGAATAAATTTATAAAAACATGACTTTGGTGAAAGGCCATCAAAAAAAGCATATTTACTGGCAAGAGATACATGTACACAAATAGTGACAAACTGTAATGCATTTTGCCTAATGGTACATTATGTTTATGTGACACACAGCCATGGGGAGAAAGGAGAAGCAAAGTATTGTATGGTCTGTTTTGTGCCCAGATGATGCTGGCCTGGCAGCATGCACCAAGTTGATGGTACCTGCACTTCACTGTTTTGATTCACAGCTGGCGGAGCATACAACCAGGCCTCCATAAATACAATAAGATTTACATAGAGTAATTAAAGGCATGAAATTAAAAGGACACACTATACCAGCAAAAGTTTGCTGGATGGGGGCTTTTTAATTCCTTAAATTTAGCAGAACCCTACAAAGACTGTTAACCATGTAAATAAAAGGGTAACAGTTAAAAACAGTCACTCACAGCTTGGGCTTTGTCATTAAATTAGAATGTGCCATTTAGCACTCATACACTATTGAAGGCATAGCAAGACTGGAAGATAATATCTGTCTGGAAATTTGACTGATGACCTACGTGTACCATACATTCAGAAGGAATGTCCTCATGGGATACTGCAACTTGTGCAGTTTGGTGGGGTCTCCTACCTAGATTTAAGGCCCGTTTACACTTGATTCGCCTTTGCCGAATCGAACTCCGCAATTTCCAAAAGGGGGAGTTGCCGGGTAGGCATTAAGAATTGAAAAAGGCGGATCAGACCTGGGTCTGATTCGCCTTTTAGGTCTGATCCTCCTTTTACAAGTAAACTTTTGGAGTGGGGTTGAACCCCGCAATTGTCAAGGTCGTTTGTAGTGTAAACGCTACCCGAGTACACATTTGGCAAAGTGAGTGTCCTTGGGGTGGTGCCCGCCGTGTACTAGATTTACACTGTGTTCACACTCGAACCGGCAAAGGTGGAAACAGATCCAGAATTTTTATTGCGACCACAAAACTGAACATTTGCCGCATTTACACTACACCCCAAATCACTTCAACTCGCTTCAGAAACCGCAAAAGTCACCACTAAATGTAACTGCAGCGCATGCGTTGCTGCACTAGTGCCAGATTGGTCAATTAAATCTACTACACTGCGGGCACTGCCCCAAGGACATTCAGATTGCCGAATCTGTATTCGGGTAGCGTTTAAACTACAAGCGACCTTGACGATTGCAGGGTTCAACCCCAACCCTACCCCAAAGGTGACTTGAAAAAGGCGTTTACACTTATGTGCCTACCCGGCTTCAACTCCCCTTTTTGGAAATTGCGGAGTTCGATTCGGTAAACGGGCTGTTAATTGACCAATCTGGCACTAGTGCCGCAACACTTAACAGCTGATGCATGCGCTACAGTTACAATTAGTGGTGACTTTGGCGGTTTCTGAAGGCGAGTTGAAGCCGAATCGAGGTACATGTAGTGTAAATGCAGCAATTAAATGGCAATAAAAATGCTAGGTCTGTATCCACATTTGCTGGTCCGAGTGTAAACATGGTGTAACAATACCTACACCAAAGCCACTTGTCAATTTGATTAGCAAGGTAATTCCCTCTGCCCTGGCATTTTTGGCAGACATGGTCCAGACATGGTTTGGGTAGGCCTATAGCCTAGGGTCAGTCAGGTCAGTCTACTAGCCTCCCAAGGCCCGTTTACACCTGATTCGCCTTTGCCGAATCAAACTCTGCAAATTCCAAAAAGGCGTGTTGAAGCCGGCTAGGCACTTAGTCAGTTAGTGTAAACGCAAAAGGTGAATTGAAAAAGGCGAATCAAACCCGGGTCAGATTCGACTTTTTAAAGTCACCTTTTGGGTTGGGTTAAACCCTGCAATTGTAGGGTTGAAACCCGCAATTGTCAAGGTCGACTTGTAGTGTAAACGCTACCCGAATACAGATTCGGCAATTTTTAGCGTCCTTGGGGGGTGCCCACCGTGTGGTAAATTTAATCGACGAATCCACGCATGCACTGCAGTCACAAATAGCAGGTTTGTAAACAGCAGGGGTGAGATGGAGGAAAACAAAATTTCCGGAAGGGGCGTGGCTTCCTTGGGGGGGGTGGGGACGGGCCGAGATGTAGAGACCACGCAAACTTCAAAACACCACCGTACCATCGGCAACCGCATCGTGCAAAATGCAATGTCAAAAACATTTTAATTAGGCATCACAAGAACCAGTTTTGTTTGAAATATTTACCTTCTTTATAGGCCTACAAATGTGGATAAGGCGAAATAAAAAAACAAACATGTTTCGCGTCCCCGCCCGCTTCCTTTTTTGAGGCCGCCTGGATTTATTTTTTATTTTTTATTTCAAATCCGTCGGAAAATAAATACTTGCGAGTTCGAAGTCTTCTAATTCTCCAGTTAGGGACCGCACGCGGCGCTTCTGCGCATCTTTTTTCCCTACTGCGCATCCGACACTTCCATGCACAAAACCTTCGTTTCGGGCGCGTCGCAAAAAATCGCTCGACGCGATCGCGCGCGATGGGTGCTCTTATCTTTTTGCTATCGCTTCTATTGTGATTGCGCCCTCTCTAGGCCAGTAGAAGAGATGATATTTGAGCAGTCGTAATTTTTTGCGTTCGAAAAAGAAAACAATTGATCAAGAAAATTACTCAGAAGCTGATTGAAAATCGCTGTTTTTGCAAAAGGTAAGCAACTTTTAATCAATTTTTAAGGTATAGGGGGTTTAGGAATGTCGAAATACATGTAATAAATGGAAAGTATGATCGTTAAAAAGGTTTAAAAAGTTGACTTTGGTCGCTGTAGTGGTCGCACATTTCAGCGCAAGCCAACTTTATGCATGTAGGCCTATGCGATATGCGGAATGGATAAAGCATGATCGGTCGATTCAGGGGGCGTGAGGCGACGCGAAACTTTAGTTGGTGTACAAAAACAAAACATACCTTAATGAATGGAAGCTTAATACCTTAAAAAATATGTGATTAATGTAGGCTATTCATTTGAATTTTGTTAGGCCTAATTATTATTTATAAATAATAAAAATAAAAAAATTATTTTATTTATTTATTTATTTTTAAATATCCTTTGTGGTTGATCATGGCAGTGATCATGGTGACAGGTTTTCCTTCATCGGATGACGTGTCATGCATTAATCAATTTGCTGGCCAGTGCCCAGAGGGGGAAACCTATACCCAAAATTGCTATTCAAGGTGCAGTTTTCTTGTGACTTTTTTTTTTATTTCAGATTCGCCTTTTCTGGGGACTGCTTTTCACCATGGGTGTGTCACTCGAAATATGGCGTCAACGGATTGGAAAATACAGGTGCCCAGGGTCTAAAGCCACTCGTTCGGTTCCTCTGGGTTCTGCAAAGTATATTTTGCAGAAGGATCATGGTGACTTGGCATCGGTAGTCGTACATTCATTGTCGTTGTGCTACTTTCTACTTTGGGAGCTACATGTAGTTTGCTTCAGCGTTGTGGCGATGTAGAGGTTAACCCAGGCCCATCAGAAATGCTTTAAAACAATGTAAATATGTTCAGTTCTTGTGTGGCTAACAATTGTCCCTTTTATTTGTAACATTTAATTTATAGCGAACACACCAGGGATTGCCGGAAATCTCTAATGGCGGCCATCTTGAAAAATAAAAAAATCAAAAATAAAAAGCCCCTCTTCCTCCTTTTTTTTGAAAACCCGGACGAGAAACATGTTTTATTTTTTACTCAGCCTAATATTAAAAAGAATCCAGGCAACATCTACCGTTGAAGACGGTGAAGCGAAAGCGGAGGGTAAAATTTGTTCGTTGGCTGCTTGCCGCATCGCGCCAGACGCGCACACTGCACAGTATACACTGTACCGTACCGTACCGAGCTGCACAGTACATACATGGTAATGCGCTGTATGTCATGGCACTTGCGTGACAACTACTGTAGACTCGCACAAGTTCTCTTCGCAAAGTTACTGGATAAATTGAGGGCGCTCGTTAAAAAAGTATGGCCTGCTAAAAGGGCCAAAAAAAATTTTTTTGAAAATACAATATGGATCGCGGCCGCAGAGCAGACAACAAAAACACAAAATTCTGCTACAAATTCCGGAAATCAAAAAAAATCCGGAAAACACGGCAAATGTTTAGTTTTGAGGTCACAATAAAAATGCCCGGTCTGTATCCATGCAGTGCACCTTGCCGTTTCAAGTGTAAATGTGGTGTCAGTTTACATTGGCGTAACAGTACTTTCCTTGCCTTCCACTTTTATGGCTCTGGTTTGAATCCCATTCCTATCAGTATATAGGAAATACTTGTGTATTGGTTTTCAGTCCCTGCTTAATCCCACTGAGCATTTCTTCATCCTCTTCCCTTCAAAGGTTTCTTCAAGTTTACAAGCTACAGTGCCATGGGTGCTTTTTAGGAATTCTTGGTTTCAAGAAGTACAAGGAATTCATAAATAAACAAATAAATAATTTGTAGCTGGACAAGATTCCCTATATTGTTGATGTCCCCCAACGTGGCGCGGCCCCTAACGTGGCGGGCTTTACTTTCCGTTCTCTCTTGGCGCAATAAACAATCTGTTGCACTTGGCATTAAATAGAAATAAAGTTCTCAAGTACCTTCATAAATTCTAAAACTGAAATACGGAGAAGAATCATTCAGTTACTAGAAATTCACCGGAATGTGAAGGCATCGCCGTTTGCTTCAGGTTGCCATGACACCATACACGGAAGCCTGTAATAGGCATTTCACGTGAATAAAACGAGGCATACTGGCGTTGTGTACAGTGTCACAGTGTGTGCGTGCAAGTGGTCTTTGTGGGCCATCGTAGTAAGGCATCAAACAGTTTCAGCCAATCAGCGACGCGCTCCACGTTAGGGGACAGTCCGGGCGATTTCGGGAAAAAAGTGTTCATCGTTTTGTCCTGATTGTTTGTGTTATTTTGTACTTGTTGATGAGTCAAAATATTAAAGTATTACTTTTTCTTGGAGCCTATGAATTATACTACAAGGTGTGTAAGTTTCAACTAATTCTGCTAGGGGGTTTTGCTATAAGGTGAGCGGATTTCCAGTGAGTTGTCGAAGTGCGCCAAGTTAGGGGACATCACTATAACAGCATGACATTTTGGTTCAATCCACCTTTCAAACTGCAAAGTCACTGTCGAATTGTGCAGTACACTACATTTGTATCAGTCATGTACATGTATTTTATAAAGTTTGATGAATGCACAAGACAGTTTTGTAATGCCACCACCTCATGATGCACCATAAAAGTGCAGATAATTTCCCAAACTGAATTCTGGTACCATTCACACCTGTCACTGACTCAGCAATTGTCAGTTCAACCCTCCCATCATGCTTAATTTCCTCAGAAGACTTGCAACCTATTACACAATTATTTTGTGTGACAACTTGAACTTAAATGACGTGATGGATAGTGGAAAATACAATTGATTAGAACTTCACAACTCGCACATTTTTTAAAATCATATAAGGACTTACAAGCTGAAGGAATTATACATGCTGATTATGTTGCATTAAAGTCAATAGAAATGTATATTTTCCCCCATAAAACCAATCCCCTTCCCATATTTAAAAACAAAACAAAAAAAAATCACCAAACATCAGTTTGATTATCACTTGAAAGTTGCAAACTAGTACACAACCTCCGTAATAGTGGAATTGCATATTTTAAAATAAACTGTGTGCAGATTTTTCCCTTTAGAGCACTTTGCACATAGGCCATACTCAATTTGACCTGCGTAAAAAACACTTATTGATACCAATTTATAGGAAATTTTTTTTTTTTAATATACACAGGTACATGTAGGCCAACAAGTAGGACCTAGACTCAGAAGGTCCATGAGGCAGTTTGGGATGCTTAGTTTGAATACTAATACTATCAGTAATAGTACTCTTCCAGTGTATTTTTATGGAACTGATTTGTGAATGAAGCAAGACATCTTGGACCATATGGAGTTGCTTGTCTCATTTATTGGCCTCAGCGATCATTACTAGGGCGTTGCTATGAGCACAAACTTTTGCCGAATCAAAACACATGAAAGTGACGTGATCCGTGGCAACATACATAACATCACATCATCGCGCACAACGTAGCGATGTCAGTGCCTCCAAACGTGCTTCCAAACCTCCTGGTTTTTACGATGCATTAATAATTTGGACATTCCATGACGCTATATTTCTTAAAATCAAACGTTTGCCAACCAATCTGGAAAGAAGGTGACTTATTTGAGGTCGATGTAAGTGCCATAATCGTAATGGTTTTAAATGAATGATTAGGAACAAAACTCCTGCATTGTGCTGCATATTTTGACGATACCATTAAATATTGGTGGGTTTCGGTACACAGAGCAAGAAGGCTTAAAGCGGTACGATAAATGATCAAGCAAATTTGTGTTTGACAGTTTATAAACATGCTAACTATTGCAGCAATCACGTCCTAAAATGATGTATGTGCGGCACGCACTGTGCAAACAGCGCGTTAAGCCCTAGGATCCTACCTTGAAAATAATGGTAGCGCCCAGTCTGCTATATAAAAAATAGCAAACATTTTCGTCCTTCGTACGTGTGCGATGACGTTGTGTTTTTTAAGCAGTTATGTACTAATATAGAAAGTGTCTGCCCATATTTGAATTTACTGTTATTTGAATATTCATGAATTGAACTTTCGCAAACGGAGTAAACAAACTCGCATGCTCGGTGTAACTCGCATGCGCGCAATGATAAGTTGAAAGTTTAGCTACCGCGAGTGGGTTTTGCGCGAACTAAATTTCTCATTGATCACGCGTATAGTAAAAGTCGCACATTCCTTCTTCATTTCGAGGTAAAATGTTTTCGTATTGTGAAAATGTTTTTCTTCAAGTATTGTTTGTTGTAAAACCGAGTGAACAAACTGTACAGCTGTGATAAAAGTACACCGTGTTTACACTGGTCCCGAGCTCGGGATTAAGATTGATCCCCTGATAAGAGTGCGTCAATGTTCCTGAGTGCCGCCTTTACATTATGTAGTTGATTTCGAGCGCGGTGCCAGAAGTTGTAGTCAAAGGTCATGCTCTATGTGTGTCTCTACGGATCAATGTCTGCATTTTGTATATATGTACCGTACCGTACAGTGTACAAGGCCACTTGAATTTTACTGGCTTTTCCCCGCTACAACTGTGGAGCGGATGGGGCAAACTGGTCCCGAGCTCGGGATCGAACCCTCCGCCAATGCGAGACCAAAATCTCGGGGTCTGATCCGGGGCCAATTTGGTCCCGAGAGCATTTACACTTAGTTTGTTTTCCGGGGCTGATCCCAAGCTCGGTGTTCGACTCGAGCTCCGGATCAAGTGTAAACAGGGTGGTAGTGAAACTAAACCAGAAAAAAAGGGCAATGTCCAGTTGTGATACATGTATGTTTGTATTGCCCTGTTTCCAAGTAACCAAAAGAGGGCGCTACAAATGAGACGTCTCAAATCCATGTTTTTGTTATTTTTACTTTAATACAAGACACAAAACAAGGTAAATATACATGTAAACCCTACAGGGCAATATACATGTAAGTACATGTAAACCCTAAAGAATGACTAGGCCACAGTAGGCATGTACATGTACATTGTACACTATCATTTAGGGTTACTTAGGCAAAACAATGTAAAAGGCCCGCTTCAAACCTCGCGCTTATGCCTTGTCGAATTAAATTCAACTTGGCACGACATTGGCACGACGTTAGCACGGCAGTGGCTTCAAACATCGAATTTAATTGCAAACTCCCAGTCGAGCTTAAATACATCCAACATGGCAGATGGGTATTGTGCACGTCATGGACGTTGTACATGTACGTACACGTGCATTTTCCATTCTGTCCATTGTTTGTCGCCATTTTGATGCACTTGTTTGAAGGTTATTTCTTTACTCACATACACGCTGCGAGCATGCGCATTCCTAGTTGTGAACAAAATTGCAGACCAACTTCGAACTGGAATTGAATTCGACACGGCAAAAGAACGACGTTTAAAGCCAAGCCGTGCTTGTGCCGCACTAAATAGAGTTAGCACGGCAGACCCTGTCGAGCTAAAATCTTCTGCCGTGTCGAACTTATTTTGCCGAGCCAAATGGCTTCAAATAAACGTCGTGCTTGTGCCGTGTCAAATTAAAAAAATAAAGTTAAATTTAATTCGACATGGCATAAGCGCGACATTTGAAGCGGGCCTTATGTTCACAATTGATGTAAAAAAATACCTACATTAAAATACAGCAATGGAGAATTCATTCTTGATAATTACATGTACATGTATGTTAACTTACTGGCCCCCTTCACTGTAGGGTAAAAAGTTAAAACAAACTGTTCACTCTGTTGATTACCGTCTAATTGCATATATGCTTTTGTCTACTTTATTTTCAATTGACCCGGCCAGGTAATCTGCTAACGAATGCCAAATTATACAAACTCCAAATTTTCAGTGTATTTCAATGATCACCTTTAAAATATAAAGCTACTCTGGTGGGAAGTTTCACTTCCATTACCCAATACCCGACAGCTTTTTCATGTAATAAATTAGGAACAGCTGAAGTCCATGTAGGGGGTACACACCCACTCCCTGGTAACCCTCCAGTTTCACAAGTTCCACCTGAAAATATGTGACATAAGAGTAAATTGCATTTCCCCCTTTATTCTTGTTATAACACCTTGCCAGGAGCCTGTCCAAACATGAAAAATTCCTATCTCTGAGGGGAGCTGCTCACCATGTTTCACAGCTGTGGTTGTCCCCTTTAGGCAAGGCATGAAGGGCACGAAGGGCACGCAGGCCCTGGAAATGGTTATAATAGTGTAGTGCAATTCATTTTGCACTAGAGACTTGCACCCAGACATTTTTGGCAACCACCACACCCCAACCATACCCTATGGCCCCACCCCCCAAAATGTAGATGTCTAACAAGCATTTTCTGTAACTAAACCAAACACCGATTACATTTTCAGTGTTTTACTGAAATCAAACAATTTACTGTCTGTTTCGTACATGCATCGGGCAAGTGATCACTTTTCCCTTGCATGACCAGTTTTAGAGTTTGGCAAAAGCAAATATTCCTGCATATCGAGTAGTCCCATAATAGCAGTGTATACCCTCCGACACACCGGAGGCGCGGTGCCACTGCGGTGCTTGTACGGCATAAACCGCAGTGGCACCGCCATGGTTCCGCCATTGATCGCTGTAGCTCGCGGAAAACTGTTAAAACCGCGGATCTTCGCGGTGGCACGGCGGAAACTTTGAACATGTTCAAAACTTCCGCAGTGCCACCGCGGGTTGGGCCAATCCGCAGTGGGATCGCCGCGGCACCGCCATGGGACCGTACAAGGACCGCAGTAGCACCTCCATCACCGCCGTGCTTTCGCAGTACAACCGCCGTGCAATCGCCGAAAAAGTAGACTGGTGACCCTACGGCGATCCCGTGGCGGTTCTACTGCGGTGCTACCACGGGAGCACTGCGGTTATGGGGGTGCCACTGCGGAGCCAGGGAGGAATTTTATAAAATTTGGCGATCTTACTGCGGTGCCACTGCATTTTTACGGCAGTGTTATTGAGGTGCTTGTACGGCAATGGCGTTTCCACTGAGGTTGCACGGAGGTGCTTGCACGGTGCTACTGCGGGCATATTTTGTAGTATAAAAGCTTCGGTTTTCTGCTTCAATTTCAGTGTTCTAAAAGTCTTCAAACAGTTCAGATCGACAGTAGCACCGCGAAGAAAAACACATGTGTGACGGGTAGGGGAAAACTATGAAAAACTACTGGCGGTGTCACTACGTTGATGGCGGTTTTGACCAAAAACCGTAGTGGCACCGCACCTCCGGTGTGACGGGGGTATTAGTGAAAACCATGCTATGTTAGACTTGATACCAAGTCAGTATACTGTCGTGTTTTTTACCGCACATGATCAACAGCCGTTTTTATATACATAAAGTATATATTTTGGTTTTGACATGTATACCGACATGAGAAATATGTTTGCGCGCCAATATTCATGAATTCATAGCGTGTAATAGATTATAAGCAGGCGTGCATGGTAACATCTGTTTTTACCAGAGGGGATCTAATGTTCAAATGATTTAGTCGAGGCATTTTTCAGTAGATACATATCTTTATTCAGATGAACTGCGTTTAGCTTTTAGCAAAATATAGTTTTGTTTTAACAAAAGGCTCAGGCCAACGGAAAGGTCGAATTATTAGAATGATTTTGTCTCATTTTAAACTTTTGGAGTAATGGATATAGGTCAGTGTCTGAGGGAATCTAATTAAACAAACAGAGTTATTTGAAAATGTGGCATGAATATTATTCAAGCCCCGTATTTCGAACAAAAAATCTCTACGTCCAATTCTGGTAGCAAACCCCACAGCCCGTGTACACAGTAAGTGACAAACAACTTTCTCAAGTTGGTAACTGGACGTCGACTAGAATTGTTCCCAGTCCATTTGTGCCTGCAATCCTGGCATCGCGTCTACGCTGCCGCGGTTTAGGAACCGCAACCAGTCCAGTTACCGACTTGACATCAAGTTTAATGCTATATTTGCTTAAAAAACCAACAACAAAACCGACAACAAACGACACTCCCACAAAATGCAATTTCACAGCACATTGATCCTGTTGTTTGTCTGAGGTCCGGTTAGTTGCATTCTGATGTCACCATTGTGAAAGTTCTGTTTTTAGCATTAGTGGATCGAGAGCACTATCACCCTGTTTACACTTGATCCCGAGCTCGGGGTCGAACACCGAGCTCGGGATCAGCCCCAGATCACAACTGAGTGTAAATGCTCTCGGAACCAAATTGGCCCCGAATCAGACCCCGAGATTTTGGTCTCGCGTTGGCGGAGGGTTCGATCCCGAGCTCGGGATCATTTTGCGGTTCGATAAGCAATTAATCTTTACCACAACCTGCCACATCCGCTCCACAGTCGTAGCGGGGGAATTAAAGCCCACGAAATTCAAGTGGCCTTGTACACTGTACATGCACAACCCATGCACACATTGATCAGTACATGCACACACAGAGCATGACCTTTGACTGCAACTTCTGGCACCGGGCTCCAGATCAATTACAGAATGTAAACGCAGCACTCAGGATCATTGCGGTTAACACTGACGCATTCTTATCAGGGGACCAATCTTGATCCTGAGCTCGGGACCAGTGTAAACACGGTGAATGTGCAGTAGACAGGAAATGCTTGGGGCGATCGAGGTTGCAATGCTACAGCAATTTTTTTTAAATGTTTGCGGTGACTGGAAAAGTATTGCAGCATTTGTAATCTTTCAGTGATTTTCTTGATGGATGGTAATTTTTTTCAGTAATTGGACGATGTATTTCATGGTCCAGAAATGGTGAACAATTTCTGTGATGAGTGCGACACAGTTGTGGCAGGCAAGGCTTTCTTCAAACATTTGCAGTGAGTAGGAAATGAGGCAATTGGGAAATGGTTGAGGCATGTAGTCAGACAGCAATCACCTGTGGTATTTCCACCTGACACAGATGATTCATCCTTGCTGATCAGGATTTCCACCCATGTGCTCAGGTCATTTTGTCCCTTCAGGCAGTTTCCAAAACACCAACTGATTATCAGGGGCTTAAAATGTCCACCTGTTTCCTTCAGCTTATTGTAACTCCATATAGAGCATATTATAATGCACAGTGTAAGTTATAGGGAATACCAACACCCAGCATTGCCTGTAGCTCATGGTCAGCTGTCATGACTAGTAAGGCCACTTGGATCACCTGTGAACAGGTGTGAGCAGGTGTGAATACCTCATACTGATGACTGTCATAATTACCCCTCAAGGCTAGAATAAGAGGGACTGCAAAATGAACCTGCTTTCATGCTGCATTTACACTCAACATGGTAAAGGTGGATACGACCCGGCATTTTTTGTGTGACTGTAAATCTGAACATTTGCCGCATTAACACTATCTCGATACAGCTTCAATGCAACCCCTCCCCCCCATTCCATATGTTAGGCTCATGCCCAAGGACACTCAAATTGTCCAATCTGTATTTAGGTATTGTTAACATTACTAGCGACCCTGGCGATTGTGGGGTTCCACTGGAAATTGCAGGGAAATCAACCCTACCCATGCAAAAGGTGACTTGAAAAAGGTGATTCAGACTATATGGCAAGCCAAAAAGGTCATGGTGCGATTTTCATGAAGGTGGAGCGAGGGTACCTATGGCATTTGAGCGAGGGTACTTACACATGTACTAGGTATCTACGTCTTTGTGCGATTTTAAAACTACTGCCAGTGCCTGAAAGCCCGCACCCCAAATCTGAGGTGATCGGTCTGCTGCTGGGACTGACCAAACACAGACCGAATTTTGTGAACGAATTACATTTTGGCAGAACATATTTCTTGCAGGAACTCCTCTGTAGGCCTATACATGTGTACATGTGTATCCACTCTGTTATAGGACACTTTATTTTAATGTAGTGTCTGCACCCCCTGTTTTAGTGTGCTGTACAAATCCTGTACAATCATTCTGGGAGGTTAATCTTTATTTACACTTTTAACACTCTAGTACCTTTTTCCCACTACAAACTGCTTTTTAAAAGAGGAAGAATCCCCCTTGACGAAAATCCAGCATTTTTCGATAGTCCAAACATCCCTCTTGCCGACGTGGATTTTTATTATTTTTTAATTGTCGGTTTTAAGTGGATAAATTGCAAGCAAACGTACGCTTTTCGAAAATGAGATTTTCGCGATTTCTGAAATGCTTATTAGGTATTCATGATATGCGCGTGACCCCGTGACGCAATCCTGAGAAAGAGAAGTCAACACGATTGTTAGATGGTGTTTTTTAAAGAATTTTGTTGGTCCAAAAAGCCAGAGATATGCCCAGTGGTTGTATGTTTTACCAGACACTATGAAAAAAAGAGAGCAGAAAGATTTTCTTTTCTATTACCAAGAGAGAAAAAAATGAGTCGCTCATTCTAACTTGTACCGGCCGATGCCCGCAGGGAACCGTTCCATGCTGTATACACAGACCGCTGTGAATGCCGTTCGTTCCGTGACAAAACCACCCGTCACAATGCACCAGTATTTACTTCAAAAGAGCTTCATTGTGAGCCACAATTTCACCGTTTTTTTCACAAAACAGGTAATAGTAGATTGTGGTCATATTACATGAAGTGTTTTTCACGTTTGTATTTTGAATTACAAGGACAAAACAGGCATGATAAACATTCACTTCGTGTATTTTCCATTCAATACTGCACAGACCGTTTTGTATGTTTCTCAGGATGACGTCAAAACCCTGTTGATAAACAAACCAAGTGACCTCGAGCGTTTCAGAATTTTGGGTGAAGAGGGTCGGAACTGCTTTACGTTTTAAGCAAAAGCCTGTAGATTTTTTTGTGAAAAACAAGTTGTGATGGTGTTGTAGACACATACACCTCCATGATAAACAGAAAAACTAAAAAAATGTGGAAGGGGGGATTCTAGCTGTTTAACCCGGAGATTTGCCACCCCGGGTTAAACAGCTAGAATCCCCCCTTCCACATTTTTTTAGTTTTTCTGTTTATCATGGAGGTGTATGTGTCTACAACACCATCACAACTTGTTTTTCACAAAAAATTGACAGACTTTTGCTTAAAACATAAAGCAGTTCCGACCCTCTTCACCCAAATTCTGAAACGCTCGAGGTCACTCGGCTTGTTTATCAACAGGGTGTTGACGTCATCCTGAGAAACATACAAAACGGTCTGTGCAGTATTGAATGGAAAATACACGAAGTGAATGTTTATCATGCCTATTTTGTCCTTGTAATTCAAAATACAAACGTGAAAAAACAATGAAATTGTTGCTCACAGTGCTCTCTTTTGAAGTAAATACTGGTGCATTGCGACTGGTGGTTTTGTCACGGAACGAATGGCATTCACAGCGGTCTGTGTACGGCGTAGTTTCCACGTGTTTGGACATCGGCCGTACAAGTTATAGAATGAGCGACTCATTTTTGTCTCTCTTGGTAATAGAAAAGAAAATCTTTCTGCTCTTTTTTTTTCAGTGTCTGGTAAAACATGCAACCACGCAGCTACTGGGCATATCTCTGGCTGTTTGGAACAACAAAATTCTTCAAAAAAGACCATCTAACAGAGACGGTTTTCCAAGTTTTTTGCGTGTAAACGTATGGAGCTAACAATCGTGTTGACTTCTCTTTCTCAGGATTGCGTCACGGGGTCACGCGCATATCATAAATACCTAATGAATTCGCGAAAATCTCATTTTCGAAAAGCGCACTTTTGCTTGCAATTTATCCACTTAAACCGACAATTAAAAAAAAAAAATAATCCACGTCGGCAAGAGGGATGTTTGGACTATCGAAAAAAGCCTTAATGCTGGATTTTCGTCAAGGGGGATTCTTCCTCTTTAAGCTTTTCTTACCCTGGGGTTCGTTAACCCCGAGTTATGTTCCCATTTGTTTCCTTAACCCAGAGTTTCACTAAACCCAGGGCGAGCCAATTACCCTGGGTTAGCGAAATGCGGTTTTCCACTAGGCGCGGGCATAGGACCCTATCTGTATACAGGGACTGGAGGAACGAAAATCTGCATAGCAAACATCTTATTCTGATTTTCGAGTATATTCCCATAGAGTTGTTACTGAACTTGTCTGATCGACCAGCACGTACGTAAGGGTAATTCCCAAAATTAGGGGTATAAAAGTGTGACATGCTTTTAAAGATTTTCAAGTGTTTTTAGTGATTGAAAGCGGTTTCTCAGCAGAAAATATTTATTTTTATTTCAACAAACGCCACTTAAATTTAATGTTTGTGTGTGGACAAGGCACCCAGGTTAATGCAAACTCATTCTACAGCCAATTTTCATTGGCGTATGTAACCCGGGACACCAAATTCCTATTCAACATCATGGAACAAATTATGAGCCTTTATGGTCTTTTGTTTCGAATATTTGTCAGTTGGACAAAATATTAAAAAATTTTGGACACCTAATTTTGGGAATTACCCTCATACGTATACATGTATGATCTGTGCCGCGCTAACCCCGAGATTGCCTGTGAACACTTAACCCTGCTTGGTTTCCCACTACAATGCTTACCCCAGGGTTTGGCCGTTAACCCCGAGATTGCCATCCCTGGTCACTGGCAGGGTTAACAAACCCCAGGGTAACGGCTTAACCCGGGGCGGAAAAAGAGTAGTGGGATTAACGCTCGCGCTGCCCCGGGGTAAACTCATGGTTACTCACCAAATATATGAGAAATGGCGACAGTAAGGTCATACATGTATGTTACGATTTCCTGATGTCGACGGTCAAAGTGTATTTTACACAAACGCTCCAGTTCGTTCCTGGGGTAACAAACCGAATGTTTATCATTTTACATAACAAGTTAATAGTGTGGCCTCATTGCACAGTGCAGTGACAAATTATAAAAGTTAAACTTAACAATTTTACGTACGCCACTTCGAAACTGTCACGGCTGATATCGGTACATAAATTTCCATATATACATGTATGTATATCGACGTTTGTGTCTTTTTGTAGAGCTATACATGCTTTAAAGGGACACACCGACTGGTTCACTGGCTATTTTGGGCTCGAAATAGACACCTACATGATTCTGAAAGTCCTTCCGAAATTACGAAGACCCAAAGGGGACATTTAAGTATTATGCTTTTTTTATTTTTAATACGTACGTACGTGATAATAGTACGTACGTACGTGATAATAATAACTACGTACGTATTATTATCACGTACGTACGTGATAACAATACGTACGTATGTGATAATACTACGTACGTGATAATTTATTACGTACGTACGTGATAATACTACGTACGTACGTGATAATAATACGTACGTACGTGATAATAATACGTACGTACGTATTATTATCACGTACGTACGTGATAATACTACGTACGTACTTAATATTATCACGTACGTACGTGATAAATTATCACGTACGTACGTATTAAATTATCACGAACAAACGTACTATTATCACGTACGTACACTGTACTTAGTATTATCACGTACATACGTATTATTATCACGTACGTGTACGTATTAACAAAATAAAAAAGGAGAATACTTAAATGTCCCCTCTGCTTTTGTCATTCATGGTTGGTTTCTCTTCTTGTTGGAAAATAATGTCCTACGAATTTATATGTACATACCGTATTTTCCAATTTGTACACAAATCTGCCAACAGATTTCATAAGAAGGGTTTCTGGATGTTGATACGGACGAGAGAATCTCTAAGATTTTCGTGTCTTCGCTTCGCGGCGATAAATAATATCCTTAGAAAAAAAGCTAAATATTGAGGGCGCTAAAGACACCAAAAGGTTGCGTTCGAGTTGCTTCCTCGAGTCAGCGCTGACCTGAGGGATCATGCAAGGTGTGATGAGTCAGGGAAAACAAGGAAACGAGGTTAAACACGTGTCGACAACCACCTTTATTTACAAACACATGATACATAATACATCGCGACGGCTGGTAAAGCGTATAGCCCACTATTTGTCTCTTTTGTTAATTTTAATAATTTCTAGTTAAAAACGACCATCAAACAATTATTGTCAAGGATGCTACATGTACATGTAGATCGCTACATTATGTATACAGTAAGCCGGTGTGTCCCTTTAAGACTTAAGACCAGGCTACGTTTTTATTTTGTGCTAATGAATATAGATTTGTTTATTGAGCCATGGTACATAGTGTGTATATTCAAAAGGTGTGGAGTCAGTGGCGTTGCTAGGAGGGATCTGCCCCACCCCACCCCACCACCACCTCAACTCCCCCAGGTGCCCCCATGAAAAACATCTCGATACATGTATTGGCCTAAAAAAGGCTAGAAAAAGTGGGGGGAAATTATTGATGTAAACGATATATTTAGCTTTAATAATTGACTGGATGTTGAGAGTGCTGTACGTATGCCGTGAATACATGCCTTTCTCAATCCATTTGTGCACGTGGATCGTGCGTTTATGTACAAACGACCTTTGTCAAAAGTTCGTTCGGGGATCTGACGCATGCGCAGAAGCTAACCCTGAACTGGCTTATTGACTTCCACTTAGGAAAGAGTTTAATAATTGACCATGGCTTCAGACCTTGTGTGCAAAACACACGAGGAAGGGTTAAAAAGTTGATCAATTTTTTTTCTTTAAAATTACTCATCAAGCATCGGTTAGTGCATTTGAGAAAACCCAAAATTAGGAGTGAGAAAAAGAATGAAGATTATATGAGGAAACACTTGTTGTTCAAGGGACTTTCGTCAAACTGTGTGAGTACTTTTTGTGGACGACTCGACCCGACGTAGGCTTAGCAAAAATTGCGTACGGTTTCGCTGCATTTTAAACACCGTTGGAAATTTGGAAAGGGTAGTTTCGTCTCCGAAATGTGCCACTGAAAGTGGGAAATCTGACATTTTTATATGTGTGTTTCAATGAAGGGCACCGACGGCAGCTGAGTAAAAAGGGCTGAGTAAAAAGGGCACAGCAATTGATTGCCGTGAAATATTCATGATTTTGAGAGCATCGCGGCAATGGCACAGGGCACCGACGGCAATCGACGGTGCCGTCGGTTATTTCGAGGCCTGTTGGGGTTTTGTTATTCATAATAATTTCAATGGATAAATTCTAAACTTCAGATAATTTTCTGAGTGCAATTGCATTTATTTTCATGACTGACACTGTAAGAAGGCTACAGTGTACATGTACATGTAGTCCTCAAGGCTAAACATTTGATTTTGACAGTATACATGGTGTACATGTATTATCAAAGATTTTAAGCACTTTTTTTAAGGAGAGCTATTACAAACTGTAGCTCTCCTTGATTATCTCAGGAGAGCAATTTAGGGCTCTCCTGACTTTTTTAAAAATGAAGGACTGCCACTTTTGTCTGAGTGTATATTTTGTACACAAGGACAGAAGCCATGATCAATTACTCAAAAAAGGGTTGTCTCATTTTTTTTGTAGAAACTATGATTATCACAATTATTCCGATGACAAAAAGTCTGTTCATGTTACCGGTAAGTCTGGGTTTTGAGTCGAATGGAACCCTGGTCTAAAAGCAATGTAACAACCACCGAAAACACAGAAACTTTTGAGAGTTTCGTACCAGTCGGTGTACCGTACGTGTACATTACGTTGAAGGGACCCGGTGGAAAATTTTCATCGGCATGATCGCATCGCCCACGGCAAGGCTGCGACCAGCGTATCAAATAGTTACGGTTCAGCACCACAGAAAAATATTCTCTCTCAACTGGACCTTCACTTGGGTTCTCTGCATCTTCCAAATACGAATCCGAGTCGCTATGCTGGCTGATTCTATGCTAAAAAATCCCCCTAAGACCTGTCAGATTGAACATCGGAATCGGCCATGTCAACACGCAAGTTAGTACATACATTGTAGCACATACAACGCGTAAGTGTTTGCTGTGAGGAGCTAGGTACGCGACCATAGTCGGTAAAAAGCAACTCTGTGTGTCTCCTAACTATGACTCACACACATAGTTCGAGTTGATTGACATGACGTTTCGTTTTCAGTTTCGCGAAAAAACATGCTCCGACTTTTCCAGGATGAAATTCTACATTGTAAATAATGATGTTCTTAGTACATAAAGGACCATATAAAGAAAGGAATACTGTTGAAAACCATTAAAGTGAAGGGAGATTTCCACCCAGCTTTAAGACTGGCCAAACCCACTTTTATACATTAAGTATTACCTGTATTGTGAAGGGAAACAGGAGGTACACTACATGTGCATGGACAATAAGATGAGATAACTGCCATGTGCAAATGAGATAATTTATCAATTCAAACTTTTTACTGGGTACATGTACATTATGCATTTTTCCCTAGAGTGTTGAGACAACACTTTGAGTGATAAGCTTGTGCGTATACATGTAGCCGATAACCATATAAAAGGCTTATTGCAATATTTTTTTCTTGTAGTAAAATCTTCTGATTTTAATAGTCTGATGACATCACCAGACGACACAATGAAAATCGTCATGCAGCTATCAGGGGTGAGATTGGAGGGAAACAAAAATTCCCGAAGGGGCGTGGCTTCCTGGGGGGTGGGGGGGGGAGCGAGACATAGAGACCATGCAAACTTCAACTTTTCGGAGCATCGTTTTAAACACCACCGTACCATCGGCATCGTGCAAAATGCAATGTCAAAAACATTTTAATTAGGCATCACAAGAACCAGCTTTGTTTGAAATACATGTATTTACATGCACCTTGTTTATATTTTATAGGCCTACAAATTTGAATAATATTAAAAAGAATCCAGGCAACATCTACCGTTGAAGACGGTGAAGCAAAAGTGGAGGGTAAAATCGGTTCGTTGGCTGCTTGCTGCATCGCGCCAGCCGCGCACACTGCACAGTATATACATGTACCGTACCGCATCACACCAGCCGCGGCCGCACACATGCACGCATCACACACTCCACTCGCTCATCAGTTGCGATGCAGGCAAAGATGGCGCTTGCTTAGGGATTAGACTTGTACACGTCCGCTTCGCTACTCGTTGCAGACTCGGTCAGGTCGCCGAGCGGCACAGTACATACATGGTAAAGCGCTGTATGTCATGGCACTTGCGTGACAACTAGACTCGCACAAGTTTTCTTCGCAAAATTACTGAATCAATTGAGGGCACTCGTTAAAAAAAGTATGGCCTGCTAAAAGGGCAAACAAAACAGAAAATACAATATGGATCGCGGCCACGGAGCACACAACAAAAACAAAATTCCGCTACAAATTGGTAACATTCCGGAAATCTGGAAAAATCTTACACAGGCTGAGCTATATCAAGATGTCATCGATATCATTACACTGCTTTTGTGTGCATTTTTAACATTTAATTGTAATGCATCAGTGGCCACAATGTTTTTGAAGTCAATACGGTTTTATACTTTCTTGTCAAGCTGTTGCCATGACAAAAAACACAACCCAAAGATTACCCAGGTTAAGCGGTAAACAGATTGTGGGGGGTGGGTTTAAAAACAAAATGTCATGAGCAATGTACGTAGCTGTGTTGATTTGGTAAATATTTTTATAAATTGAGCAGTGAATGAGAACCATGACAGTAAGCTTTGAGGACACTTTTTCCATTTGTAATTGAAAGAAAGATTTTGTTCTCACAAAAAATGTGACTTTTGACAGGCGTTTTTTTTCGACTCGTGTTTCAATGCCTACATGTACATATTGCTGTATGTACATGTACATGTACCTTCCAATTACACCCTTTTTTTCTCAAGTAGTCCTGATCAATAAGATAATTCATTATATAAAATGCAACTTTGCTCCACCAACTGGGAATGTCCTTAGTTTGTTCAGCATGATGAGGCATCATACCTCGAAAATGTTACTACATGTACATGTACCGGTACTGCGTAGTACTGCATTAGTTTTTCGTGACATATCGTGACCAAAAAGAACATTTAAAAAATCCAGTAAACATGTGCACACTACAGGCAAAAGCATGGAGGAAAGAAATTTCCATTGTGTCAGATATACTGTTGTACAGGTTTACACAACAAAATGCCAACTGTATGATATAAAACAATAGGTTTTGATTTGTTACGTTAATTTTTAGGCATGTTACATGTGGGTCATTCCATGTCAGACCAACGCACTTTTTTACCTTATGTCTTCCAATTTTGATAAAAATTGCTGTGCTTGTAGGTCCTAATGAGCAATGAATGCACACCAATTTTTAGCCCGATCCGACCTACCATGTGCTCAGGGCAGACACCACAAAAATCTGACATTTTTAGAGTGAAATACCACCCTTTTGGTACAAATATGTAAAAACCATGTCAATTTTCATCGAGTATATGCAAATTTGGTATTAAAATAATGAGAATTGCATGCTCAAATCAATTCTTTTGTCAAAAATATTATTTTCAAAAGTAGGTCACCATGACCTTTAATATGTCATCGTGACCTTTGACCCAATTTTTGTAATAATGTATCATTCCGAAAATTAACGAAATGAAAATGACTTGATAGAGCATGTCTTCCTCTATCAGAATCCACTTAGAACAAATTGGGATCTTTAAAATTTGCAACTTTATGACTATTTTTGTACAGTTGGTAGGTTACAAATTAGTCAATTTATATACTTTACATTAGAAATCCACTAACACAACTTACTGTTCTGTTTAAATTGTTACTAAAATTATTCTTGGTTGGTGAATTTCTCATTTTGAGGGCTAATGTGGTCTAACCAGAATCATACTTTAAATTATCAGCAGTGGCGTACCAATGATTTGGCTTTTTGTTTAGGGGGTGGGGGGGGGGGGGGAGGGGGGGTGCTAATTGTTTTCTTTAAATTTCTTTAGAAGATTGTAAAAATAGATGACCAAAAAATCAAACAAACAAATTAACAACCTTGGAGGGGTTAGAAGGGGTTATAATGTTCAGTGTCATCAGAACATACTTCATTCCATCCTCTTGCAACAGTGCCCCTTTAACGCACTCCCTAACTCCTGCGTACAGTGGCCCTGTTGAAAAAGGCCCCATTTCGTGGTGGGACTAGCGACAGAAATCTCGTCGCCTCTGCTGGACCAATCAGGACGCTTGGCAGTGCATTGCAGCATGATTGCAGGCATTCAAATGTAACGCGCGCAGATTGTAAACACCGTGCATGCATGTGATACATTCGTCAGCATGCATCCCTGTTATTAATTTGAAAAACTGCGGAGTAAATAAGATCGTCGTTTGAAAGTTTGGTAGGAATGGGACAGTCATAAGGAACGGAACCCAATACAATTTCTGGAAAGTACAGAAATCGTTTCTTTTCGGCATAACATGACCGAATTGATTAAATTACATCAAAATGACTCGGGCGTGAGTTGGCTCAAGACAACAGCCGGCTCAGTCCACAGATTTGCGTGTGTTTCCTCAGGGTATTGTTACGTCGCTTTGCAGAGTGGAAATTCCCTGATATCTCAGGATGACTTCATTCAGGCGCTGTCCCACTGAACACTGAGACTGAGACATTGTGTCACCTAGTCCAAAGAGAAGACTGCCTATGAGCAAAATTTCCCCAACTGTTGTAGAATCGGTTAAGATGCTAAATTGCAAGCCTTGTGTGTTGATTGATGCATGAATTATAGCGCCCTTAAGTGTCATGTTTTGTCCAGTCAATAACAAATAGTGCAGGGCTGTAGTGTTAGCACAACTCAGAGGCCAGATATTCTGGTGATACAGTTTCCTTAAAATCAGAAGGTAGAATTTTGCTTTTTCTGGCTTGTTCTTTATACATTTACAAATCTAGTTTAATTTTAGTAACTTTAGAAACAGACGATTGAGTTGTGTTAGTGGATTTCTAATGTAAAGTATATCAATTGACTAATTTGTAACCTACCAACTGTACAAAAATAGTCATAAAGTTGCAAATTTTAAAGATCCCAATTTGTTCTAAGTGGATTCTGATAGAGGAAGACATGCTCTATCAAGTCATTTTAATTTCGTTGATTTTCGGAATGATACATTATTACAAAAATTGGGTCAAAGGTCACGATAACATATTAAAGGTACGGTTACCTACTTTTTACGAAATTTATTTTTGACAAAAGAATTGATTTGAGCATGCAATTATCATTATTTTAATACCAAATTTGCATATACTCGATGAAAATTGACATGGTTTTGACATATTTGTACCAAAAGGGTGGTATTTTACTCTAAAAATGTCCATTTTTTGTGGTGTCTGCCCTGACCACATGGTAGGTCGGATCGGGCTAAAAATTGGTGTGCATTCATTGCTCATCAGGACCTATAAGGACAGCAATTTTTATTAAAATCGGAAGACATAAGGTAAAAAAGTGCGTTGGTCTGACATGGAATGACCCATGTGTCCTTTCAACCAAACAAAATGGGACAAATTAAACAACTCAAAACATACAATTTGATGCGATTCCAGAATGATGTTTCCTTTAAGGCCCAGATCCATTTGGCAATGAATCAGCTTGAGGTGAAGTTCGTTGTGGGCAACTCCATGAAGACGTGGACATTTCCACAAAATTTGGAACTATAGATTTTAAGTGACTTTAATAAATGATGGAACAAGCTTCTACAAAAACAGTGGCGGATCCATCCAGCCTCATTAGGCCTTTTCCCACGACATTTTAACCCCGAGATAACCCGGGTAATAGAACAATTTAACCCCGAGATTACCCGGGTTAAGGGTTCGTTTCCCACGGCAAATCTCGGGGTTACGAATTACCCGGGTTATCTGGCCAAAAATGCCACTTAACCCGGGTAATTTCTAGCCCTGCTCGGGAGGTGGGTTAACCCACCAATCTCGGGGTTAACGGCGACCTTGAGACGATTCTCCGGGTTAACGTTTGTCGTGGGAAACGACGACAATAGCCTACCCGGGTAGGCTATTTAGCGAGTTGATTGGGTCAAAGGTTGCAAGTGCGCCCGCGCTTGAATGGCACTGTCAAACTGGTACTCTTCTGAAGGTAGTGTACAACAAAATACGAAATATTAAACATGCGAAATATTAACAGCAAAATTGCCAGCGATGTTTCTGTGTCGTCCGCCATGTTTGTGTGTGCGCGCGCAGCCTGATCGATCGATCGATCGATTTTCCACACGCAATTGTTTCTGGGTATTTGTGCTGATTGTTGTACCCGGGTACGTGCGCATGCAGAAATGCCGTGGGAAAAGGGTCGCTGTTGTACCAGTGTAAGAGACGACCCGGGTAATTGCTTCTCCGGGTTAACGCTTGTCGTGTGAAAAGAAACTCCGGGTTAAATGTAACCCGGGTTATTTACCGCTACCCGGGTAGAAAAGTTACCCGGGTTGGAGGTGGGTAGTGGGAAAAGGCCTATTGAAATACAGGAATACAATGGATTTCAGGGGGTTGAGGAAAATGTACAACAAATTTATTTTCGAGTGGGAAATGTCAAATTTGGTAGGCATAGGACAGCTGTAACATGACTATAACTGTAACGTTACTACATGTAACTACATGTATGACTTTTTAATAGTTTGAAACTGGTGGGAGTACATGTACATGTGACTATATACAAAAACACACGGCAGTAAAAATGATGGTTTGTTTTAGTTGTGTCCCATTTGAAGAAACTTTTTGTAACGTTACTAACTGAGATTAAAATCTTCATTACATTTCGCAAAATGATGCTAAATGATTTTAGTTATTATACTGTCCAGAAGATATTGGTAAAATGCATTGATGGTACCAAAATGGAGAACAGACAGACTTGAGTGTTGATATATACAGAGGATAGAACTCCAGTAAATTGCCAAATACGGTATGTAACGTTACTAACCCTGATTTGCTGCGGGGTGGTAAGCACATTTTATACGAAATGGATACAAAAAGATTACAAATGGATATGACTCTCACGACTTGGTTGTGAACTAATGAATACGAAACGATTACGATACCAATACAAAATGCGACAAATTGCTTATAAAACAGGAATTACATGTACATGTACATGTATGTAACATGACATGTTACGAGGTAATCACGACTTTCATGACGCGTATACTACCGGTACATATTTATTACGACATTTTACGATATAAAGGAACTTATTGCAAACTTAATGTCATGTGGTGACTTGCGTATTCTAAACTACATTGTATCACAGGATCATGGACTTCGACCTCAACTGTAGACCGGGCAATGGGTTTCCTATCCTCTCTTCGTACCCTTGGCAGGCATGTACAATGTACATGTACGTGATCTTGTTGTGAACAGCAGCGAAAGTGAAGACGTTACACCACGAACCACTAATTCCTCACGTTTCCCACATGTTCTTGTTGGCTTCATCTCGTTTTTCTAACATTGTCGACAAGTTTATAACCGCGTCATAATTGCTTCCTCAAAGTCACAAACGCCTCATAACAGTTTTGCAATGTCCTAATGGTTTCATGAATTAATTTGTCGTCATTCCCATAAATTTGTAACCAAATTTGTAAACAGTTCGCACCAAAACACAGGTGTTTCGCTTATCAATCTCAACTCACGGTACTTGCCCATCTCATCCAGAATGCAAAAACTACATACTTCAGAGAGAAACTGGCCACAAGCAACAATAAATTACTAAATAATGACACTACTAAGTATCCAAATGCGTCTTCAGTAAAAGCTCTTTGTAATAATTTTTGCAATTTCTTTGTCGACAAAATTGTTCGAATTAGATCTGAGCTTGACCGTACCAAAATGTAGGTTTTTGTTTTCATCTGTTCTAAGATTTCCTCAGAATAATGACCAAGTGTTAAAGCATTTCACGTTCGCGTTTTACGTGCATCTAAACCTCCCTATTATGTTGTGCATGCATTATGGCGCGCCGCCGTTTTCCCGCACGCGCGCTTGCGTGACCGGAAGGTCACCTCAGAAATTTGGCGTTGCTTAACCTCAGAGGAATAACTTGAGCCACTTTTATCGTGAAGTGCCGGCGTAACTTTTCTGTATTAACGCAAGCGTATTTTGGATTAAGGACTTCTTATCTAAACGACCCAAGCGCAATTAAAAAAGTACCAACTTGTGCCTCCGTCTGAACGTACCCTAAGTGAGGTACAAGCAATTATCGAGGTTTAAGCCGAGGTACAGTGACTTACATGTACTTACCTTTGCACAATAAGTAAAATGTTCTGCCTGTTTCAATACCGTTTTTTCATTATTTGGCTTGCGTGGCTGCTCGCCGCAGAATATTGCAACATGTAGTTGATGCCAATGCTTTTAGCATTTTGCATGCGAGTCTTTCCACGGTAAAGGGGGCATTTTGGCAATGGAGACCATATTTTCCAGAAAATACCTTTGTCTGGTCTCAAAATAAAATAAATAAGTTTTATAAAAAGGTATGTTGTCACACTATTTGTAACCCTTTTTGGGCCTAAGTTATCTCTTCAGAACAACTTGACTTATTTCTTTTATTTTGAGACCAGACAAATGTATTTTCTCGAAAATATGGTCTGTGTTGCCAAAATGCCCCCTTTACTATGTACATGTATGCACGCACCGCAATGAACGATGCATGCATCATTCTAACCACTGTTTTCAAATCTTCAAATCGGATGAAAAAAATGCACTTTTTGTAAGAATGTGAGTAAATCACTGTATACATACTCAACTGAAAACTCTGCTTGTAGCTCAGATTGTGTGTCAAGTATTTTTGTGGCCATTTCGAGCATGAACAGTGCACTGTTGCTTTTATTGGACATTTTGTGCGCTAGGAAATAATAAAAAAAACGGCCGACTGGCTAGTGCGCCCCAGGGGCTTGCTGGCCTTTGCGTCGCGTCGTGCACGATGGGGTCCGGCCCGCCTGCTCAGGAACTGCGATACCTGAAATAGGATCTAGATTTTCTATTTTTTGGGTATCCCCCAACAAAATTCTTCGTGTAAATTGCATGTATTCCTGATTACTTTCATCCTGTCAACGTCCTTTCGCGATCACAGGTTCGGAACCCAAACCCAGCGATCACGATGTGATCACATTTTGTCTTGCATGATCGGCTTCCAAATTGGCACAAATAAAAAATCCCCGCATATGAGTCTTGTCGGAATATCTTCAGTCACTATTAATAGTCCCACGACGGCAGATACGCATTAGGTAGAGCATCGTACAATGCACACTTTCCAAGAAATTACAGCGGGATTTCCACTGAAGTTTCACGTTTGTGAGCGACACTCCATGCATCTTCTGCTACATGTACGTGTTAAAGTGTCAATGGCTGGTGCCTGTACGTGACCTTTTAAAATGTGTTGTGCAACAAATGACGTACAGAGTGCTGTAGTATGGCATTTGTCGCGCTAAGCACATTGAAGATAGTATACATGATTGGTAAACTTTTATCCCCCTGTGTGATTGAAGATATCCATGAAAAAACCAACCTGAGCAAAAACCAGCAAGGGTAATTTCGCCCCAACACCACTTCGCCCTGAACCACTTCGCCCTGAACCACGGCCTGTGCACGAAGTTGTTTTAGGGTAAAGTGGCTTTTGGGCGAAGTAATGTTTGGACGAAGTGGTTTGGGGGCGAAATGGCACTTGGACGAAGTGGTTCAGGACGAAGTGGTCCATGGTTTTGGAAGCAATTGTTACTTGTAGTTGCTGTCGATGTGCACGCACGTATTCGGACAAACACGTGCAACTGACAGCAACTTGTTGCAACTGCGCGTACATCGACGCAACTGGGTACAACTAGTTGCCAGAAAGTAGAACATGAGCAACTCGCAGCCATTGAGATTTTTCCAGTTGCTAGTACTAGTTTTTTGAGCAACTGATCAGTTGCTCCAAGTTGCCGCGAGTTGCTTCCAGTTGCCACGTTGTTTCAAGTTGCAATGTCAATGTACGCTAGCCTTAAAAAAAAAAAATGTCGGTGTTGTTCGCGAAAGGCCCATCCCAACGCCTGTGTGGACAAGTTTAAGCGCAGCGGATCGAGTCTTGGCCAACAGTATGGGGCTGATAATCTTGCATTAACTTTATTACAAGCTTCCCCAAGGCATATGCAGAATACATGTAATTATTTTTATTTCAAAGAATTTGAAAAGTACATTTACCTTACCTTTATTGAAGGAGTCCACTGGTCTTCCTGCAGAATCTAGGAATGAAAACAGAAATTATTTTTTAAAAATCATACAATATTATAAAAAAAATTAAATACTTGCAGAAAGACCTAGTTGGAGTACATGTGTATGTCATGAAAACCTGCATTTGTTGTACCGTACCTTATAAAACTACCACCTCGTGAAAGGGTCGCCAAAGGCGGCCCTTTTTGCGAGTATAAATAAAATGATTAAGTAATTATTTTTAGGGATTATGACCCAGGGACCGCCGGTCTTAGTTGGGATGCTCTACCAAACATTCAAAGTCTCAAGAGAGAGTGGGGTTAGTTTGAACATTTTTTATAAAATTTACAGAATTTATTAAAGGAAAAAACAACTATACCACTTTAAAGGTACACACCGTCCTACTGTTTACGTAATTTAGTGATAAAGCATCCTTGACAAAGATCGCCAAATGTCCCGTAATTATCCACAAAAGCTTAAAATTAATAAAAAACGGTCAATAGTCGAGTTATACGATTTACCAGCTGTTCACTATCGCGCGAGACTCACGACTTTGTCGGAAACGATTCGCTCTTCATTTGGCAACTTTTTGTTTTGGATATCTCTCATTTTCTGCTGAAGATTTCACTGGACAGCCTGGACGACCGAATGGGTCTTTCCGTTTTCTGTAGAGGAGCTGACATTCATGGTTTGTCTTCACAAACGTACAATTGTAGTTCCACGGTACCGGGCGGGCAACGTGTGCGGGCAACGTGTGTGTGTCGTGGGGCTAAATGTCACATTGTTCGGTTACTCAGACTTTGTGTCAAAATTCTATGTTCGATTTTTCAGAGTTACATGCATATGTTTAAATTTGTTTTATAACCTGAATAAATACAATGTAGTCTCTTTTGTCAAATACTAATAAAAAAAAATTTTAAAAATCAGAGCTGAATTTGATGCAGTACGTACCGCAGTAATAAACTTCAGGAATAAACTGTGCATCACATGACAGCTGAAAATAAAACTAACTCCAAGGCCGTGATTTATTTGAACAAGAATCTGGTTCCGATAAATCACGTGACCTCGATTTTTTGAAAAATGCTAAAAAACGGCAAAATTTTGTAGGTTTTTTTCAGGTTCTTTTCAGTCTATTTCGGAAAAAAATTCATGTATGGGTCTTTTTTTAGCCCAAAATAGGTCAACAAAGCCGGTATGTCCCTTTAAGGTGAAGGATAAATATACCTTGGTATTAAAGTATTAAAGCCTGTAGGCAAACAGGATTTGCAATGTCCAGAATTTGTAATCAACCATGCACCTGCCTGGAAAACCTTACTCAAATGGAATAATTCCGTCCTGGATGATATCTTTTTAAAAGAAAATGATAATTTAATACAAATGTTTGTGCATACAAATATCAATGTGTGTGCATACCGGTACATGTACATATTTTTACAATGTACAAGGGTGCCCTGTGGGGGGAAAAAGGCCCTTGGCTATATAATGGAAGTCGATGCTATGTTTTCCATAACCTGCCCGCTTTTCAATTTTTCTGCTTTTTTTGTTCATAGAACAATTATTTTGCATTTTGTATACTACATTTTTGAGACATTAAATCGCGCCGATCAATTCGGCGATGCAGCCTAGCATCGCACATGGAATGCAAAAGCACCTAAGGTGCCAGACTAATTTATTAACATTACTGTCCTACAGACACTGCAGCTAAATGCATGAAAACCTGCCTTACTGTAGCCCTTACAAATAGGTTGTGTCTGGAGGTGCATCCATTGAATGTGGTTTTCTGGCTACTGCTGCAAATTTACCTTTATCACGCCATGCTTGCGAGATGGCCACAGTCGCAATTAAGAGACAAGTAAAGGTTTTTAGGGCAATTTGCTGGCCCCCTTTTTCAGTATAGTGTGTAAGAGGAAACAGGAATCAGTGAAATTTCAGCAACCACATGCATCAGTATGACAACTTTTCCTCCATCGTATTGACATCAGCAGTAAATTTCGCATCTGGGGGTGGGGGCAGGGGGTGCGTACGTTGGGAAAAAACATTTACCATATCTGGACACAGCTTCATCAGTCCACATGCACAAAACCTAGTGAACATATCAGGGGGGAGGGGGATTCTCCCCAATTGTGTGTGTTCGGAATGAATTCACTTCCAGGAATCAGAGTCCCAGGAATTCCATGTACATACATGTATAAACAAAAGTTTTCTCCCGAGGAGAAGGGAATTTCTTTAAGTTTGAGATAAACTGAAGACATCTGAAAGGAATTATTTACTTATTTTTCAAATAAAAAAAGACCCACATGAGAATTGCTTAGTTTTTCCTCAATAATACAGTGTGTATCTTGTCATTCTTTTCCCTCTTTGTTTTATGTTTCAATCATCAAACTACATGCAGCAGTTTTACATGATTTGGAGGTCATAACAAAATAAATCCTTAGTGGCTGGATATGGAATTTTGAAACCCAACGTTGGATAACAGATATGCAGTGGACATGTGTACAACTGAAAATGCACAAGCCTTAATTTGTGTACATTAAAAATCCCTCAGTTACAAATATATGTATATATAGGTTATTCCTTGTATACATGTTTGTTAGCGGCACACTGGTGAAGCCAGGCTCATTAAAATACAGGAATACAATGGAAAAACCCGACGTAACATGGTGTATTCCTGTATGTAAATTTGCCATAAACACCTGGAAAATTGTGAAAATATTTTAATAAAAATGAATTTGTGCATAAGTTGATCGGGGTTGTGTTTTAACAATTTTGGAGAGTGTACTATAAGCAAGCAAAATGTTAATAATGAAATAGTTATTGTGTAAATAATGAAACGCTGCAAAATTTGAATAATGAATAATGCAGTACATGTAGTTGGTTCATTATATAGTCACCTCTTGCAAAAGGGCCTCTCTAACGTACTCCTCTACTCGTACGTCAGAGCCCCTGTTGAAATTTGCCCTACATGTAGGCCTATTTCGTTGTCGCCGCTCAGGGCCAATCAGTACATTGGGCGTTCAAATTTCACTACACGGTTGGCGACTGGCTGCTATTTCTTTCCACCGGGGCATTCCATTCCATTACGTTTGTCATTCTGCATCCATCTTAGAAATTTGAAAAACTGCGGACTAAATGAAATCGTCGCTGAAAATTTCGGTAGGAAGGGAGTCATAAAGAAAAATAATAATTTGGGAAAGTATAGAAATTGTTTCTTTTCAGCATTTAACATGACCAAATTGATTAAATTACATCAAAATGACTCATGCGAGTGTTCGCTTAACGAAACAGCCGCTTAAATTCAAAGCTTTGCTGGTATTTTCTCAGGGTAGAGTGGAAATACCCGGATCTCTCAGGATGCATTAAATTAAGTTACAGGAAACATAACATTGACTTTCATTAGTCTTATGGCTATACGTTGTTCGTGCTGGATAATTACGGAACCAGCCTAAAATAGGATGGGGCTTTGTACAATTTCTTGAAAGCATGGACACAGTTTTTCTCAGAAAGTTCTCAGACTATGCACTGAGCTGACCTACACAGGCTGCATGGTTTATAATCGCACGTGGAGATAATGCCGTTTTGAACAGATTTCCAATCATGTAATCTGTCTAAACACAAAACGTGATGAGAAGACATACATAATGTATGGCAGTTAATTATATTTTTCTTTTTTTCATACATGTACATGTATACATGTACGTATATGGGTCTGTCCACAGTAATGGGGTACATTTCTGTAACACTCAAGATCTTAGGTCCCAGTTCACTTCAAATGTCTTAATTTTATCTTTAAATTATCAAGCTAAACTGAGGAAATAACTTTTTCACCAAGGAGTAAGAAAAATAGTCCTACAACATACATTTGTTAAAACCTCGTGCACAAAATTTCCTATTACGCATGTAACAAAGACGGAAAATAATGTCACACAATTGTCTGTCCACGTTACCTACGTAATAGGAAAATTTGTACACTTGCTTTTCAAAAATGTATGTTGTGGCAGCAATTTCTTACCTTTTTGGGCAAAAGTTATCTCCTGAGAACAAAACAAGGACATTTCTTTAATTCTGAGATAAACTAAAGACATCTGAAAGGAATTATTGACTTATTTTTCAAATGTACCCCATTACTGTGGACAGACCCATATATATGTTGGCTTTCTGTGAACTTGCCTGCTATTCAAAGTGATGCCCTGGTGAAGCAAACACAGCTGTCCTGAGAACCTGGCATTTGGCAAAGTTTTGGCATCCAATGACTACAGTCATTGGATAATGCACAGAAAAATGTATAAAAAGACGGGGGGAAAAAATCAATGGGAATATTCTGAGTCAGTGAATTCATTAAGGTAAGAGAACCGTACGTGTAGTTGAGCAGTACTGGCCCAGCCGCAGGGGCAAAAATGAACAATGAAAATGACTGGGCAGTTCACCTGTCCGCTGGTTACATAAACGCCAGGGAACTCCGCTCACGTGGCGCCATGTAATGCACCGTCATTAATGCAGGGGGTTTATACACCTGTTTTTTCTCAGCCAAAGGGGATGGGAATCTGCCAGCTTTGGGGGAAACGTAGAGTGCTGGAGTGTTTGCCCAGCTAATGCACCTTGTAATACACCTATGCAAACAATATCACCTCTTCGCATAGACACACAAGATTGCCATATCCTTAAAAAATAAGCATTTCTGGCATGACCAAGAAGAAACCAAACTTGTAACGATTCTACAAATATGGGCGATTCTTATTTGTAAAATTAGATTCTGCATTTTCCCTTAAAGTTGCATTGCCCGTGTTTCGGTGAAAGGATTAAAAAAATTAATTTACACAAGCGAACGAATTTAGAAAGCTTACGTGTCTCTGTAACGAAAAATATAACAAACTTAAATTTCCGACGTCGGGAATTGGAGATACAAGCCTTTTTCTTGAAACGTGCTTCACATGTTGTACATGTGCGCGTACGCTCATATGTACATAGTATGTGTACAATGTACACATGTACGCGCACATGTGCATTTACGTCATAACCCTGTCGATTAAATGACCTGCCAGCCATTTAATCATTTCTTGTTTTTAATCGACTGGCATTAATCCTTGACGGATTTTTGCGTTCTTGGTACCAAATGAAAGCTGATAACTTTTTCTATTCTAGAAAAATATATATTTATCTTTAAAAAAACAAATTGACGCCCAAATCGGCCAAAACACGGGCAGTGCAACTTTAAAGGTGGGGGTGCATCCGCACCCCCCCCCCCCCCCGCAACAGATTGCAATAAGTGGTCCAAGACCGGTCTCGGGGTACCAGATGACATAGGGCCATAGGAAAGCACGTACGGTAGGCCCTATGTATAAACAAACCGTGACATCATTATGTTTCAGGTCCTTTCTGAGTATGTTTTTCCACTATGAACATTTTTACCCCTTAATTTCCAATGAACATGCTACTTGTCCTTTAGACTCAGGTGAATATTTATTTCTTTTGTTACCCAGTGAAAAAAAGTCATGTTTCAAGGGCTCTACACAATGGAATCTTCTTTAAGGGATTTTTTAACAAAGAAAATAAATCTTCACCCAAGTTAAAGGGAAAAGTGGCATGTTCACTGCAATTTATGGGGTAAAGAATATAAAGATGTTCATAGTGTCCTTGGGCTTGTCTACATGTACATGTATGCAGAGTCAAAACGCAAATGACTATCACAAAAGACCAAAGGAAAATGAAATAAGTAGCAACAAAGCACTTTTTGACTTTTTGAAGTATGGGAGCCAAAATAAAGGCTCAAGAGATAAAGGCAAGTTACTGAGCACTGATACAGCCTGTACAACCCGACTGTTCCTTGCTATATGGTGCACTTACATATGTGGACTTGCAAAATATAAAATTTTGCCACCAAAAGAGCACTGCCAATTGCATGCTCATACAGGTGTGAATCCACATACAATCGCGGATGCCCTTTGTTCCTCTTTTGTTTGGACATAGTCTATTTTTCCTTACTCTCGTTGGTTTTGTACAGGAGCGAATCGCGGACGTTCGCTTGCCAATCGCAGACGATATTGTTCTCTTTGTTAGACCTCCCTAAAACGTCCACGATTGTTTGGGAGAACAAGCGCAGTCATACATGTACCGGTAGGGCCACTTACATATTGCACTTTTATTACCAAACTGAAATGTTTGTACATGTATGTAAAAACTACGAAAGAGCAATGGAGGCGATTGCCTTCTGGTCTCCCTAAAATTTTTGCTCTGGAGACTGTCAACCTCTTAATCCAAATTGTAGAAAACAGCTCACCACAGCAGACCTACCCGGTACATGTATGTACATGTACTTTAAAACCTAAGCCTGCTTAACCACTTGACGCCGGAGGACGTTTAAACACGCCAATATTTCTGCATCGGTGTAGCGGAGGACTTGTTAACACATGTTACTGCTTTTAACGTCTACACTCGCATTAATTGATGAGGGAAATGGGCAAAACAGTTAATAACAAAGCAACATTGGGGTGTATACAACGACATAAAAATTACCGTAGTTTACCGCACATGGGTATTAAATGAGTTCAAAAAAAAAATGCGCCTATGGACAGCAATGTTTGAAATAATCCCAGCTTTTAACTGGTTAAAAGAGCTATAGCCTGCTTAATTTTGACACCCCATTTTTCCCAATAGGCATGATCAAGATTTTGATACCTTAATTATCAATATATTTTTCGTATTGCTCCAGTTAGTCCCCACCAAGTTCATTAATTAGATTGGATATCTCATTTTCTGCTGAAGATTTCACTGGACAGCCCGGACAATCGAATGGTTTTTCCATTTTATGTAGAGGAGCTGACATTTATGGTTTGTCTTCACAAACGTACAAGTGTAGTTCCATGGCACTGTAGCGCGTACCGGTTCCAACGTGTGTGTGCCGTGCTATGGGGCTAAATGTCGCATTGTCCAGTAGACTGTCCACAGTGGAACTCGCTTCGGTTCCTCGGACTTTGTGTCAAAATTGTATGTTCGATTTTTCAGAGTTATGTTTAACTTTGTTTCATAACCTGAATAAATAGTCTCTTTGGTAAAAAAATAAATAAATCAGAGCTTAACTGAATGCAGTACTGCAGTAATAAACTCCAGGAAAAAAATATCACACGGCCATGCGGCTGGAAATAAAACTAACTCCAAGGACACGTAATTTATCCGAACCAGAAATCACGTGACATTTATTTTTTTTTTAAATGCTGAAAAACGGCCAAATTTGGTTGGTTTTTTTTTCAGGTTCTCTTTAGTCCATTTCGGAAAGACTTTCAAGATCATGTACCCATACATTTTCGAGCCCAAAATTGGAACAAAGCCAGTTTGTCCCTTTAAGCATGCAAAAATTAATGTTTTTTTCTTCAAAAGACATAAGTGACAGAGTGCACTACAGCAGTCGATTTCACGAAACATTGCGCAGCTTGCGCAACTTTTGACAAATGGCGCAAGCCCCATAGCTTGCGTGATATCTTTGGAAGAATGTTGCACAACTTACGCAATAAAATGTTGCGCAAGTGGGCTTACGCAACTGCATAAGTTTCGTGAATCGGCTGCAGGTAATCAATGAATATTAATTTAAACTTTGCCACCTACAACATCTGGACTGAGTATGCACATTTCAAACAAACAATTGAGCACTAGAAAATTGAGAATTATTGGCATTTTAAGATAAACAGCAAGAATTATTGAACTGAAAAAAAAATTAATTAAGAGTAATCAATTACTTGGACTGAATCAATAACTTTTTATTATTTAGAACTCATGGAAATTTTAAAACAGGTGGTATAAACAAATTAATATTTAACTTTTGAAAATCTAAATAAGAACCTTGTACGGAAGCGTATTAGGGCCACAAATAATATAAGGGAAAACAAAGAAATCATAACTCTATCTTGCCATTACGAGTTAATTTAAGAGTAAGCAAAACAAGGGGTAAGCAAGCGCCACCATCCCTCCCTACTTAGCAATACCCCTGTCAGGTCAGGTACATAAATCATCAAGAAACCTGTGAAAATTCTACAAACTTTTATGCACAAAGCCATTGTGGCACATGGTGTCACAGCCTTGTTCAATTATACCAAATCTGTTGAATTGGAAAAGGAAGGTAGAAGACTCTGCATTTCCAAGTCTCGTTGCAAAGCAGTTGGAGTGAAACGATGCACTGAAAACAACAGAATAAATTTAGGTGGAAAATGATTTTATGATTCTGTAATTTTCAGTGTGTCATTTCACTCCAAATTTCCTCCACATAGCTTTTTCTTCAAGCGACACGCGTCAAATTAACGTGCAAAACGGATCAGTGTAAATCCACCCTGAGGTCCACATAAGTATCACCTCTTCCTATTTTTCTAAATGTTGCAAACCCTTGCAAATGTTGACCAATTTGTTTAGCACGTTTTCCAGAATTTACAAAGCAAACAACGAGAATGACTTTTTTGAACACACGTACACACCAGAAAAAGAGGGACTTGTAAGAAATTTGGGGTTTAAACACACTGCCAGCATCCACAGATGGGTTGCTCCCACCATGGAGGAAGAAACATCCCACAGAAACCTTTGCATGTGACACAGCCAGATGCGTCAGCCAGAAGGATAGGGAGGGCACTTTGTTCTGGAGTGAAGATCAATACACACAGCAGTTGCAATGCCAACCCATAATGAAGATAGCCAGACTAAAGCCATTTCCGCACTGGACTTCTTTTTTGGATGGTTTTACCAAGACTATGATAAAAAGAAAAATTGTAAAATATGACCAGTGCCTACATTTGGACTTTTTTGACATAGGGAAATTTTACTGCAACAGTAGCCTTGTCCAAGTCTATGAGCTGTGGCATCATTAGCGACCTCTCGTGATAAACTGTAGCCAGCGACTAGGCTGGTTACCTGAATATCTTGGTTTGAAATCCAGACTTACACGAGCGAGGCTAAATCATAGCCTTGTTCTTTCTGTACACTATTACCCCTTTCCCACTACAAAATCTCCGGGTTAACTCGGGGGTAACGGCAATCCTTAACCCCGAGGTACCCCGGGGCAGCGAAATATCGCGCGAGCGTTCCCACTACTCTTTTGCTGGCCCGGGTTAAGACGAAAAAATCGGCCGTTAGCCCGGGGCTCGTTAACCCTGCCAGCGACCAGGGTTAAGGATGGCAATCTCGGGGTTAACGGCCAAACTCCGGGTAAGCATTGTAGTGGGAAACCAAGCAGGGTTAAGTGTTCCCCAAACAATTTCGGGGTTAAGACGCATGAATCATTGCGCAATACGGTGTCCAAAGGTTAAACTCGTGGCGCGAAAATGCGTGTTCAGTGCGCTATAAATCCTGCTGGCGTATTGCCTCAAGCAACATCTGCCTTCTTCCCCTTTTGAGAACGTTGGCGTTGACATTTCCTTCGCAATATTTGTAAAATTACCATCAGGACCGCGACCGATATTGCTTCCGTGTCTGGCGCCATTTTGAGCGATGTACTAGCAGTACTTTGCCCCAAACCACTTCGCCCTCGGCTGGACCACTTCTCCTAATCATGGAGGTAGGAATACATCGCCCAAATGCTACTTTACACAAGGGGCACTCTGCAAACGTAACCTACGTACGTGCCCGCTCACGGCTGACAGACATGCAGCTATACTTAGTTTTATGCCGTTTTATGAAATAATTTTTAAAAGAAGATTTAGGACTGGCTGATAAAACACCGTCTTAATACACCCCCATTTTAATGGTATATGCCTACACGTGATGCGTCTTGCTTGCTACGTGGGTCATGGATGTTTGGACGAAATGTTATTTGCACGAGTGGTGTGTGGCCGAAGTGGTTTTGGGGCGAAGTGACTGTAAAGGGCAGTTCGGCGAAACGAACGCATGTGTCGAATGGTGTGATCATATTTACCGATGTCTTGTGGCGCGAAAAAGGACCCGTTGCTTGGCGACAAGCCAGTGCAATACAATTGCGGGACCAGGTCGCACACTCCGTCATTTCCAGTCCGCGTGTAGTGGGAAACTGCACCGCGTTAACCCGGGGCAAGCTCGCCCCGGGTTTGCCGAAACTCCGGGTTAACGAAACAAATGGGAACAGAACTCGGGGTTAACGAACCCCGGGGTAAGAAAAGCTTAACCCGGGGCGGCAAATCTCCGGGTTAAGCAGTTTGTAGTGGCAAAAGGGTATATGTGTTTCTTTATATCTGCGTTGGAAATCCGACGCAATTACTTATGCGAAACCCGAGTGGTTATAAATATTCATATCTTACATAACATCCAAACAGAGTTCACTATTTTATACCGTGCGGCGCCGAATCGTAAACATGTCTGTACACGCCACGTTGTTGTTGTTGTGTATGCGTGCACAACGCATGGCGACTTCGCATCTGTTACAACTGAGGAAATAACGGTAGTTTGAATTATGTAGCCGAAAAATTGCAAATTGCTGACTTTCACGAAGACCAGAAGATAGCCCTCACATATTTTCTGTAAAGGTAGGCCCTATGACGTGTTTGTGAACTTACCAACTGGGTATATACGAACGGAAAATCTGCTATTTTTTAAACAGCACCATGTTGTTCTGTCAAAACAACCGTTAACTAATGAGCTTTTACGTCTCAGTGCTCTCTTTGAAAAATTAGCATAAACAGTCCCCGCCCATAAAACACGTCGAGTACAGAAAGAACAAGGCTATGATTTAGCCTCGCGCATGTAAGTCTGGATATCAGACCAAGATATTCAGGTAACCAGCCTAGTCGCTGGCTACATGTAGTTTATCGCGAGAGTTCGCTAATGATGCCACAGCTCATAGACTTGGACAAGGCTACTGCGACAGTAAAAGAGGTAACCAAACTGTCAATATCATGCGCTGTTATGTTTTATTTTGTCGCAAGACACAACGTTGATGTCCTTGTCTGGGAAGCACCAATCACTGGAAGCACCAATCAAACGTCTGACTGTATCAATAACAGAATCTTCCATGATTGCAACCAAAAAGTACACTCCTTTAGCAGTGCTTTGCGCGCGCCACTTTAGTTTGCCTGCTCCAACCACTGCTAAACTTCACCGCATATCCTGCGAAGCGCGTGGGTGTGACGTCACCCGACACCGAGCCTGGATGACACTTGCCATGATTGGCTAGATTCTGTCACCTGACGTTGGTTATGTCACATGACCTGCATCTGACACAGTAAAGATGGCTGCGCCCAGGTACGTCAACACTAACGTTGCCTTGCCCACTGTCGCATC
The DNA here is from genome assembly GCA_037783545.1 of Henricia sp. BOLD:AAB3569. Lineage (NCBI taxonomy): Eukaryota > Metazoa > Echinodermata > Asteroidea > Spinulosida > Echinasteridae > Henricia > Henricia sp. BOLD:AAB3569. The sequence goes on along the minus strand of JBBELK010000611.1, from coordinate 849,999 downwards.
AACTTTTTTTGCCATTATTTCGTCCTGGTTGTTGTTAGTGCGGGTGGTTTTACACAGTACATGCAGTAAGTATTTGTTTCACGGACATCACTAATCCTTCACCGTGATCACTGTACATCCCTATAGAAAGGTGGGGAAATCACATTTTTCAAGCTATTTTACTACTGTAGGGACTTGGGAAAAAAATTCAAAGTTTGATTTTGATTGAAAATATCATCTCACAATACAGATTATTTTCTGTAAATTCCAAAACAACATTCATCGCATTAATTGAGCAAGCGGTAGCCGAGATATACATCTTAGAAATCGGCCGTTTTTCCGCGAAATCATGTGTGTAAACTGATTAGGGGAGAACTGGAGATGAAGAATGAGGTGCAGTATGAAGCGCCCCCACAGAGATATATTGCGCCAAGCCAGCGAATAATTCCTCAACTTCAAGTCTGATCAGTCTTAGTTCAACACGCTGTCTCGATTTCTGCAAAACTATAAGCTTTGTCACGAAAGCCTAAATGCAGCAGGAGTACGTAGCACACGTGGGGGAACGCAACGTCGTTGTCAATGTAATAGCACACATTTACGCCTGGAATGAAAACTACGCACTCGACGAAGCTCACGAAGAGGAACTGACAATCATTTTTGTGTGCTAAAACAAACAAACAAAGGGCATGTTTTTTACACTGAAATTTTGCACAAACATATAGACAACAATCTCCCCAAACTGTCGCTGGTTTCACAAGTCTGTTTTGCAACACAAACTACCCTGTTTGGACCAGAAATCTCACCGTCAAACAAACATCTTGCTGTGTTCCAATTTAAATATTTAAAAAAATTGTTTTAAAAATAAATATCGTCAAAGAGTATTCTTTATTTTCAAAGTTGGAATTGAACAATGCTGTTAAGGAGTTTAATGAATAATATTTCTTCATGATGTACTCTCTGCAACAGCAAAACCTTTTAATTGATGTTACTATTTATTCAGCAGATGGTTTTGCATGTACAGTGTATTATGGGTTACATTTTTGGCAATATTTACGTTTTTGAAATCCGCCATGTCATATTTTTTAACATATTTATTTATCAGTTGTGTAGTGTGTAAAGTTGTGTGACAGTGAATAAATAAATAAAACCGTTAACAGTCTATCATTTTATGTCATGATGTGTTTCTGTGTCACAAAAACAAGACCATAATATATCTTTTTCCCAAAGTGAGTTTGGCTGCATGTTTATTTTAATTTATTTGGGCAGATGTAAACATAGAACAAGGAAACAGAAGATTGGGAAATAGAGTAGCTGACCTTTACTTAAATCTTGTGTACAAAAAAGTTAAATCTTCAGATTTAAATTTGAACTTGCAGATCCTTGCTAAGTGATTTTAAGGAAAAACTTATCAAAACTTGATTAAATACACGCCTGGCTTATTGGCTATGCTTTGAGTTTTAATAGCTTACTGGTTTTGATTTAGTGGGGCTTAATAATACTGTTCAAAGAAGAGAAATATAGATATTAAAAAAAATAACGTATGTGTACTTGAATTCGGGGCGATTCAATAAAGCTCTTTGCGTACAACTTAACCAACGCAAAATAGGTGGACCGTAAAGCAGTCTAATCTGGAACGAGCAATGACGTCATCGTTAGCCAATCAGACTACGGGAAACCATACGGCGCGGCGCCACGGCGGTAATTTTGGATTTCTGTTTTTCGAAATGCCGTTAGATTTCGTTGGATCCCGACTGGACTAGACAAATGTACGTAGAATTTTCATTATTTATGGGTAGAATATTACATATTCTTTGTGTAGAAGGGAAACATGGACTGTTTTGAGTATTAGCAGTGGGAAATATTTTCTGATTTTTGGGGTGTGTTTCATCGTCTTTTTTTGCAAGCGTATATTTCACTTCTCGCGCTGCGGACCGGCTGTATATATGCATATGCATGAACGTTAGGAGGCGCGGCGCGATACCCGATTGTGATTGGCTATCCGTGCAACAATCCTAACGATTTTGTAAGCGGTGTGCTGATTTGGCTTCGCAGGATATGCGGCGAAGTTTAGCAGTGGTTGGAGCGGGCAAACTAAAATGGCGCGCGCAAAGCACTGCTAAAGGAGTGTACCAAAAAGAGGACACTGGAAACTTGCTGCATATGTGCTGCACTGGGAAACATGCAAAGTGCATGCATGCGTGGTGTCCCTTTCCAGCATGACCTTGAAGTAATATAGGAAAACCAAAGAAAAATTGCATAGTGTTGATCCGGTTTTTAAAAAAAGTAATGAAGGTATTTTGTGTAGAATGTGGGACAAAAACACGGTAAAAAGGTGTTTGGAGACAAATTGAATAATTTCATATTTTATTGTTTCAATTTGGGATGCAGTAGAACTCCCTCAAGTTGAGAAAAAGCTTACTAGTTTATTACTTTATTTATTTATTTCATGACAGCATCATGAACGTCAATTAGAGTTTGATTTTTCAGAGATGAAAACCCCACACACAAAGTATGGAAACCAACAAGATGAGGTAAAAACTAATGAAAAAAACTAATACACATTATTGACTTACATTGTAGACAGTATATTCAACCTCAAAGCACAGGGAAGGTGAAGATCAGGAAAGTACACTATAGTATATGTACTTTTCATTCCATGTCAAATCAACCAGGGGTCCCCAGGTGACCCCCTCAGATTTCAATGAAATTTGGTCAGAATGATGAAATGTGGCTGTAATGAACACATGCAAAATATAAAAATCATACTCCATGTCGTTTTCGAGATATGGCCGTTTGAAATTTGCTGGACTTAGTCGTTTTACGCGCTTTTATGTGCTCGCGAGTCGCGAAAAGTGACATTTTGAATAATTTCGAATTTCGGAATGCCATATTTTCGTCTACGGACCAGACAAAGAGCTAAAAGTTGGTATTTGGACTTAATTCTTGCCAAATTTAATGAATCTGCACTCAGATTTAATGTATCATCTTTAGATATAAAGTTATAATGGCCTTAAGTAGGGTCCAGAATCAGCGATAAAGTTTTTTTGCAATTTTTGGGGTCACCCTGAACTAACACTAGGGGTCACATGGGGCCCATTCTCCCTAAATATGATCTATGGTCACAGGACTACACCCAGAAGCAATTATAACCACATTTAAAGCTTTAAATCAGAAATTACAGAGCCCCAAAGTAGGCTCCAGCTAGAAAAATCCTTGAAATGGCCCGACGTTCGTGACCCCGGATGACCCCGCGATCAGTTGAAATAATTTTTGATACTTTAACCACTCAAAGATAAGTATCATAGCTACATGTACACAACATTTCAGCTTTCCTACTCAACTCCTTCAAGGTGTCTTGTCAGTTTGAAATAGCGCCGTTTTTTCATAAATTTTGACTTCAAACTATATGTATGAATGGAAAATGATGAAGTTTGCTTTAATGTTGTTTCAGTATTTAACTCGTAATCAGTCCATAAATCCAATTTCTATGAAATATACAATGGCAAACTTTAAAAAACTGACAATTAGTCACATTGGTATTCAGTTACAGGACATATATGTATTACATTACTGAGACGTCAGGGGTTCTCATCAAAACGGCGGCCTGTATGGCCCATTGGCCCTCGAGCATAAATTATTGAGACGTTGATAACTCTTGACAATGGTATCATTATAATCACCAACTAATCATAAATGCTTTGTAAGAAAGTTTTCATACCATTCTCGGGCTGATTATACTGTTTGAATTTTGAGACCTAGTTCTTTCACTTGATAAATGCTGGAAGTTTAGCCTGAATTATCGCAAGATCTTCATTTGTAAGTTTGTATTGGCGACCACCATGGCCCTGTATCTGTGGAGTCGAAACAATGCATATTACGTCTTGGAATGGTATCCAGCATTCATTGTGTGTGTTCTGTTGCCAAGATAGAGTGTTGGATGTCTTTGCTCGCTTCATGAACTTGACAAACACATCATTCTCCTCATCTGACCGCTCGGTGACCATTCCAATGTACCATTCATTGTCATAAGTGCAAGCAATATAACATCCAGGTTGGTAATATTCATTGACTGCTATTTGATTGTTAACACCTGCATGCTGCACACTGTTGATGGGAACAACACCACAGTGCTGATCGCTGGACAATCGCCGCATTTCAATATTTCCATCATCAGTTGGTATGAAGCTGTGGTGTGACCTGGTTCCTGCAATCGTCTTGGAGGATGCAAACCTTTCACTAAGGTTGTACTTCTCTGTGTTGGCTTGCACATCTTCACTACTAACATAGAAGAATTTAATTCCGGTGATATTCCCATTAGCCCACTCAAACATCTGCAGTGGATTGAGGATTTGGTGCTCAACAGTAGCTTGGAGGCTTGCTCTGGCAACCAGCCTTTTTGTAGTACCACCTAATCCATCACACGGGCTCTTTCCGTGACTGGTTGCGAAGAAATGCCATTCAGCATTAAGTCCATGATCAGATGAATGGTGACAGAGATTTGACATATTTTTGTGATTCTTATATTGGCTTGCAGCCCCATCGCTGTAATATATGCATTTCTGCAAGCCTGGAATCTGATCCTTGATGTAAGGAAGCAAGTGAGAGATAAAAGCATGGACGGTTGTAGTATCATGCTTCATACAATCAGAAATCATGACAACGCTTGTGCACTTGAGTTCTCCTTCCAGATGATGATATATTGCAAACGGGTGCAGTGTGGCTTGAGTATTTTCCCAGTAATACCCCTGTATAGCGTCTTGAACAAGGAAACTGTAGTTCTCTGCAAAGTCTAACAAAATAATGGCTGTGTCGGGTTGTAACGATTGCTTTAGTTCTCGCAAGTATGATGACTGTGATTTGGTGATGAAGTGATGGCTTCGTAAACTATCAGCAGCATTGCAAACTGTTTCAATATAATCATGTACTGAAGTTGTGAGGGTAACCAATGCAGTTCTATCTGTATGCATCCATTGCCTGTAAGTTATATTGTCATCCATATCCACTTCATTGGCAGAAAACAATTATGTGAAGTAAATGCTCAACGCATTCTTGCCTGGACAATTTTCACAATATTGCAACATGCAATTGCGTTTTTCAATGTTACAAACTAATTTACTCAGATAATCCTTGTAATCGCACTTATCTTGCTTTTGAAAGCAAGTATAAATGTTGTCAAATTGGTTGAATTTTTGGATTCATCACTTACTATCGCCATATTATGACAGCGCAAAAAAGCCACATTTTACCCTGCCACATTATCATGAAGGAGTTGAGTAGGGAAGCTGTAATTGTGTGTACATGTAGCTATGATACTTATCTTTGAGTGGTTAAAGTATCAAAAATTATTTCAACTGATCGCGGGGTCATCCGGGGTCACGAACGTCGGGCCATTTCAAGGATTTTTCTGGCTGGAGCCTACTTTGGGGCTCTGTAATTTCTGATTTAAAGCTTTAAATGTGGTTATAATTGCTTCTGGGTGTAGTCCTGTGACCATAGATCATATTTAGGGAGAATGGGCCCCATGTGACCCCTAGTGTTAGTTCAGGGTGACCCCAAAAATTGCAAAAAAACTTTATCGCTGATTCTGGACCCTACTTAAGGCCATTATAACTTTATATCTAAAGATGATACATTAAATCTGAGTGCAGATTCATTAAATTTGGCAAGAATTAAGTCCAAATACCAACTTTTAGCTCTTTGTCTGGTCCGTAGACGAAAATATGGCATTCCGAAATTCGAAATTATTCAAAATGTCACTTTTCGCGACTCGCGAGCGCATAAAAGCGCGTAAAACGACTAAGTCCAGCAAATTTCAAACGGCCATATCTCGAAAACGACATGGAGTATGATTTTTATATTTTGCATGTGTTCATTACAGCCACATTTCATCATTCTGACCAAATTTCATTGAAATCTGAGGGGGTCACCTGGGGATTTTTTCTGAAACTGGTTGATTTGACATGGAATGATAGAGATACGATTAAACTCCCATCATTACAGCGCTCTTTAAAGGGCCCCTTATTTAGGATTTTTATCAATGAAATCTGTGCTTTAAAACCACTTTACTCAGTTAAAGTCATAAAAATCCTATTTGGAGCTTGCTTTGGGGGTTAAAACAAAGGTTTTTAGTTTTTATGCTAATGAAAATATGAATATTCATGACCAAGGTCACGATGTCACAAGAGGCAAACACTGGAAAAACACGTTTAACTGTGCACAAAAGATTCCACTTTTTTCTTAATTTTCCTGAAACTTTTGTAATCCACGGCTGTTTGAGTTTGTTTTACATGTTGCCTGCTGTAAGCCATTACAAAACTGGGGGTAGAAACTGCAGCAATTTGCCACAAGTCCAACTTGAAGTCTTATGTTTTTTCTTAACTTTTCCCTTCTGTCTTCCTTATGTGATGCACTCAAAACAGCGCCCTCTGTCTGTGATTTATTGCAATGAAATCTTCAAAGTTGAAAAAGGCCACCTTTTATTGATTTTACATCCAAACGAACAATAGTATGTCTTGCTGAACAAATAATCCGTCATTATGAAGCAAAGCTTAGGCACAAAGTTGTTTAGGATGTCACAGGCCCTTTAAGGGACAGAACTAATATGAGCCTTACATGTACATGTCCAAAGGGTACTATAACCAATGCACAATGAACGGAATAACTTGTCGGGACTTCTTTTTTTAAAAGGAGTTTTCTGGAAGATACGTATAAAGTTAAAGACCACAAAAGTTACATGTTGTACAGATCTGTTTGGAATATTGGTAGCACAAAGAGTCCTCACACTCACAGAATTGGTCAGCTTCTACTAGTTCTAGGGACTGTAAGCATGTTTCTATTGAACATCTGGTCAAGCCATTTACCAGTAAATCCTGGTTAATATGAAGACTTTTCTAATTAATTGCTTTCTTCTGGAAAAAGCCTAGCTTGCTGACCTTCCATCACATTTGGTGAATTTGCCAGTGTGCAGGGGTCAAGCACAGACATTGTATCAATCATTGTGGGGTCACGTGTTTACATTTTCTACCCTGTAATGCACACTCAAGGAGAAAATGCATACATCTATTGGCGCTTACCGAATAAATTCTCCTGCATTTTCCTTCCTTGAGAAGGAAAATTTGCCAGGGAAAACTCACCATATTTACCGGAAAATAGCGGATAAGACCCGTTTCTACTAAGCCCGATTCTTCCGGTAAATGGGTCTCAATAAAAAACATGCCTTGTTTTTGCAAAATGGATTGTCACAGGTTTACACATACACAGCAGTCGAAGGAAACAAATCCACTCAACGTTGCCAGGAGTGTAAACATTAGCTGGGAACAGAAGCACATGGGGCTGCCCAAGCATTTTACAAGCTGGTAAACATGCCATTGATGAGTTGAGATCTCTATTAATGGTCATCATCATGCCTACATGGGCACAAATATACCATGTAGGCAGAAGCACTCCACAAAATGAAATCTTAAAATTGTACTAGGGCCTACCCAAGTGTGATTTATTAAGCAATATTACACTGTTTACTTTGGTATACATGTGAATTTGTGCGGTTTTTTTTTCTGAAAAGAGTCATCCAGGGGTAGGAAAATTTGAACCCCATCATTTTCCCACAGTTTGACCTCAAATTAACCCATTGAAACAACAAAAATCATTTTTAGCATAACATTTTTCTCTCACATAATTAAAAATTCATCATTACTGTTTATATTTCTGGAATAAAACCAGGGGTAGAATAGTAAGTTTTCTTATAACAAATGAAGTTTGGTGGGGTGTTTTAGGAGTGTCAAAATTTAAATACGTGCCGTGGCTCGCCGTGTCTTTTGCACATGGCGTTACCATGTGGGATGTAATGCTGATACATGTGTATTATACTGCCAATTCAATCATAGATGAAGATTTTTGAAGTATCGGTAAACCTGACTGCATTTGTAATATGTGAATTTCACATGAACTAAATATCATGAATAATTTACAAAGGTTGTGTTTTTCTGTGATAATTATTTGATTTGGAAAGGATTACCATTTGCATAATGGACTTCGCGCGTAGTCAATGTGCTAATTTCACGGCATCCTGTCACTCCCCCCCCCCCCCCTTCCCAACCCACAAGTGGGAGAGTGGTGCGGGGAAGAGAGAGGGGAAAACGCATCCCTATATAGTCTATAGGAGTAGTCCAGGTAACTTGGACCCTAAATATCACGTTTTTTTAACTCCGAGACAGGAGTTTACAAAAATAATTTGACTTACGCCCCTCTCCCGTCCCCCTAAAAAATATTCTGGATTCGCCTATCACCCCCTCCCCCATGGTACTATAAGGTCAGAGCTGAGTTGTGTGAAAATCACTATTGACAAATTTTAAATTACATGTACTGACAGCCTTGTTTTGGATGCAGACGTCACACATCTATTCATTTGAAAGTTTGATCACAAACGAAAGCATTGCACTGAGACCCTGTTTTTAATGACAATTTGAAGATCCTCAATACCACCACTGTATGAGCAATGATGAATTGTGGCTCCAAAGGGACGAATGAGGCAGTGACTGATTGCACAGTCAGGTGTCCTGGTAATATTATGTACTGGAAGGTTCATCAGCAATTTTCACAGGAACCAGCAGATGGGGAATTAGACCATGAATAAATGATATGGCCATCTGTTAAGCTGATTTACACCTTAATATCGAGGAACTTGGGCATTGCCCAAGACCATATTGTATGGTGCAGGGGTTTTGTTTTTTTGTTTTTTTTATAGTAAGCCTCAAATGTTACCACCAAAAGGCATCCAATTGTAATTATTAGAGACACTTTTGTTTTCCCAAAAAGCAATTCTATCAGAAAACCCCAAAGTCTACACTAAAGCTGTGTCCACGTCGGACTTTTTTAAACAGCTAGAATCCCCCCTTCCACATTTTTTTAGTTTTTCTGTTCATCATGGAGGTGTATGTGTCTACAACACCATCACAACTTGTTTTTCACAAAAAATCGACAGGCTTTTGCTTAAAACGTAAAGCAGTTCCGACCCTCTTCAACCAAATTCTGAAACGCTCGAGGTCACTTGGCTTGTTTATCAACAGGGTTTTGACGTCATCCTGAGAAACATACAAAACGTCTGTGCAGTATTGAATGGAAAATACACGAAGTGAATGTTTATTATGCCTATTTTGTCCTTATTTTGTCCATAGTGTCTGGTAAAACATGCAACCACGCAGCTACTAGGCATATCTCTGGCTTTTTGGAACAACAAAATTCTTCAAAAAACACCATCTAAAAGAGACGGTTTTCCAAGTTTTTTGCCTGTAAACGTATGGAGCTAACTATCGTGTTGACCTCTCTTTCTCAGGATTGCGTCACGGGGTCACGCGCATATCATGAATACCTAATGAGCGTTTCAGAAATCGCGAAAATCTCATTTTCGAAAAGCGCACTTTTGCTTGCAATTTATCCACTTAAAACCGACAATTAAAAAATAATAAAAATCCACGTCGGCAAGAGGGATGTTTGGACTATCGAAAAAAGCCTAAATGCTGGATTTTCGTCAAGGGGGATTCTTCCTCTTTAAGGTTTTACCGAGACGATGGTAAAATGGAAGATGCATGGTCAAATTTGACCAGTCTGTATTTAGACTTTTTCGACATGGGCAACAGTGTTCTCTACTACATGTAGCTGTTTTGTCCGGGCACTTTGCCCGGACAAAATTTTCAGAAGTCCCATTAGCGCCCGGACAAAAATAATAAATTTTCCACCTCTAAAAGCACTTCACAATTAGCACCACTGAGTCATTCCAAAATTAGGTTTAAGGTCACAAAACATGATTTGCTTGCTGCTGGCGTCATTATCGTTCACTTACTGCGCAGATCGGCGACCTAATCCATGCGTGGCCGATCACGACCATGTCGCTGCAAGCATCTGTTTTGAACAGCGCCCTCACACGCGAACAGCGATTCGCCATGTGTTCTTGCCAGGCCGATATCACATGGCGTTATCGTTATATCATAGGCGTAGCAAGCTCTTAAAAAGTGCAGAGGCACAGCGGGTCGCTCCGGTGTCGCTCAGCAGCAGGGGCGGGGGACAATATGAGCAGGCAAATTTATTCTGTCGAGACTGGTTGATTATCACGCACGCATGCACGTCGCGAACAATGGGTCAGCAACGTTGTATCATGCCGCTTGGATGAACATGTCACCGCGCTTGCGCAGTTGTAATCCCGTAACTATAGCCGTTCAGTAGCACGTTACGGTTACCGTAACTATAGCCACTGCGACCAATCAAACATCTGTATCAATAGTATCTACCATGATTGCGAGCAAAACGCACCGCACTGCAAAACATTTAAAGCGCATGCATGTATGGTGTCCCTTTACAGTATGACGTCGTGCTCGGGCCAGATGTAGCCTACGCTTTCCAGAGCCACTTTTACCCTCTTGCTTTTTTTTCACACTAGACTTATTCTCTCGGAATTGGGGAAAGTTTCCTGGTCAATTTTCCTGGGCAGCATAGTCAGGAAAAGTAACCGCTGGACTCTGGCAATGTGGGAAACATCCAAGGTTGTCTGCACTGGACTAAAATTGAGAAAGTAGATTACAAAACACATTAGGGCCAAAAAAAGTTTTGAAAAAATGACTGTTTCCTAGACAACTCAACAAATAAATGGCAAAAATCAAACAATTGTGCTTTCATGCCAACTTTTCTATAATTTTCATAGGCTTTAAATATTTTATTTGCTCTTTTGCTGGAACTAAATCACCCAAACTTTACATATCAGTGTTTCTTTACCAAGTACATGTAATACACCTCATTATTTAAATTCAGTGCATTAAAAAAGCCCAACTTTTAAGCCAAAATCGCCTGAATTTCAAGAAGGTGTGTAGTTCAGATGCCTTATTCTTGGTGATCTGAGGCAATGTAATGTGTCATTTTTACATATGAATGTCTGCTGCCTTTATTAAAAATATAAGTGTGATACAAATAATACTAATGTTCACTTATTTTTCGTTGAAAGTTGCGCGTTTCACAAAATCGGCAGATTTTTCCATAAAAATCTACCTATTTTTCAAAGCTTCGTTTCGACCCAAAACTGTCGGCCATCGCTAAAACGTGCAAGCAGAAATAAAAAGATCATGCCATAATAGTTGAGATTGGGCAAGAATTTGCCAGTGATAAAATTCTCAAATTCAAAACCGGGCACCGGCACCCGTACCCGCGCGCCGTGCCGGTCGGCCGAGCTCAAAAAGCGCGTGAAGTGGGTAATTTCACTGATGTTTGTGATAATTTGGAGTTTTTATTTAATATTCTTGTAAAAAGAAGGCTCTAGTTTTTCATGATTGTTTTTTTCAAATTGTTGTGGAACCCTGTGAAATATCATCAACAAATTGTCCATCTTTTATGCATTGTCTAGTGGGACCGTACAGTGTGTTTACCCGGCCTACATGTACTAATAGTGTGAGTCAAAATAAAATATACACTTTTGAAATTACTTGTGTTCTCCTGTGTCTCTTGGTAGCAGTTTAATTAAATTATATTTCATGCATGACTGCACATGAGGCAAATAAGGGTTTAAGGTGCAACACGACTTGCGCCAACTGATCAGAATTTTAAAAAGGGACCAAAACAAAACCCCAAAAAACTTGCCTTTAAGTTGTGGCTTGTCCCTGTGGCTTGGTATTTACATTTGAGTTAACGGTGGCACGAGTTGAACATCTTGCGTTAGGAAATTGCTGGGGAAAGCTTTGGAGCACAGCCGTGGCACTTTGTGTGCAGTGGAATTCGCGACTTACCAAGGCCCTTTGCTGGGGTACGGTGTGGGCTGAGGACGAGCAATGTTTTAAGATGAAGAATAGCCCACAAGATGTTTCATTGTACATGTACGTACGTTCAAAGAGGCTCTTTTGATCCTTGACAACAACCAAGTCACTGGCAGAGCTGCCAAGCCTCCCAAGACCAGAAATCCAAGTAAATAAGACTAATTTTTGTAAAACGTACGGAGATTGTCGTAAATGTTACCAAATTGACTCCAATGCAGATGGCCGAAAAACAACCGAGATTGTACGGGGGGGGGTGTGATGGTGGTAAAATGTTTACGGTCCATTGTAATTTTTACGCTCTGTTGCTGTAATTATGGGGAGAGCTCGGTCGCAGATGAATTAGGCCTAAATGTACATTGCCCGTTTTACATCACTGGGAAGTTCAGTGTGATGATGGGCATTGTAATATATAAGACCATGACAGCTACATGTACACACGTTGTGGTCATGTTACAACTTGTGTGGACCTGAATGATGACAGGTGACACATATTTTATCCAAGTTTTAGTGGCAAAGGCCCAGGGGGCGCCACTGCCCATTGACAATTGGATGCCATCTGTGACCAGAAATCCAAGTAAATAGGGCACTGTACTTGCGTATTGTGATTAGGGTTTCAAAAACTCCGTGTATAAGGACTTGGGATAATAAAATGTTTCATTTTGGCTCAATTAGTTTCGCCTGCATGACTTCAAAATGAGCAGAAAATACGCCATGAGCATCTTTTTTGATGGATACCGGCGCATTATAAATTTTCATTATTATTATTATTATTAATGTGCAGACAAAGGTCTGCATTACACTGTATATTCGTGTTAAGGGGTGCATTTTTGGACAAGCTCTTTATTTAGAAAGGAAAACGAGAGAGGGCCTATAATTGCGGGAGCGTGCATTCTGAAGGGGTCAATTTGCTCTTTTGCGGGTCCACTTTTGAAGGCAAAAAACACACCCTAGCCCGCAAAATTTGGAATGCACATGGGTTCATACCAGCATACAGAGTGACTCCCCCGGGTTTATTACCACATCTATCTTGCTGAAATTTCTACCAGGCAGTCTATTTAACATTATTCTTTATTTAAAATGTAATGCTGTCGCTCCTTTTTTAAAAAGGTTTTCCTAATCATGTACATTCTGTCTTCAACAAATGTGGTGACAAGTTACATGTAGGCCTACTATCCAAAATTAAAAGGATCAGAGTTGTATAGAGCTATACAATGATAATTGCAAAAAGCATGCTGCACCAATGCTAAAATATATTTTTTTAAATAGTGACATCACAAAAACTTTATCATAAAAAGAGGGCTTCAGAGTTTCTTTCCTTATTTTTTATTGGAATGTATTCAAACAAAAGGGAATTATGTTGACACTGAGTTACTAGATTCACACGATCCATAGAAAAAGGAAAATTCCGCCAAGTAAAGTTTATCGTAAATGTACCCTTGCATGGACGCTGCCATTTTATGTGAACATGGGCGATAGTAAGAATATTAATAAGTCAGCTGGTAGACCGAAACATGTGCTTCGTGGTTGGACCGGCTGCATGCAGCTGGATGGACACCCATCTGTTGTGTAGACATCTGGTGACATTTGGAAAGTTGATTCAACCATAGCTCCATGATTCAACCAAAGGAAATTCCATCCAGTTGCCAGATGACGGCAAGATGGACATCTCACCATTCAAATCACTACAGGCATCGGCACGCATGACCAAACACACCACACTGAAGTCAGCCACTAGCTTGTATATATCACAAATTTGACCATTTTTGAAAGGGCTGGCTTTGTCTCTGGCTTATTCTATTGAAGATTCAGAATTTACTGGTAAATCCATTTACTGGTATAGCGGTTAACGCAGAGTTTCTATTGTTCCAGAAAATGGCCAGGCTTACATGTACAGTATGTACATTTGTATGGCCTTCCATCACACTTCCAAGCAAAAAGCAGCCCAGAGCTTGCAGACTATAATACAAGTGGTAGATTCCCTCTGAGGAGACCTTGTTTTCTAAAAAATAATGAGAGATCCTCCTGAACTAGAGCAAGTATACATGTATATACAGGCCAAGATGATATTTCACCTGTAACACTGATTAAATTTGTGCATCTGAGCATAACTCATTGGCAAGCATGTTTCCTACTAATGGAGCATTAATAAGTAGGCAGGCATATGGCCCTAACACTTTTACCATCTGTGGCTGCAAATCAGGCTAGAGATGCAGTCCTTGTCATGTACAGTTTTTTACTCATGTACCAACCGGCGGATGTACATGTAGGAGGATGCAGTGGGGGTGGGTGGGGGTGGGTGGGGGGGATGGGGGGCGGCAGAAGAGCAGGCTGCCATGATGATGGAACAATCAAGGAGAAGCAAAGGTAGCCATTCTGAAAATATTTAAATAGAGTTTTAGGATGTGGAAACCCTTTGAATTAAAGTTAAATTCTGGATCTATGTACCAGTGCAGGTATAAACTGCTACTGTGCATGGGTGCTGAAGTGCGAATTTTCAGGGCCAAATTTCAGACCACCTTTTAAAAAAGGAATTTTTTTTCTTGTGAATGCAGTAATTATATTATCACTAATTATAATTGCATCAGATTGCATCATCATTACATTGTCACATTTTAAATGACCACCACGGTAAACACTGCATTACGCCACATTTCACTTGTTTTCCAAACTCCACAAAAATTGATAAAAAAATGTCACTAACGGAGGTTCAGAAGGCTCAAATTGTGCCTTTTAACTAAGAAGAATACTCAGAACCAGAGGCTGTTACATACATCTGTACCTTTTGCAGGAATGCTGGTGACAGCATTGCGGTCAAGTCCACACTTCCGAGTCCAAGTCCAAGTCCAACCTTCTTGGAGTCCGAGTCCGAGTCCGAGTCCAACAGGTCGAGTCTGCGTCCTTGATTTGTCGAGTCCGAGTCCAGGAAAAGACGGTATGACATAGAAATTCAACACTAACAGATTGCTGATGCAGAGTTTATACATGTAGCAAAATTTATACCAATGAGAAAATATTTTTTCAAGGCGTACATGTACGGGTTTAAATTTACAAACTAACCATACAATGACAATATGGTCGGACAAACGTTCGTATGCAAACAAGCTTTGTAGCTAGCTGTGTGTGCTTTTTCCATCCAGGCTCTGATGGTACAGCTACAAATCACCATGTGCAGTGACGAGCATAGGGGTGCATCCCACTAAACATGCAGAAATCCGTGCGTCGAGCTCATTAATATTTTGTATGCCTTTAAATTGTTCTATATTTTAGAGAGAGTTTTGAGAGCTGAATGAGTGTATGGCGGAGGGTTCGATCCCGAGCTCGGGATCAGTTTGCGGTTAGATAAGCAATTAATCTTTACCGCATCCTGTCGCATCTGCTCCACAGCCGCAGCGGGGGAAATACCCGCGAAATTGAAGTGGCTTTGTACGCTGTACATGTACATATTATGCACAACCCATGCACACATAGAGCATGACCTTTGACTGCAACTTCTGGCACCACGCTCGAGATCAACTACAGAATTTAAACGCGGCACTCAGGATCAGGTTAACACTGACGCATTCTTATCAGAGGATCAATCTTGATCCCAAGCTCAGGACCAGTGCAAACAGGGTCTTATTGTGACTGTAAAACTGAACATTTGCTGTGTTTACGCTACACCTCAAAAGAAAACTTTTGCGTTTCTTTTGTTGCTCGGTATAATTACGAGTGGAAATAATGCCGTTTGTATCTATCTTTAATGCGAAAGATAAACATAAACTTAATGTTGGAGCTCTATATCTTAGGCTCTCAAATGGAGTCAAGGAAGATACTTAACTGCAAACAAGGCAGTCCGACCCATTACTGTAAAGGTTATGTCATATGTGTAGGATGCCATTGAGATTTAGTTTTAAGATTCGCTAGTCCTCAGCAGACACAAATTTACCAGTGCTCTCAATTTGCTCGCTGGCGACTCGGCTACAGCTTGCACTCCATTCCTTTATTACAGTCTGCAGCTGTCCCAGCTGCCCCAATACTGCAATCATTTGAAATTCTTCCTCGTGCAGTAAGAATTAATTATTAAAACTACGAAACAGGAAACAGGAGTGCATGGCCACGGTTTGCAGTGTGACCCATGTATCAGAGTTTATGCTGTAGGGAAGGATTACCAGATTTTCTGTATCATTTACATGAATGTTTCTACTCTGCGAAAAAGATTTCAAGTTGTTACTTAAAAAGGGTTTTTATTTTTCTGTAATAAAGTTAATACCATCAGTTTTGTTTAATATGGTTTTGTAATTTTTGAATGAACTACATGTACTTGTATCTTTGGGAGAATTTGTACGACTCCAAGAAATACATTTCAAGACCATGCAAAATGATCAACTTTACACTCATTAAAGGGGAATTGAAGTCAAAATATTGTTATGCCGTGATACAGAGATCACTGTACACCTGTACAGCTTGCCCCGGGCTAGTGCAGTGCGGTTTCCCACTACATATGGTAGACGCAGGCATATCTGTATACAGGGACTGGAGGAACGGAAATCTGCAAACATCTTATTCCAATTTTCGAGTAGTCCCATCGAGTTGTTACTGAACTTGTCTATCAACCAGGCCTAGATGAGGAAATTTATTTCTTGTTCTTTCTCACACTTTGGTCCGACGAAGAAGCTTCCAAAAGCTCAACTTGGAGAGAATTTAGCACAATGAAATTCGCAATAGAGTCTTCTTCCCATAATGTCCAATTCGGAAGTCAAGATCTTTCAGATAGCAAAGCCGCAGTCAGCATTGTGGATCATGGCAGCATGAAAGTAGAGGTGCATTCCCTAGCCATTGATATTTTCAATATATATAGTATAAGGAACTCCATAAGGCTTCAAGTAGACTGGATCCCAAGACTGGTTAACGATCAAGCAGATTGGTCCATATCTATATAAACATTATTTTCAAATCCTTGACAAGGCATGGGGCCTGCACATCTTTGATTGCTTCGCCTGTTTCTATATAACACTAGATTGCAACGATTGGAATCCTGGCACAGCAGGGGTTGACACCTTTTTTGCACAAGATTGGTCAGGTGAAAACTGCCTGCTTGTCCATCCAGTTACGCTTGTGCATGTCAAAAGTTCTACAACACGCATTTAAATGTAAAACTAAAGGTATACTAGTAATCCCATGGTGGCCCTCCTCGGTCTTCTGGCCCTTATTACGGTGTTCCTTTAAACAATGGATCCAATCGGCCATTGTTTTTGACAATTCAAATTGTCTCCAGTGGGGTAGAAATAAGAACGCTCTCATCGGATCCCCTAATTTTAAGTCTCCTGTCTGTGCAGTAAGGCTAGATTTCTCCAAAATGTAAACTAATCTTTAAACTTGTTTATATTTTCTCTCGCACTACAGAATATTCTCAACCAACGATTCTGGCAGAAATTTCTGGTTTTTCTCTAAACTGGTTGAAAAAAAGTCACTGCAGTGTAAATTTGCCTTTACGCAAAGATATTGTCGCGGGTTTCCTTTCACACTCATTATATGTGAAACAACAAGGGAATTGACTACCCAACTGGCCAATCAGATACTTGGGTTTAGGGTCATTTTTGCAGGCACTGGAATGTTGACTTGTGTAAATTACCATGTCCTACATGTATAACAACACTGTAGGACTCCAGTCCAGACTCCAGTCCAGACTCCAGTCCCGATTTTCAAGGAATCCGACTTGGACGGTAAGGATTTGGAGATTTTGGCCGAGTCCATCAGAGTCCAGTAAAAAAATTAATATACAATATTTTACAAAAAGTATGTATGTACATTATACAGGCACCGAAAGTATTTCAAACATGTGAAATAAAAATCTGATAATGTAAAATAAATCATTTCTACCGCTTAAAAGTTTTTTGAGCACTCGAAATGTATCACACCACCCAAAGAAACATCTTTCTCAGCCTAAAGCAAACTTATGAGCTGCCAAAGATCACAGGCATGATCACTGACACTTGCACTCAAAATTTAAATAAAGACTCGGGACTCGGACTCGGACTGCTTAGGACTCGGATGTTTGCTGGACTCGGACTCAAGGACTAGGACAAAGGACTCATACTTGGACTCGGAAAGTGGGGACTCGACTACAGCCCTGATGTATAATGTTACCCATATACTGTACTACATGTACATGTACATGTATCTGCGTTTGAGTGTTGTTTTTGCATTCACATCAATTGATGTGAATGAAAAACTTGTGTATAATCCTCATCTCAGGTTAAAGTCAAGATAAAGTGTGTGACAGGCGACTGTCAAACCTGTCCCTTTCTGAAAAATAAAGGAGAAACTGGTTGTGCATGACTCCAGCTTTAAAGGGCCCCTTATTTAGGATTTTTATCAATGAAATCTATGCTTTAAAACCACTCTACTCAGTTAAAGTCATAAAAATCCTATTTGGAGCTTGCTTTGGGGGTTAAAACAAAGGTTTTTAGTTTTTATGCTAATGCAAATATGCATATTCATGACCAAGGTCACGATGTCACAAGAGGCAAACACAGGAAAATCACACTCAACTGTGCACAAAAGATTCCACTTTTTTCTCAATTTTCCTGAAACTTTTGTAATCCATGGCTGTTTGAGTTTGTTTTACATGTTGCCTGCTGTAAGCCATGACAAAACTGGGGGTAGAAACTGCAGCAATTTGCCACAAGTCCAACTTGAAGTCTTATGTTTTTTCTTAACTTTTCCCTTCTGTCTTCCTTATGTGATGCACTCAAAACAGCACCCTCTGTCTGTGATTTATTGCAATGAAATCTTCAAAGTTGAAAAAGGCCACCTTTTATTGATTTTACATCCAAACGAACAATAGTATGTCTTGCTGAACAAGTCATTATGAAGCAAAGCTTAAGTGGTGTTCCCATTGGACTATTTTTGGTTAAACTGCCGTGGTTGTGCGGTAGAGTAGCAAAATTTAGTCCAATGGGGACGCACGGAGAATTAGCTTCCCTGTAAAGCTACCGCGACCACGATGTAAAACTTACAGGGTAAAAGAGTCCGCGGAAACTTTCCGCTCAGCCGCGGGAGTTTTACAGGGCCCTCGAAAAGTCCAATGGGAACAGCGCCACCCTGTAGAACTACCTCTACCGCTGTGTAAAATGCCAAATGGATGACGTCACTTCCTGCATTGTGCAATCCCACCACACATTGCGCGAAAATTCTTGTTCCGTTATTATGTACTGTACATGCCATGTACGTACGTACGCACGTGTTTTTTTCATGCTCATTTCTTCGCAATTATAATGGCAAGTTTAATAGAAGTTGTTCGAAATTTGATTGGGTTTCCTGAAAACGAAACTCCTGTTAGGTCAAAGGTTATGTAAACTACGCCCTCAATTGACCACATATGGCCAGCCAAATAGCTAAATTTTCCGCTCGCGTCGTGTAAAATATATGGTAGTAGGAACGCACCGGAGATTTACAGGAAGGAATGTTTACAGGGAGTCGCGGAAAGTTCCCGCGAGGGCGCGTAAAAAGAAGTCCAATGGGAACGCGCCTTTAGGCACAAAGTTGTTTAGCATGTCACAGGCCCTTTAAGCAGGTTCCTGCATGGTCTTACTCCATTTCACTCAATGCTGACAATAAATTTAAGGCAAGAACACTCATGGCCAAATCTCCCCAGACCAGTCTCTAAAATGCTGATATACAAACCAGATGTTCAGTCAAACTGGTTTTATGGCTGGAGATAAAAAACCTCCCTGAATACCCAACAGATAATTTACATCCTTCCTGAAACCCATGCTGAAACTATGACAAGGGAGGATCTTAGGTCTTAAAATAATTCAGTATTATGGTTTACAGATGTTGAGAGGTCACCTGGGGTCAAAAACTCCTCCCACATACCTTGACCTTCATGTGAGATCCTGTTGAGGGGGCAGGACACTTCCACTGAGGAAAGCTGGGAAGGTTCTGTGCTTTTCCCCCACCCCCTATTTTGCTTCTTTAAAGGGCCCCTGAAATGGCGTTTTTATCAATGAAATCTGTGCTATGGAACTAGTCCATTAATTTACAATCATAAAAACCCTACTTGGAAGTTGTTTGGGGGTTAAAATTGAGGTATTTGATTTTTATGCTAATGAAAATTTACATATGCATGAGCAAAATGGTGATGTCACATTAGGAAAACACAGGAAAATCTCATTCAACTGTGCACAAAAGTTTCCACAATTTTCTCCAACTTGCTGAAACTTTTGTAACCCAGGACGGTGAAAAGACTAAGGCTAGAAACGGCAGCATTTTTCCACAATTCCAGTTTGAAGTCTGATGTTTTTTCTTTGCTTTTCTGTTGTGTTCCTAAAAAGTGACATGCCCCAAACAGCACCCTCTTTCTGTGAGTTTATGTGAAGAAATTTTCAAAGTTGAAAAATGCCACTTTTTATTCATGGGGCATCAAAATGAACAGTATTATTGTCTTTCTACACAAGTAATCCTTTATATGCAGCAAAAACTGTGCATAAAGTTATTGAGCATTTCAGGTCCCTTTAAACCACATACAGTGTACACGTAGGCCTATTCCTTTCTTTTCATTCCACTTTTTCTCCTTTTTGAGGGGCTGCGGGGAGTTCGTTCCCCAACCCCACTCCTCTCTCCCTCATGACCTCCATTTCAGAAAAAGAGTATAATGTACTACTGGTACTACAAAATTGTAGGCCTATGAACTGGAATCCCAAGTTGAGGAAGTTTACAGATGTAAAATCTATTTGCATACCAGGCAGGAAAAGAGGGGATAGAGAAGACCACTTTGGTGGTGGTGGTGGGTGGGGGGTGGGGGACAGTAATCCTTTGGGAAAAGTGTCTGCAAAATGCCTGCAAGTACTTTTACTAGTGTAAAGAATGGGCCAATTGTTGTTAGCTGGCAGGATTGGCTAGACTGGAATGATTCCAGCAGAAGGTTTGACACTGACATACCTTATTGGACAACAGTATTCCTACTAGCAGTGGGGGACTTAGTGTTGATGGACTTTACAGCTTTGCCTCCTGTTAATCCTGTCATCAAGCCAACATGTGCAACATTTTTAATTTCTCCGAAACCCCATGGGATATTCCCAGTATAACCATGATCCTCTGCAGCAATAGTGCATTTAAGTGCATTCAAGATGGAAATAATTCTGCAAACTGTACCCATCTCTGCAAACTGCACAGACCTACACATCTGATCTCAATAAAGCAGAGCTCTTATTGGGCAAGTGGAGACCTGTATTAAAGTAGCCTGTACATGTAGGAAGAGTTTAGTTAAAATCCAAGCCCGACCTGTAAATCATTGACCCCCTAAAGATGGTGATGACCAGCTGGGTGGAGAAAAGAAAATGTATTTAATATCACAAATGGGGGACCTATTTACATATAAAACTTATGTAAAAATCTTACACAATATGATTTAAGGGCGAAGTGGTTTTTGGGCGAAATGACTGCAAACACTTTTTTGACTGTTTTCTCAAAAGTTAGACGAAGTACGGAGCTGGTTTTTGCTCAGGTTGGTTTTAATCATGCATATTTTCAATCACACAGGGGAATAAAACTATTTGTAACAGTTTACCAATCATGAATACTATCTTTAATGTACAATGAAATGTACCCACGACTTACAGGGACATGACCAGTAAAGTGCTACTCTTTTGACACGCAATTTGAAGACCATTTGCATTCAGGAATACTACGCATTTCATGGTAGACATGGCATGCATGCTTGATAATTATATTACACATTAGGCCTAAACAGGGTGTATCACTATCAGAAAAAAAGTATACTCAAATTTGTAGATAAAATTGATTTTTTTTGTTGTATATTTAGAAAATTGGCTTACACATAAGGGTAGACATAGGTTTTGTTTTCATTAACGTCGTCATCATGTTAGGAATTTTACGCCCGACTGAAAAGGAGCTTGTTTTGTAAACAAAAATAAAATTAACTTTTGCAGAAAAATGGAAGATAGAAAAAAAAGGATCAAGGAGCACGAAAAGCTAATTTGACATATCCTTTCTTTACTGTCACTTATTTGGAATCCTCCATGTGACTGTCTTGTTTTGCACACAGGTTCGCACGCTTAGCGTACATGCATGCCTGATCACTGGTCTGTTCTGTCTGAGATAGGCGACTTTGGTTCTTTTATATTTTAGTCTCTCCAGGTCATCCAGTTTCACTGGTAGTTTAAAAAAAAAAACCTTGGAGTTCAGATGTCCCCATTAAAGAAAGTCCAGTGATGTTAGGTCTAGTAGTAGTATTTTTTTTTGTGGACTTGGAAATGGCCTCCTCAAGATCACAAGGACCCAACACCACTGGTCTTATTTTTTGTGGGGACATCTCAAGTTTTTGTTACTGCCCATTGAATAATAATAATAATAATAATGGAAACTTATAAAGCGCCGGTATCCGCCAAACAAGGCGCTCATGGCGCTGTACAAATAATTATTACTTAATACAAATATTACTTAATTCACATTGAACTAGATGAACTAGAGAGATGGATAAGAACCAAAGTCACCCCTTTTCAGACAGAACAGAGCAGTGATCGGGTGAAAGTTTATTCCAAGAGATCGTGGGGTGAAAGGTCCTTTGCCTCAGCAGCTTCATCCTTGTGGAACAAGTTACCGGAACACATCAAGCTATCGCCATCACTTGCAACTTTTAAAACATCACTTAAAACACATTTAATGAAATCTCATTAACTGACTGAACTCCATGATTGTGATATTAGATTTTTAATGTGTCTCGCTGCGCCATGAGCATCTTTTTTGATGGATACCGGCGCATTATAAATTTTCATTATTATTATTATTATTACGCTAAGCGTGCAAATCTGTGTGCAAAAAAAGACGGTCATGTGGAGGACGGAGGGACTAGCTAAACATTCCAAAATGTTGATAGCAAAGAAATGACATGTCAAATTGGTCTTTCATGCTCCTTGATCCTCTTTTGCATCTCCTATTTTTCTGCGCAAGTTAATTTTATTTTTGCTTACGAAACTAGCTCGTGTTAAGTCAGGCGTGAAATACCCAACGTGATGACGACATTAATGAAAACATGTAACCTATGTCGAACGAAATGTGTAAGCCAAGTTTCTAAATATACTGGGTAATTCAATAAAAAACGGGACACAGTGTCCCCCCTTTAATACGTCGTAACACTTCTGGAGTTGATTTTTTATAATTATCGGACTTCAGAGAACGATTACCCTCAGCATATAAAGAATATACAGTAAACTCCGGCTAAGTCGGCACTCTTGGGACCCAAAAATTTGTGCCGACTTACGCGAATGCCAACATATGCCGTAAGTCGTCATTTTGCCGACTTACACAACGTTACACAAACGGCCTATGCAAATATGGTTAATTGCAGCATGGGGGCTTTGATTTACCTTGGTTTAATCTTCTTGTTTTTGGGGTCGATTCCAGCAACGAAATCCTTAATTGTAGACGATCGGGACTTTCGTCGGACGGCCGACTTAGGCGATTTGCCGACTTGTACGATGTCGACTTAGCCGGAGTTTACTGTATGACCTCATTTATCGAACACCACCTTAATCTGTTGATACTACCCAAAACATAAAGAAAACTATTCAATAAACTAGTGCGATCTTGCAAATGCAAGTGTGACATTTGAAACCTTTGCTCAAAATGTGAAAAGTTTTGCTCATAATGTAATTTGAATCGATAAAGTCTACAGCTATAGGTTCTACAGCTGGGTAAAACCAGCAACTACCTTTTCCAGAACGAAACTGGTCAAAAAGACGTGAAATGTAATCGAAAGAGTTGAAAAATGCCTTGGAGTGCCCCGTCGTGAAACAATTTTCTTAAATAAGTTTAAGACTATTATACCAAGACATGTCTAACCGTTTAGAAATTGCACCGAAATTTCTTTAAATAATTTTGTTACTGGTAAAAGCCATTTTTACGAATACATCTAAATGTCACACTTTGTCTCCTGTTTTTATGGAAATACCCTAATACCATTTCCATTTTTATCTGCAAATTTATGTGTATACAATGTACTTTATGAGTGTACTACATGTAGATGTACTAGAATAGGATGCTGTACCATATGTTGCATCTATCAATTCACTTTCTTATTAACTACATTGGAAGATAAATATTAATGTTGCCGAAGTTGGTAGTTTCAGTTCAGCTCCTTGGAGCTGAGGAATTTTCAGCATGTCAGGTATGCCCACCAGCCTTCAGAAATGTGAGAGCAGCACAGGTGGATGAAGTATGTGTTATAGAAGGGGGGAGGGGGGGTAGGGGGGTTGTCCGCATGAATTGAAAAGCACAAACAAGTCTGGCAGCAAGGTGCATGCCAAATTGAACCACCAGGATTCCTTGGCAGGAATTTGTGACTTGAGTGACAAATTACCAACAAATGCCATGGTCTCTAGACAGCCGCCCAGCAGGATGTCCAAGATCTGATGAGGTGTATGGTTTCCTACAACATGAAGTTGATGAAATCACCATGCATTTACAGTGGATCCTTTAAGGAATTATCAAATAAAGTCACATACAAACAGAAAGATTCACACTCTGTTTCTCTGAGTCCTTTATGGCTTCCGCTCGGGCCTCTAGATCTGGTCAAATAGCGTGTTTCTTTTGATTAACCCCGAATTTTTCCTGTAAATGGGTTTACCAGTAAATAACAGGTAACGCGAAGTTTCTACTGAGGCTCTCTATCCGCAAAATATCAGAGCTTGCTAACCATCCTCATGCTTTGTGTGTTTTCCTGGATAAAGGTCACATGCAGGGGTCAGACGCATGCATTAGATCAGTCATTGTGCAGTCACATTTTACGTTTCTCTCCTGTATGCGCACTTGGGCGGAACGGTGCATGTTTCTATTGGCGCTTACCAGATAAATTCCCCGGAATTTTCCTTCCCCGAGAAGGAAAATTGCCGGGGAAAATTCTCCCCACCATTTACCGGAAAATAGCGGATAAGACCTGTTTCTACTGAGCACATTTTCCATCTTTTATCCGGTAAATGGGCCTCAATAGAAACACGCCTTAGGTGATTTTTCATTGTGGTTTATACACCATTGAAGTGCACGAGTGCACCAATCAGGACAATAAAACTTGTTTTGTTTTTTTCTACTTTTCTTTAGTTATATGTCTAAAGTCGCCCCATGATGCCGTTAAACGAAAAATTTAACCCTGAGATAACCTGGGTAATTTGGAGCATTCACGCTACACTAATCTCTCCAGGTTTACTGCCTCAAAACCCTACTTGACCCAGGTAATTTCTAACCCTACTAGCAAGATGGGTAAACCTCCAATCTCGGGGTTAAAGGCAACCTTGATATGATTCTCCAGGTTAATTGCCCTCAGTAGTGTGAATGCTCTCCCGGGTCCATTGGCTAAATTTTATCACGCCTCATATGCTATAGACCACTGTATAGACCGTATCGAATAGCCGCCATTTCGTAGGGCACCTTTTGTTACTCAAACCGTTCAACAATGAAAGCACAATATGTGCAACCGTGCATGTCTTCAAGGAACAAAGAAACTGCCCTACGAAATGGCGGCTATTCGATAGGTCTATAACCAATGTATGTACACAATGAAGAGTAGCTGTCTAAACTGTAAAAACTAAAAAGGAGCTTCAATTAGGAAGAGCTTTATGGGCATATATAACAAAAGTTTGCTATATTCATGAATTTCACTATAATCACTCTTGGTGGATCAAGGCCACTCTATGTCATCCCATGAACTCCAAGACCAACTTGAAGGCTTGTCCTAGCAATTAAAGACACACCAGGCAGTACTACTGGGCTGATTTTTACATTGAACATTCATCAGCAGTTTATCCCCGACACACACATGGTTTCCTGGTTAGACCAGCAGGTGGGACAATCAAAGTATGCCAGTGAAAACAACAAGGGAACACTTTCACATCACAATAAAACATGCACCTGTTTTCCAAGATATTCCCAAGTATGGTTGGAGCAGATGCACATGTGTAGGCCTAATAAATCGACATTTTGTTTAAAAACTACATGTAGGGTGGTTTGGTGGTAGAATTACAAAACTACATGTACCATGGAGGGGTGGGGGATCCAGGAATTTTTCCATGAGGGGGTTTTGCCACCAGGGAGGAGTTTTGCCCATCAGATTTTTATGTCAGCTTGTTTCGGACAGGCGGACACACACAAAAATGCATTACATTATATTTTTTTGGTGTCGGAGCAGGGAGGGGTTTTGTACATACATAGTGTACATGTACATAGCTAGAAAGTTTACAGCAAAGTTGGGGTAGCTTTTTAAATAGGCACATTAGAAAAATCCCAGGTGGTGTGCGATTTTAATCATGGTGTGGTACACATGTAAAGTGAGCTGGCAGAAGAGACGATCCGTCGCATAGCTGACGATGTGACGAATGTGCAGCGGCTTTAAAGCCGCATATTCGTCACTTCGTCAGCTATGCGACGAATCCACTGGAAACATTCTTTGTATCTGAAAGTTTTTAAGTGATCTATGAACTATCCAACGTTATGAACTAATGTACCTTTACACCTTATATTTTAAAAGATATCCTGACACATCAATTGCCAGAAATTGCACGCCAATCCGTGTTTATGATCTGGACCACGAGGTTCCATGCTGAGGGTTCTATAGAATTCCATTTGTAACTAGCTGTACCACATGAGCTTAATTTATTCAATCCGCAAGCGGATTTCGACTACTGAAAATAGAATTTGAAGTATGAAGTTGTACAATTTCATGCCAAAGCCACAACAGCTTAAAGGCACAGGCTCGTCAGAAATTCGCGCGTGCCTAATTCGTGCCACGAAATATGCAGCTCCATGCCTTTGCTATGGAGCTGCGTATTTCGTGGCACGAATTTGGCGTGGGCGCATTGCTGACGAGCCTGTGCCTTTAATATTGGGAAATGGGTCATCATTGCTCACACAAGAATTAATCACTCTGCAAAACTTTGAAGATACATGTACAGCACGTATGCACACTGTGCATAAAAACAGGACTATATGTATGTATGTATGTAAATCTGGAAACTGACTGCATGCCCTCTTAGAACATGTCTGGCATGATGTACCAAGCAAAAATCTATCCCAGTTATAATGTGATTACCCCTACCAGAAACACCTGAGCCCAAGTCTCTGGCTAATTACCAGCAGGCAGATACCGTATGCAGAGAGGCAAATGGAATTGGGGCTAGTGTACTTCACATCCTTGATTGCCACAACCCCCTGGTGAGAATGATGCATGCACTGTTTTCTTCAATGAAAGCGAGATGTAGAGAAATGTTTCTCTGCACTATGATTTTATGAATGAGTTAGATTTCTGGACAGGCCTGGGCAGCAAGTCAACTGATGTAGTACATAAGTGAATGTCAGGATGACCAGTAGAGGGCAGCATTCAACACTTTGTCGGTACAAAGATTATATTGCACCGTAGGTGCAGGATAGACTGCCGATTGGCACTGACTCTCTACTTTATGGCACATGGGTTTGATGAGCATAAAAACAGCAAAAGATTGTCCATGAAATAGAAACTTATGGAAATATTTATGGACGATTATTACCATTATTCTTCCACACGAGTACTCATGAATAAACTGACAGATGAATTACTTGTGACATTACAGAACTCCTAAGTTTTGAATGGCAGCCACAACGATCGGCTCGCATGCCGAAACTTCCTTCCTCAGTAGTAAGCCCTCTTGCACAAATATCACACTTGAAGTTGGCTAGTGGATTTTCCCGTGGAACCGCGTCTATGCGCGGAACACATCTGGCGCGTGTGCAAACGTCTGATGTCAATCAAGCGTGTCGCCATTGAAACCTTTAGGTACATGTAGCACACCGCCCTTGTACACATATTGTACACTCATTGATCTCTATATATATTTCGGGAGAAGACAAAGGGCGTCATCACGTACACGTATGGCGCGCGTAAAACCTCTGTGCTCATTTGCATGCATTCTGACGCGCTGCACTGTACAAACACATGACAAGCGTTTAATACATAAGAGTCGGTGTGTCTTCTTGCCTGTTTGGGCTACGAGGATTTTTATAATAAAATAAAATAAAACACTATGTGGCAATTGCGGGGATTATCTAAGGGGATCTGCATTCCGTCTTCTTGGTACTCTCATACATGTAGTGATGTTGCTTTCTTGAAAGTAAAGATGCTGAATGACTGGAAGACGCTGGGGACCCCTTTTTTGATTTTTTTGTGACCTTACACGACACTTTTTTGTGTCTCTTACAGGACACATGGCTCCCACATGGCACTACCGGTACGTGGCAGTAGGGCCTTGTACATGTCACTTGGTTCTTCCATGGCAGGTGTGTGGTGTACATGGCCGTTACGTGGGCGTTACGTGGGCATTACGTGGCCGTTACGTTTAACTTGGCGAATCGTACGTGGCTATCCCGTCGCTCTATGTGGCAGCTACATGTACCGGTACGTGGCCCCTACGAGGCCCACAGTTTACGGGGTGTTTTTGGCGGCATTAAACAAAATTTTAAATTGGCTTTATACATGTACTTGGTCCTTATGCACCTGTATCAATTGTTTGTTTCCCCCCCCCCCCCCCCCCCCCCCTCCCCCCGGGCTACCCCACCTACATGTAAGAGGTGGGGATTGTCACTTTTTTTGTGACAAAATCCTCACCCCTGGGGCAACATTTAGGTGACACAAATCCCCACCCTCGGGTGCAAAACATGTGCGTATTGTATACAAATACACAGAAAATTTTATTTCAAAGGGTCAAATGCCCCACCCTGGGGGATGAAAAATGTGACATTTGCACCTTTGTATCTTGAAAACTACTGAGCCAGTCTTTACACAATTGTTATTTATAATGGGGTATATGATAGGATTGACAAATAGAGATGAATTTAGAAACACAAGAAAATTGCAATGCCCCGACAATTTCGTGCTTGCCACTCTTTTTCCAACAATGTAGTGGGGCA
Source organism: Henricia sp. BOLD:AAB3569 (assembly GCA_037783545.1). Taxonomy (NCBI): domain Eukaryota; kingdom Metazoa; phylum Echinodermata; class Asteroidea; order Spinulosida; family Echinasteridae; genus Henricia; species Henricia sp. BOLD:AAB3569. The sequence continues at coordinate 821,296 of JBBELK010000611.1, read as the reverse complement.
AATCCATGCTGACCAATTTAGCTACACTGATGGCCTACCTGTACATGTATCATGAAGAGAGGTCTTACATGTACATGTACAGGGGGAGCAAATCCATGCCAATTATTAAACCCATTCACTAGCAAGCAAGGGATTGTTGTGATGCTCCGAAGGGATGCCCAGATAGCTCAGTTGGTAGAGCAGTTGGCCATGTATGCCAAGGATCTGGGTCGGGGCATTGCAATTTTCTCGTGTTTCTAAATTCATATCTACAATTGTTATTGTTGGAAAGGCGATAAGTCAAGAATTTCAAATCTGCCATTATTTTTCAGGCCAGAGTACATTGTGGTACAATGACCTCTTGACCTTTGCGTTGACCTTAAAATTTACCTTGTGAATCGCGTGACCTTGAGAGGACTTCTCCGGAAATTTAATCTCCTGCACCTTATACTAATTTCAGTAAGCCCTTTTTCGTTTGTTATAGATAAACTCCCAGGCGCCTGAACGAAACTGGCTGAAAATATTTGTACGTGGATATTTCGGGCTGGTCTAGACCCTAAAGGGTTGGAATTTTTTTATTTCCCCATGTAAAAGATCACAGAATAAATAAATAAATTCTTTAGAGTTGTAGTCGAGTCACTATCTTCGAGTCCAAGTCTCGAGTCATTAGCCTTGAGTCCGAGTCACGAGTCACTTTCCTCGAGTCCGAGTCACGAGTCACTTGTTCGCAAAGTTAATGAAACTAAATCTGCTATAGTTTCGTTCACACACTATGTGAAATGATGACGTGCTCGTGCGCTCCTTGCCGGCCTAGTGGGGCAGGGTATATAATCACGCATCGTGGTGTTTTTCCCAAGAATCATGCATTAAGCGCGTGAATACATTTTTTTTCGTGAGTCACGAGTCACCATGTTCAAGTCTGAGTCATCATGGTCGAGTCCGAGTCAAGTCATTTTCCAATGTGACTCGAGTTGAGTCAGAGTCACGAAAAATGTGAGTCGAGTCGGACTCGAGTCCGAGTCCTGGACTCGAGTACCGGTACATGTACTACAACACTGGTGTGTGCATTGTACACGTGTGTAGAGACCTGGATGGAGGAGCTCATCCAGGTATACTGCTGCAACATAGCCCAAACACTACCCCAAGGTCATTTTAATCTTGGTATGCACTAGAGTACTGAATTGAAAACATCACCTTTTGCATACTGCCAAGGTTACTGGGTCTATTTCAAGCCCTGGCTTTAGCAATGAACGCTTGAGAAGTTGAGATTACCAGTGGTAGATCATGGAGGAAGAAAACTTTCTCCATGGGTAGATCCATACATGTACCTGTTGTGCACATGACTTTGGGTGGTGGAACACACCGGCTTTGTTGGGCTATTTTGGGCTCGAAATAGACCCATACATTATTCTGAAGCGCCTTCGAGAGTAAATTAGATATCCTGAAAAGACGCCGTCAAATTTGGCCGTTTTTGAGCACTTTTGAAAAATTCAAGGTCACGTGACTTTTTGGAACCAAATTCTGTTTCCGAAAAGTCACGTGGTCTTGTGAGTTACATGTAGTTGTATTTCCAGCCGTATAAAAGTTTGTTACTGCAGAACTGCACCAAATTCAACTCTGATTTTCCTCCAATATTTATAAGTAATTGACAAAAGAGAGACTATTTATACAGGTATGAAACAAAGTTGAACATAGGTATGAAAATTCGAACATAATTGTTTGTTTCGAGAGTCCGGAGAACGGCAGCGAGCGCGTGCTACATGTACGTACGGCAGGCTACCGTGGAGTGTAGGATATTTGCCCCATGCAGCACGGCAAATAGCCTGAGTGCACACACACGTACACAGGCGTGTTGTTTCGGTGTACATTCGTGAGGAAAAAACATGATGCCAACTCCTCAAAAGAAAACAGAAATTCCTATTCGGTCGTCCGGGCTGTCCATTTAAATCGTGAGCAGAACATTGGAGATATCCTGAGCAGGAGAAGAGCGAATCTTTGTGACAAAGTCGTGAGGCTCGTGCGTAGTTGCAACGGCTGGTAAAGCGTATTTAACCCCTTTATTTGACCGTTTTTGTTAATTTTGCACTTCTTTAGTAAATTACGGGATATTTTGATGATCTTTTTTCACAACGACCATCAAAAAAGTATTGTCAATGCTGCTACATCACTAAATCATACAAACTCACACAGATGCATGTTTTTGTGGACATTTTAATATTTTTACTTAGAAAATCTTTAAAAATGGGCAATGAAGCATTTATAAATTTAATGCAAACACTTTTTATGGAGGCCAACATAATTTTTTTTAAAATTTGTGTCAACATTTATCTACAGTTAGTACATTTTCACTTTCTGAAAGTCAAAAAGCTGTAATATTACAACCCAAATCCACTGCGACAGTCTGGTCGTCTGGTAAAACTTTTTTCATAGACCAGGCCGCTTCCCGGCCCGGGATCCGGGAACTGCAAGATCTGCAGGATCGACATCGCTAACGGACACGGCCAGTATCCGTTCAGCTTTAAAAATTATCACTGAACGGCACGGCCTTTCCTTGGATGGACGGGGCAAGGATAGACTGGTTCCCGTCCACATATTCCACACAGGAGAATATAAGGACAGGTAAAGGGCGCTTCATCTTGATCTGTAATTGGTCGTCTTTGCGCATGCGCATTGTATTTTTTATATTTAAAAATTGGCCAAGCCCTTTGCTTTAGGCAATGTACTTTATTTACATAATTGGATATATGTTCGACACGCACGGCCAAGTTACAAATGTCAGTGCAAAATCTGCGCACTTACTAAAAAAATTAAAATAATAATAACCACGTGACGGGCAGAATTCTGCCCGTCATGGCTGCCCTTTACCGATCCCTATATTTTCGCAATAAGCGAACCAATCTATAGGGATCGGGAACCAATCTAGGGGCAAGGACTGCAGGCAAGGCGAGCCGTGCCAGCAAACCTTCCAGCGAGAGCGGCCGGTCAACTCTAGGCGCAGTGGGCGTCAAAAACTAGCAAAAACACGCGCGCACACGACACACTACACTAGACTTGGTAACTAGACTTGCTCAAGTCTGAATCGCGACTCATTGCAGTTGCGGTCTGCACGCGCGCCCAGTTTACATACAATTACGCACGCACATAAGTGTCTTGGTGCGGACGGAAGTGTCATAGACTTGGACAAGTCTACATGTATTTACTGTCAATGGAGGGCGCTGTTTTCTTGCTTGGTAAAAACAAGATGGACGACCATGCGTGCATAAAAAAAAGGAAAATAAAATCTGCAACGCTCAACAAAAATGCGGAAACATGAAGAATAAAAGCGCATTAATGAAATTAACGCGAAAATTTCACATACATGGCATGGGCCTATTTGAATTCAACTGGACAACCGGACCATTCATAGAGGGTTTCTAGCTGGCACGAGGCGATTTCAACTGTCATTTGGCCAACGGACCAGTGCTAATTCGAACGCTGCTCACCCAATGTAACTGGTCAGTCACATTACACAAGTCAGTCGCATTACTGGTCAGTCTGTCACATCACAGTTTTTGAAGGCTTTTTATTAATCGATGCGAAATTTAATTGTTAATTTTTTGCTTGTTTCAGACTTTACGTTACAGATAGAAGTGTAATTTAAAATGTCATGGAAATAATTGCCAGAGTTTGTTTACAATTAACATAAAATACTTTTTCGGTCAGTCGCATTACACGTCCTTTAAGCCTCAAGAGTAAGGACTTGCACATGGTTTAAATATATCAAGCACATCTTTATATTGTTTAAGTATTGCAAGATGTGAGACTTACCGGTAGTACTAATTAATAAAACGTTTTAAAAAGTCTTTTATATTACGTGTAGGATAAAATAATAAGCTTTTAGAAAAAGCGATGAAGGTGCTTGAGAAAATACCTCTATTATAATTATTCATTAAAGAGCTACATGTACATGTAGCATTTGCATCTTTTTCGATAGTCCACATATCCCCGATTTTTGGTGGAAAACATGTTGTGATGGTGTTGTAGACACACACACCTCCATGATAAACAGGAAAACTTTAAAAATGTGGACAGGGGGATACTGGCTGTTTAAGATTAAGAATCCATTTAAAAACTATCTGTGAACGTCCATCAGCTATATTACTTAAAGGTGGAAAGAAGGTTGTGACGAAGATTTTATTTTTGGTGTCATGTCCATGTTTGCATGGAAATGCCCATAGTTATATACATTGTGTAGGTTCACGATAAAGATGAATATATATTTTATAAATACATGTACCGGTATGTGTGCTCACATGTTAAAGAAGCTCAGCGTCTAACTGTGTAACATTATTGCCCTGTTGTCCATGATGCAGTACATGTATTTAACCACGAAATCAGCCTACCGGTAAACTCTTTTACTTACACAATACCGGTAGATTAGTTTTTATCCTACAAATTATTATTCAAACATATCGTTTTTAATAGTTTCTGTCTTTAAAGGTTTTCTGAAACATTTATAAGCTTGTTGCTGCATCTATAAAGCTGAAATATCTTCTTTACATACTGTACATGGGTTTCATCTGAAAATTATACAATGGTCCTTCAATCACTGGTTTTACATATATTAAGGTCAGTTTGTTGCAGTAAAATTAAGCAGCTACATGTAGTGTACAGTAGTTGGTTGTACAATCAATCATTCTTTTTTGGTATGGGACGTTAGGGTACCACTCCTGCCACCATGAGTAACTATTTTGAAATCATGAGTACAAGTGCTAATAACTACGGTACTCGCCAATAATCGATTAATACAATTATTCTCCCAGGCATAAACTTTATGCAAATAGAAATCTCTTTTTAAAAGAAATCAACTTTGTTATCTTGCAATAGTAATTCAAAGCCATATGTCACACATATTCAAAGTTTAATCAGCGAATGACAGAACAAATGAACAGGTGCATCAGCATTTGTACATGTATGGATTATCTTCAATAAGTTATGGAATCCCTATATTGAAAATGGTATTCACTGTCTGGTGATTAATGACAAATTTATCATACACGTCATTTGCTGCAATAATAACAATGGTGCAGTTTTCTATAGTTCACATTTACTTTGCAGGATACATGGCACTTTACAACATTATCAGGTCCAAAAAAAAAATCAGTTTTTCTAGTTACCCGTCACAACCGAGGAAAACAAACCAAAACTTAGTGCCTCCCTGAAACCTATTTTTTGTATATCGCCTTCATTTCTTTTACAACATGTACCTCCCTCAAAACTTGAAAAAGTGGCTCACTCTTGTGTATTTGTATACACAATTACCTTTTTTAACCACTTCGTGATGGGGAACTGCATATGCAGTTCTAAGTGTGAGTGTCTTGGGGGCGGTTATACATAATTAGCCCATGGGCCAGTACTACCAGGGCAGAGCTGGTCTCTCATCTTGTTGGCTTGGGGTCAAGTCAGTTTTGGGTTTTTGACTAGCCGTGACTTGACTCTGGATAAAATGACTTGTGACTAGACTTGGGAAATAAGATTGATTTACGACTTGAAATAAAAACTACAGTCATCAAGTCTCCAGCCCCAGAGACATACATGTATACTGCATAACCAAAACTGCAAGTGCAGTCTCCCGCTCCAGGGAAATAGATTGGAGAATGCCTAGCTGCCACGAAGTGGTTAATTAAATTCAGATTTTCAAAACACTTAACTAGCGATTGTTCAATGCTGGAATCTAAATGTTAACTGTTATAATGTAAAACAAATACTGATTGTCTTCCAAGCAGATGCTCTATTGGCTGATGAGTTAAGGGAATTTTTCATGTTTTTCTGAAAAGGATCAAACATTGTAATTAATAAGGGATCAAACATAGCATACTATTCACAAATAAAATTATACCCACAGTTTGAAATATGTGCACACCCACAGATGGTTTCCACATAAATACAAGAGCTCTGACGAAAATGGAGCATGGGTGGCGTTTGATGGCAATTCCAGAGGCACTCAGGGGCCTTCTGGTGTGCCTCCCAAAGAGAAATCAAACAACAGGATTAAGGCCTTTTCACACTACCCACTTCTGACCTGGGTAACTTGCTACCCAGGTAAATCTTAACCCGGAGTTTCGTTTCACACGTCAAATTTTAACCCGAAGAAACACTAACCCGGGTCGTCTCTTACACGGGTCACTAGCGACCCTTTTCCCACTGAAGTCATGCATGCGCACCTACCCGGGTACACCAACCAGGGGCTTGGTTTACGAACATCAAGAAATATATATTTCTAACATGATTACTGATTCATCTGTCAGCTTCAGTCGTCGGCAATCAAAATTGCTGAAAAATTATTATTGTTTGGACTCGTCTTACGAATCATTACGACAACAAACGAATTCAAGTAGGAAGTACTGGCGGCACGTTTGCGATTTATTACAAAAGAACACAACTCTACTTTGTGTTAATTCGTTGTCAAATTCGCGTGATTGAAGCATGGAGGAAACTTCCTCCATGATTGAAGTACAGTTGTGTGTGACCATGCATTATATTTATAAACAAGATGGCAGTCAACATGAAGACATCGCTGGCGATAATGCTTCTTTCTTTTTTTCTTGACATTCCATCGCAAACGATTTTCTGTTGTAACAATTACACAATGGTCCCATACAGTACACAAGTGCAAGCAAGCGCAGAAGCTTTTAACCTGCTTTGCTCGCTAACCCGGGTCGGCCAGTGTCGTCGTTTCCCACGGCAAACGTTAACCCGGAGAACTGTCTGAAGGCCGCCGTTAACCCCGAGATTGGTGGGTTAACACCCACCTCCCGAGCAGGGCTAGAAGTTACCCGGGTTAAGTGGCATTTTTGGCCAGTTAACCCGGGTAATTCCTAACCCGGAGATTTGCCGTGGGAAACGAGCCCTTAACCCGGGTAATCTCGGGGTTAAATTTTTCTGTTACCCGGGTGATCTCAGGGTTAAAGTGTCGTGGGAAAAGGCCTTTACTGAGCTTTTCTAGGACATTGATGAATAACAGAGACAGGTGGGAAAATGAGAGAAACAGGCTGCTTAATGAGGGCTGGCACATCCCAGGCAGGAGGTATTCATTCCAAGTAGCTCAGGCCAGCACAACTAACTTTGACATCAATAACTAAATCAGGGTGTAGGCTAAAGATGTTCCATTGTACATAATACACAGGTACTGGCCGCTGAAGTGATGCAGTTTGATATCTTTTAACATAATAATCTGTTACATTTAGATAATAGACGAATATTAAAGTGGAGAAAAAAAATTCCTTCAAATTTACTGACACTACATGTACACAGGCCTTTTCACACTGCCCACTTCCGACACGGTTAACTTTCCTACCCGGGTAGCTGCAAATAACCTGGGTTAAATTTAACCCAGAGCTTTCATTTCACACATCCAATTTTAAAGGCCTAAATAATAGACATTTCACATGAATAAAGTTTATCCTTTTAAGTGTATTTCCTTTTTATTTTGAAATTTTGTCTTGGTTTTTTTTATACGTTTCCTTAGATTGGGTAATTTTGGGATTTTAAAAGTGACCCTGATGCAGGATATAAAAATATTTTCTAAAATACACAAGTATTCCTTCAAAAGTGTCATTTGGTTGCAACCTTCTGACAAAAATATGCTTTTAGAGAGAGTTTTAGGTACTACATTTTTATCCCCAAACCAACTGGCAAGTCTTGGCGATGGTCTCACTTTAGTTTTGAAATTCATTTAACAATGTTATTTTTTTTAGTGTTTGTCTGGCATGCTCAGGCTTGTATACGTAACAGATTATACATGTAGTGGCTTATGCTACTGGTACACAATCCCTTCAGTACCTCAATACCTTTAATTATCAATAACTTCAAATAAAATTTCTAAATGGTTATATTTAGAGCTCGAATTTGCCTAATTGGCTTTACGTCAGGATGTTATTTGCACTGCTTCTTGTTTTAACATTTTAGTTTAATTTCTACTAATTCTTGTTAACATATGTAATGGTTCATCAACAAATAAAAAAACAAAATAGATTTCAAAATTCTGAGAATGCTTTTCAGCAAAAAAAATAAGAGTACATTATGCCAAAGATGCATAACATTTCTTGACAGTTTATCTTTATCATGACTGTTGCACTTGAAGAATTCCATCTGTTTCTGCTTTACCTGAATAGTTGGCCCAGCTACATGTAGGATAACACAGATTGAATCAAGATGTTGGCATTCTTTAAAAGCCTGTAACTATTCCCTCCCTTTTTAATCCACAAAAGTTATGGCTGTCAACCAAACATCCTGAACATGTCTAAATGATTAACTTTTGGCTGTGCAAATTGTCAGCAATTTCTTCAAAATTTAAATGGGCCTAAGGAAAGGCAAACCACACACAGCAACTGGACAAGCAGGAAGCCCCTTTTATCACATGCACTTCAGAGCTCTGACTGCAGTATTAAATTGGCGTGATTCCACAAAACCTAAAATTCCGGGTCGATCTGGGTCGTCTCTGAAAAAAACATTGGAAAGGAAACACACCAAATACGGATAAACCGATAGCCACCAAAAATCAGATTTTCGTACCCGTCTCCAGAGGTAGTTCTTTCCGGGTAAGTTCGGCGCTTCAGCTCTGTGGAAACACGCCAGTACAATAAACCGATACAATCGGTGAAAGGTGCATTTAACCACTCCACTAGAGGCCTTTTCCCACTACCCACCTCCGACTCGGGTAACTTTTCTACCCAGGTAGCGGGAAATAACCCGGGTTATATTTAACCCAAAGTTTCTTTTCACACGACAAGCGTTAACCCGGAGAAGCACTTACCCGGGTCGTCTCTTACACGGGTACAACAGCGACCCTTTTCCCACGGCATTTCTGCATGCGCACGTACCCGGGTACACCAATCAGCACAAATACCCAGAAACCATTGCGTGTTGAAAATCGATCGATCGATCAGGCTGCGCGCGCACACACAAACATGGCGGACGATACAGCAACATCGCTGGCAATTTTGCGTCCCTCAGTTTTAGATCGTGTTGGGTATAGTTAATGGAGTGCCGAAGTGTGACGTGTTGCTATGAAAATTGGCTCCAAACATCATGGCTGCCAGATTAAACGCCATTGCAAAAGCACAGGGAAACGGTTCAGTGAATTTTAGTGTAGTGCCGTTGCCTAGGCAACTGACAATAAAAAATACATGTATAGGGCGACGTATTCACTTCGGTAGTCTTTTAATTGGCTGCGCTGAAAGACATACTGTTCGGTTATAAAATACATAATAACAAGCACAATTCAACGTGACAAAGGGTGTTCGTTTACGTACGTCGACAGCACACGCCCTGGGTACACGCATCATCGTTCGTGGTGGCGAAAAATACTAACATTTGTTTTATTTTACGATCCCGATAAAACCCGAGACAACAGGTTAACACTGACTCCCCTACCGTGCATTGCAATGTATTTACCCGTACCCCTATACCTAGCCCCTAGGGGTACGGGTAAGTGAATTGTTTTCGACTTTGACTTGTTGGTGTTTGTGTTTGTTTGTTCGAACTTTCCTTGGTCTTTTCTGAATGTTTACTTGTTTACTCGAAGTGTTTGTGTTTTGTGTTTTTGCCAATAGACTACTAAAGTGAAAACGTCACCCTTCGTGTGTTGCCATGGTTGTTGGGTCTACACTGAATCCAGTGAACTGTTTTCCTGTATTTAGACCCAATTGCCATGGCAACTGACGTCACACTTTAGTACTCTATTTCCTGTGGTATTTAAACAAACAAAAAAGTGTTTAATATGTTTTTTGCACATTCTTGCCAATTTGTTATTCTAATTTCATTCGTTACATTTAAATGTATTTGCCTGACCACACACATATTATCACTTTGATTTTTTTTTCGTACTAAATATCATTTTAATTGCATTTTTCTGTAACACCTTATTTTATCCACAAGTTAATCTGCCGTTATATAAATATATATTTTTTCTATAATGTTTTATTAATTTACAAAATATTCATATTTGTCTCTTTATGTGAACAGATCAAGCTTGGGTAAGCAGGCTTTAGGGCTACAGTGTTTAGGTTCACTTTTGCTTACCCTGGCCGGCTTGGACTGTTTTGTCCTAGTTCACTCCTGTCTATTTTTCTCTGCATTATTCAGTATTACATCGTAAATTGCGCTTTCTTATGTAACTTTTGTTTATTGTTCACAGCATGTAATTTGTGTGCTCTTGTTTTTTTGTTGATGTATTGGCCGAATAAATAATAATAATAATAATAATTAACACTGGCATCCTCGTTTCAGATGCTGAGCCATTAATACGTCGTGCGTCTTTTCATTTAAAATTTTTATCACAAACCGCAAAGCGCCGAGACCCTCGTTTTCGATGACAATTTGAAATTCCTCAAGAGTTTATGTGGCATCCGCGATGCGATGGCGTAAAAAACACTTCCAATGTCGGTCCTCATAAAGTCATAATCGTGTTGGTGTGTGGAATATGTGGACGGGAAACCAGTTTAAGCGAAACCTCGCTCAAGAATATTTAAACTATGACACGTTTTATTATATTTTAGTAACAAAATGCGTGCTAATTAAGTTTTATACAATTTTCGTTTATAGCACAACTATATTGCGTGTATAAAATGTATGTACATGAATAAATTAATTGTTATTTTAGAAGGTTATTAACGAAATACCTTCTGGGCATGCGCGCTTAATGTCAATTCTCGCTCGAATGGGGCGGGATTTTTGAACAAAAAACGCCGATTTCTCGCAGGAGCCTGATAGTTTGGTTGTGGCCTCTGTTGAAATGTTATATTTATGGTAAGTTATAATTAACCATGGTAATTTGGCATCCCCCCGGAGAGGTATTGCCGTGACGCGGGTAAAACAGCGGACTATTACAGATCCTTATATTTTTGCAATAAGCGATAGGATCGGGAACCAATCTAGGGCGCACTTGCAACCTTTGACCCAATCATTATTGCGGCAAGAATTTAACTCGCTAAATAGCCTGCCCAGGTAGGCTATTGTCGTCGTTTCCCACGACAAACGTTAACCCGGAGAATCGTCTCAAGGTCGCCGTTAACACCGAGATTGGTGGGTTAACCCACCTCCCGAGCAGGGCTAGAAATTTTTGGCCAGATAACCCGGGTAATTCGTAAGGTTCCCCGAGATTTGCCGTGGGAAACAAACCCTTAACCCGGGTAATCTCGGTGTTAAATTTGTTTGTTACCCGGGTTATCTCGAGGTTAAAGTGCCGTGGGAAAAGGCCTTAGCTGGGCCAACTTTCCGGACATCCGGTAGCAACCGCATGCTTGTGTGGAATCTGTTACTTGTAAACCGATATTCCGCCCTCTGTGGAAACGTGCCATGTCAGAGTTACATGTACCGGTAGCTCGGTATTTTATCCCGGGATAGAAAATTCCGGGTTTAGTGGACTGTGGAAACATGCCGATTGTATCTAGGCCAATAGCCAGATGCTATCACCTACGAGAATCACCTACGGTAGGCCTATACATGTAGGCTGTCCTTAAAATAGGTGAACAATGCAAACTTTTTTCGACTGCAACATTTGAGGCAAAACGTTTTTTTTTTTTTTAAACAGCTACATGTACATGTACATACATGTAGGCCTACATGTCATACCTGCCAACATTGCCGAGTAAAACAAAATCGGACTGTAATGAAACTTGCAACGGTCAAGTTGTTACAACGGTCAAGTTGACCTACATGTACATGTGTAGTACTGCACCCGTTTTAATGTATACAACACATGCGGCGCGGCGTAGAGTTAGGTCAAGTCTACTGTTACGATTTTTCCCGATTGTCAACACTTTTAACACTTAAAAATCGGAACAAATACGATAAAATCGGACTAGTTGGCAGGTATGACATGTACAAACATGTAGGTGATGTGCATTGTGTAAAATGGTGGCAAAATTTATTTTTAAATTGAATAATTAAGGTTGCAAAATACATGAAAAACAAAAACAACAATCCCTTGTGGAAACATGTACCGGTACATGTACCGTACGACCATGCACGGTGCAACTTTGATTTAAAATTTTAAATCCATTTTACATCATCAAAACATTAACCCATGAGCATTTCGTCTCATGACAAAAACTTTACCAGGATTTACACTGATAATATTTCGAGGGAACAAAATATATTTCGAGGGAACAAAATATATTTCGAGGGAACAAAATAATAATTTGAGTACATTCCGTCATGTTTTAACCGTGAATTTTACCATTTCATTCCCCCTCCCCCACCCCACCCCACCCTGCAAATGTACCGTACATGTATGTATAACCAATGCGTTAATGCATAGTGGTACCGGTATTGTGGTTACAACTACAGTAATAAGGCTTTTTCCCATTAGAAAAAATCTTGGGGTTGGCCCCGGGGCACTGCAGGGTGAAAATAAGCCACTTTAAAATTTCACCCCACGCCACCCATGAGATTGCTCTTACCCCAGGGTGAGTTCAATCCTGATCAGGACCAGGGTTAAAAAGTTTGGCCCGAAGTTTGCCCCGGGGCAAGCAATGGTGAAGGTCCCTTGGAAGCGCACTACCGTTTTGATCGATTTGCATTTCACCTTAACAAAAGTGCTACATATGAATGCTGCGCATCTTTTTATGCTGATTCTTTATGTCTTTGGAGAACTACATGTATGCCCAGTAATATCACTTTTATCAGCTTTTACATCAGCTACATTGTATGTCACAGGAAAAGATGTCAGCTGAGAGACAAGGCTGGGGGATGAGGAAATTTTGAAATGTTTGGGGGCGATGAAATACAACAGCAAATGGACGGAACGACGAGAAATTCTACTTTATAAGTGCTCACCCCGGGGACCGACTTGCTCAAGTGCGAAACAAGGCGAAATATGTGTAGTTTGAGAAAAACAAGTAGTGTGAAAAGACACGGGGTTGAACTATATGTGAAAAATCATGCGTCACCCCAGGGCGAGTTAGCCCTGGGGTTTGATGTTTTAGTGGAAAAAGGCCTACCCCGGTAAGTACAGTGCGCCTAGGTGGAAACGGCCTTGGGGGGGGAAAGTCCTGAGAATTAAGGGACATGCACAGTGTGTGTGGGCTGAGTTTGCCCAGAACTACAAGTACAAAGCACACTGCATGGTGTCCTCTTTCAATGTAATGATGTGGATTATTTTTCGAAAGAAACATGTTTTAACATGGGAAAAAACAAATTTGAGACCCTTTAGGTTTTAAACCAGCCTGAAATCTCGCCGTTTGAATATTTTCAGCCAATTTCGTTTAGGCGCCTTGGAGTTTTTCAATAACAAACCCAAAAAGGGCTTGTATGTGGACAGATTTTCCCACCACAATTGTTTCTGAACACTTTCCCACCACAATTGTTTCTGAACACTGGGTACGGTATGTTTTAATTTTATGACAGGGTCCCCAGCTGCTTTAAATTTTTACAGTTATAAGCCCTTTTCACACGACATCAACAAAACTCGCAAGGTTTGAGACAGAATTTACGAGCAGGGATTGTTTACTTTATGATTACACGGTAGGCTGATTTGGCGTACTTTCACATGACACAGCGAAAACATCACTGGCGTTCCTTGAGATGAGAATGCTTTTTCCGTTGGTCGCTGTCAGACCATTGATTTTGCGCATAAATGCTGCTGAAACAAGCAGCCAATAACATACATGTACCAGCGAGAAAGTGTACTGCGACAGCCGAGGAGACGAGATTGTCAAAAAAAAAAGTCATGGGGCTACGATGAAGTCGTCCAACATCCAATCAAAAATGGATAGCATGGTCAAAATCCAGGATCGGAACGGTGATCATGAGCCATGACCGGTGGCCGTACTTTCTGAATACTATCGCTTTAAATTTTGCGGGACGTGGCATGTGCATGATGTGCTGTCACAAGGGTCGTGTATGGTGTATAAATGTATCCACGCATGCGCATTGCATTGAGTGCTGCAAATGGACGTTGTACAAATCATTTCACACGATTGTTCTCAAGAATACCTAGATACATTTTTCGCAGAAGATTTTGTTGTAGGTCTGAACCCCTGCCAAAATATTTCAAGGAATGCTTGCAGACTCTCAAGCATGGGTGTCCTTTCACACGATGGCACTTTTGCAAGATTTTCTCAAGCATGAGAAAATATCTGAAACCTTGCAAGTTTTTTGGCCTCGTGTGAAAAGGGATAGTACATGTACCATGGAGGAAGTGTATGTACACTACATACAGGCCTACAGTTTGTACATGTACCGTATGAACCTAGTATTTTAAGCTTAAGTATGATTCTGGGGAAAATGCAACACAATGACCCAACATTTTTCTCCATATGAGTTGACAGGAAAATCCTAAAGTGTCTTGGAAAAAAATGTGTGCGCAAACATTTTTAACACATATTAATACAAAAAAACTTCCACAGATTTTGAAGGGCTTCTGAAGCACTGATGTACATGTAGGCCTACTGTACATGTAGCTAACTGTCAACATTCTTCTTTACATGCGTTACATATTCTTCCATGAATCCATAAAATGTTTTATCTTATGCCAGGAATGCCAACACATTTCCATAGAGTATGTATATATACAGAGTTTATTGGCATGTGATTCACTAATCTGGAAAACATGGAAATATACAAAAGGAAATCAAGAACAGAGTTCCAGATGTTTGCCCCAAGATGAAAACAGGAACCCAAGTATGGTTTGGCTTTGCTTGGATGTGTGAATCACTGACTGCCACGCCCCATTTGCCAATGGCTGCAAACACCTACATGTATGGTGGGTTGTCCTACAAGTATATGTCCCACATGTGTTTCTCTTGGTATAATCGTTAATGTACATATTGATGAAGGGGAGTTTATTGACCCGACCCATAAGCCAATATGGAGCGGAGTTCTTGGAAAGCCTCCTCCAATTGCAATAATATAAATCAAACTAAGACATGCCAACAGATTTTCAGTAAACTATGTGAAAACAATTTGTTGCAAGTTTGAAACAAACTCTTTTATGACTTTAGTCTGAAACGGTAAGCATTTTGTTTCATCATGTACATAAGTATGTTATTTGTACATAATCTGAAGTGGTTTGGAAACCACGCATTTTAAAGGGCAATGGTGTACAAGTTGCACAAACATGTAAAAGTTGTGCAGGATGTAAAATGTAGGTTGTGATCAAGTCTGAAGCTACTCTTTTGACAAGAATATCTTCTGCCCAGATTCTAGTTTATTGAATTTTTGCCAGTTTTATTGTATCTTTTTAAGGAACGTTGATGTGTGAGTACATAGAGCAAGGAAACAGAGTACTTGCTAAGCAACATTCTTGATGCATGTTTTTTTTAATATTCAATTATTTTGCAACAACTGGTCTAGCTATCCCAACCTCTTCCTCATACTATCACCACCCCCACCCCAAAAAGGGGTTAATTGTCAAACTAAGTTACAGCATGTACATTTGCTCAATTTGCAGAGTACCATGTACCAGTCCATGCAAAGCTGGAGTAACAATATAGTTGTTTAGTTCAGCCATGGTTCAGCACAGAAAAGGCCTTTTCACACTTGAAAAATCTTGGGGTTCACGCAGGGTTGAAAAAAAGCGACGTTTCACACTTGAGAAATTTCAACCCTGCGCCAACCCAGCGCAACCCCGAGATTGGTTTTAAACTGGGTTGAACTCAACCCTGCTTAATGGGACTATGAGGGTTGACATTTTTCGCCCCGGGTTGAAACGTTCGCCCCGGGTTGAAAACAGTAGTGTGAAACGAGCAGGGTTGAGTTCGCCCCGGGTTGAGATTCTTGCCGCTTGTGAGTTACAAATGTCATGCCAAAGCGCGCAAATTTTACCGTTTTTTTAAATTATTTGCATGAATACTACCAGCTGAATAAATGTGTTCAGGTACATGTTTTAGCGGCTTCCTGGGTAGCGGCGGTGGGCATGTTGTATGTGTGAAGATCAGAGCGTCCGTTTTGAGAGGCTATTTTTACATCGTCTGTCATTCACTTTTGCACTTTTCTGTAGTAAAACAAAATGGCACTTTTAAGCAGCAAAAAAGACAAACAGGGCAGAAAAGCGATGATCAATTCAAAAAATTTGAAACTATTTCCGGCAGGGGACAGCACTTGCGCTTGCTCGATTATATCACTCGCCCCGGGTTGGCATTCCACAAGTGTGATGAATCTTCCCCGTTCAACTCGGGGTTGAACTCGCCCCGGGGTGAGGTAAACCCGGTTTGGCCGAAACAAGTGTGAAACGATGCGGGCTTGAAAATTGGCATTTGAACCCGGGACGGTCTCGGAGTTTACCCCGGGTTGAGTTCAACCCGGGTTGAGAGGTTGTAGTGTGAAAAGGCCTAAAGGTAGCGCACACACAGGTGTCCAACTCACACTGTGCACACCTTCCTTCTAATCTGTGCACTTTCTTATCAGCCCCTTATTATTCACAGCCAAACATAACCAGAAATTATCTCAGATCACCCGGGTCGAACTCGACCCGGGGAAAACTCCGAAAATCGCCCCGGGTTGAAATGCCAGTAATACGTGTACTTTCAAATTACACAATGGTCAATGAAGTAATCAAACTACATGTAACATACCGGTAGGAACGTACATGTAGTTTTAGATAGCTGTCATATCAACTACGGTATTTGGACTAAGAGGTAATTGATGTCATGTTGAGGCTTTGCAGAAGTGTCAAGTCATCTCTCTCATCCACTGCCGGCATAGAGATTGCAGCACCTATGGCATTCTCTCAGTCTAAAACCTGAACATTACATCCTTCATGCCTTAGTCGACATCAACATTCTTATTATTCTACTACTGTCCACACTCCCTGAAGTAAAATCTTAAGATGGTAAATTTCAGCTACTAAGGCTGCCTTTTGAGACATCAAATCCATCAGACCCCAATATAAGCCTCTGAAAGGGTATACCGTCAATTATCAATACTTAAGGCACTGTGGTGTTTGCAAAGGGCATTTCCAATGAAAAATCTATATTGGTCGACACCAATGAAACCAGTCAAGTATTTCCTGGCCCATTTTGGCCGAGCGGCCAATGTTCAGACCCATTGAAATCACACTTTAGTACTACTACTACTACCCAGACACCAAACTTACGTTAGCCCAACGTTGGATCAACGTCAGTAATTGACGAAGAAACGTTGGACCAACGTTAGCCTTGTGACGTTGTTCCAACGTAAACTTGCACTTCCGAATAACGTTGGCACAACGTTGTTTATAAGTTGGCGTTAACGTTGGACAAACGTCTTATTGACGTCTTATCAACGTCTTTGTGGGGTCGTATGCAAAGCAAAAAGACGTATTTTTCTGACGTCCCCTATACATTACTTATACATTACTTATACATATTCATTGAAACTTATACATTACTATATATATTCATTGATACTCATAAACTACTCATACACTACTCATACACTACCATTATGCGCGACTTCTATTTATGCTCCACAAAAACCTGTACCCTGTAACCCATCGTTGGCACACACCTACTAACCGAATACCAAATTTAATTCTAATCACTCGCCACTTTGAGTTTGTTCATCCCCGACAATTGCCAATTTGCCTATTATCAAGCAACAAATCATTTACAAAAATCAAAACAACTGCCAAAACTGAAGCAAATTAGCTTTTTTACACGGTAAATCTGGTCACGACCACTTTATGACGCACGACTCGAAAACGACTAAAAAAAGACGTCTTTAACACGTCGTCTTTAACACGTCGTGCCGTTAACGTCCGGTTGCCGTCAGAATAGCGACGCAAGCATGACGTAAATTGTTGTCCCTAAACCCACGTTAATTCGACGCAGTGTGTCGACGACGTACTGACGTAATGTAATAACCTTTAAATGATGTCTTACCGACGTTATATATGACACCTTATTGACGTAAAATATTGACGTTAAAGTAACATCATATTGACCAAATGTCTAACTTAATGCTGACGTATAGCAAATATGGAAATCGCCACGTCGTACCGACGTTGTACACCGACGGGCGACGTTCGCCGACCTATGCCGACCTTTGCCGACGTCGGTGCGACGTATGCTTGCTGTCTGGGTACTAGCATGCAGTCTTTTTCACAGAGGCCAAAGGCTATAAAAGGATGAGCCAACTGTTGCTCATGCCATGGTACATGTACTGCCTCCTACAGACATTTTGATTTCTTAACTAGGGTGAGACATCTGAGGGGGCACGTACCTAGGGGTGCACACATTTTTCCAGGGGGCACTAACCCTCTAAAATGTTGTAAAATAGTGAAAAAAATACAAACCCCCAACGTAGTTACGCCACTGTCATGACTGTGTTATTTTACAAAACTTCTTAGCCTATAAAATAAAATAAGACCTAGCTGTATGATATCTTCTTTAGCCAACTTTCTTTGTAGAACCATGGAGGGGACAACTAGTTATAGTTTTATATCAAAAATTAAGACAACCAACATGACCAAAAGAGGAATTTAATGAAACATAATAATTTCAGCCCTTTAGCTACATGTATGTAAGCTTACTTGGTCGATGATGAAGCTCAAAGCTGAACACACCTGTGCCTTGGTAATAGTCACTTCGCTGTGCCCGTGCATGCATCAACTTGGACAGAGTTATTGGCTTCTGTTCGGCAATTTCCGTGTCAACTCCAACGCCTCCCGTACCAGTACCAATACAAGATGGTGTTGACCGAGGGCTGTTGTCGCGCTCGGTTTTAATTTTTACTCCACCGGGGCTGATGCTGCTGACACCGCCTGGACTGGTGTTTTTCTTCATGGCTTCCGAGTGAATAAGTTTATCATGCATGGGTGCTGATTTAGAAAATGTCGTAGATTTTTTTCAGAATTCTCAAACTCGAGCATTGGCCCACAGCCAGGTATCTTATCCGAAAGATTAAGCTTCCAAATTGTTGACGATCGTTGCTGCTGCTACAATGCTTTACTACATGTAGTACTTGCACTAGTTATAATGTGTCTCTTACTCTTGGACACTATCTAGCAAGGGCTGCACACAGTCCTATATCAGAAATAATATATTGTGAATGTTCATCATAGCATCTGTTATAACAAACCTTCACCTTGCATACGCAAGTGATCATAAAATGACCAGATGGTTATGATCTCAGCTGAAACATATGACGAAAAAATACTACATGTATCTCAACTGAAGTCTGATGAACCTTGGCTAGGCATATTTAACACAATCCATGGCATAGAGGAGGCTGGCAGAAAGGCTGACAGTATAGGCACTACCAATGCTATGGCAGCGCAATATTCCTTGTGAATAGAAGGCAGTTTGAGAAATCCTGACCATAAACACCCAGTGACATGTAGCTGTTTGATGATGATACCAGTGCAGTACGGGAATGTAGCTTCTACACTTGACACACAACACTGCAGGCACATTATCCTGACACAGTCCAGCTAAGGCTGTGCAATGTAATATATCCCAGGAGTTTTGGGTTCATAATGCGGTGATGTGGCAAACCCCTACATGTATGCTGCACAGTACATGTACATGTGTGTGCGGATATATGGCAGCTAGAACAGCTGTCCTGTGCAATAATCAGAGGTGATAAATCTATATCCACTGCATGGGGGCCACTCAGTGTGATTGGTTCAAGCTGGCCTGTGGCTGGCCTGCCAGCTAGCTCTCATCCACTTACTGCCTGTCACTGTGCAGGATGTTGACAGCTTTTCCTGTCTGTCTAGCTATGGTATGTGTTCACACTGCAATTCATTATGTAAGCTGGAAACTACTTAAAGCCATCCCAGGTTATTAATGTTATTAAATTTGGAATAATAATAACCTATCTGCAAAAACAAATTTTGTCATACACATTTTTAACAGATTTAATAATATAATAGTTGTAGTAGGCCTATAGTCGGTTCTTATGCTCATTCAACATCTCAATGCACTTTTACAGATCTACATGTATCAGGAAACCAGGAAACAAATCCATAAACATTGCACTCAGATGAGACCTTAATTAATTGCACAGTATATATTTTTATTTCAAGCACTGCAGTATAAAGCCAAGGATTCCTCATGTAGCTCATAATAAACTTAAAGATAGTTTACATGATTGGTAAACTGTTACAAATAGTGTTATCCCCCTGTGTGATTGAAGATATGCATGATTAAAACCAACCTGAGCAAAAACCAGCTCCGTACTTCGTCTAACTTTTGAGAAAACAGTCAAAAAAAACAAAAGCCCACTGCGGGTGTATGCTGGGGCAAGATGGGACACGCTAATGTTTTGGTGCCAAAACTGTAAATTCGCAATTTTAAGCACAACAGATGACAAATGGTTCAAATTCAGTGCATTTTCTATTTTTGTATGTCCCGTTTTACCCCGTCAATGGGGCAAGATGGGACCCATGTAATTAAGAGTCCACAAATGTGCTGTGCATCCATCTTACTGTGTGGAACAGATACAACACTCGGAACGCTCGTTTTCACACCCAGTTGTTTTTCCGAAATACATGAAGCTTTGTTATGTTCCATGGTTTTATGAAGCTTTGTTCCGTTGTTTTTAACTTCTTTGATTGTGTTTATACAGTTATCAGGCCCATAGATTTGGAAACAGTATTTGCGCACCACGTTGAAACCTGAAAAATTTAAATGTTTATCGTAAAGTGATAATGCAATCGTCGTATTAATTTTAAACAATACATGTAATTGCAAAATGCACTTTGAAAAACCTCGCATTCTGTGAAAGGTAGGCTATATTTATAAATTCATAGAAACGTTTTTTTGCACAATCTTTATATGTAAAAGGCATTGTCTGTGGGGTAGGCCCTAGATGGGACAATCTTTTAAATAGAATGGGGCAAGATGGGCCAAAATGAAAGTATAAACTACAAAGGGCATTCATGAGTTTTTGTATGTGGATTTTCTTTTTATTCTTGTTTATAATTACACAGGATGACCTACTTTGTTTCTAAGGTCATCACAATCTCTACTCTCAGAAAGAATTTTGACCTAAGCTTAAACAGCTAGAATCCCCCCTTGACGAAAATCCAGCATTTCGGCTTTTTTCGATAGTCCAAACATCCCTCTTGCCGACGTGGATTTTTATTATTTTTTAATTGTCGGTTTTAAGTGGATAAATTGCAAGCAAAAGTGCGCTTTTCGAAAATGAGATTTTCGCGATTTCTGAAACGATCATTAGGTATTCATGATATGCGCGTGACCCCGTGACGCAATCCTGAGAAAGAGAAGTCAACACGATAGTTAGCTCCATACGTTTACACGCAAAAAACTTAGAAAACCGTCTCTTTTAGATGGTGTTTTTTGAAGAATTTTGTTGTTCCAAAAAGCCAGAGATATGCCCAGTAGCTGCGTGGTTGCATGTTTTACCAGACACTATGAAAAAAAAAGAGCAGAAAAATTTTCTTTTCTATTACCAAGAGAGAGAAAAATGAGTCGCTCATTCTATAACTTGTACGGCCGAGGTCCAAACACGTGGAAACTACGCCGCAGTGGACCGTATACACAGACCGCTGTGAATGCCCTTCGTTCCGTGACAAAACCACCGGTCGCAATGCACCAGTATTTACTTCAAAAGAGATCACTGTGAGCCACAATTTCATCGTTTTTTTCACAAAACAGGTAATAGTAGATTGCTGTCATATTACATGAAGTGTTTTTCACGTTTGTATTTTGAATTACAAGGACAAAATAGGCATGATAAACATTCACTTCGTGTATTTTCCATTCAATACTGCACAGACCGTTTTGTATGTTTCTCAGGATGACGTCAACACCCTGTTGATAAACAAGCCGAGTGACCTCGAGCGTTTCATAATTTGGGTGAAGAGGCCGGGTCGGAACTGCTTTACGTTTTAAGCAAAAGTCTGTCGATTTTTTGTGAAAAACAAGTTGTGATGGTGTTGTAGACACATACACCTCCATGATAAACAGAAAAACTAAAAAAAATGTGGAAGGGGGGATTCTAGCTGTTTAAGTTATAGCCAAATTTCAGAAATTGTCCCCTCTTACCCCCCATTAATAATTCGGTGTATTAAAATTCACAAGTTTGTCCCGATTTTCCCCAAAGAAAAAACAAAGTCTGGGTAATACGGGACTCCTTGAAAAAAGACTAGTAAAATCGTTTAGATCAGGCCATGGCCAGCTAAAAATGTTTGTTAGTCGAAACACGAAAGCTGCCTGTAGACAAGCATATCACAAAGGGGTCGATTACATCATGGGATCAAACTAATATACAACCCACAGAACATCAACGTGAAACTGGGTTACACGAAAACTTTAACGTTGAATTCTGATATCAGGTCTATGCACGTGACTTGTCATTTGCCGACAGCCGTCATTTAAAAAGTAACCGAAAGGAAAAGAGCGCCCCAAGACACTATGAGCAAAAACATGTACATGTTCATTGTGACCCCATTGTTAGTAACAATGGTGTGTGCCCAATTTCCATTGTTAGATGTTCATAGTGAGAGACGGGAAAGAAACAAGCGAAACTTTTTTAATAGACTTTCAACCAGTCGGTTTATTGTCCTTTGAATAAAAAGGCTTCGATTTACAAATGTCCCGTTTTTCCCCGTGTCCCATTTTGTCCCAGTTTACCCTATATGTTTTTGATGTAGGCCTACACATGTCACGGCGTGGCCCATCTCTTGCAACAGTGCCCCTTTAACGCACTCCCTAACTCCTGCGTACAGTGGCCCTGTTGAAAAAGGCCCCATTTCGCGGTGGGACTAGCGACAGAAATCTTGTCGCCTCTGCTGGACCAATCAGGACGCTTGGCAGTGCATTGCAGCATGATCACAGGCATTCAAATGTAACGCGCGCAGATTGTAAACACCGTGCATGCATGTGATACATGTACATGGCCGCTGCGTCGACGATTGGCTGCTATTTAAAGCATACTGGGGAATCCGTTCCATTACATTCGTCAGCATGCATCCCTGTTATTAATTTGAAAAACTGCGGAGTAAATTAAGATCGTCGTTTGAAAGTTTGGTAGCTAGGAATGGGACAGTCATAAGGAACCATCCTCTTGTAACAGTGCCCCTTTAACGCACTCCCCAACTCCTGCGTACAGTGGCCCTGTTGAAAAAGGCCCCATTTGGCGGTGGGACTAGCGACAGAAATCCTGTCGCCTCTGCTGGACCAATCAGGACGCTTGCAGTAATTGTAGCACGATTGCAAGCATTCAAATGTCACGCGCGCATATTGTAAACACCGTGCACGCATGTGATACATGTACTAGGGGCGTGTTTGTTTCGGACGGATCCAGATTCAGATCTGCGCAGATCCAATTCACGTGACTTGAATTCCTAGTCGAGCGCAGTTACGTTTGTTTCTGCGCGTAAAATAACCCGGGATCTGGATTCGGATCTGTCGTGAAACAAACACGCCTTAGGTAATGCTGGCCGTTGTCCGCGTCGGCGATTGGCTGCTATTTAAAGCATACTGGGGAATCCGTTCCATTACATTCGTCAGCATGCATCCCTGCTATTAATTTGAAAAACTGCGGAGTAAATTAAGATCGTCGTTTGAAAGTTTGGTAGGAATGGGACAGTCATAAGGAACGGAACCCAATACAATTTCTGGAAAGTATAGAAATCGTTTCTTTTCGGCATAACATGACCGAATTGATTTAATTACATCAAAATGTCTCGGGCGTGAGTTGGCTCAAGACAACAGCCGGCTCACTCCACAGATTTGCGTGTGTTTCCTCAGGGTATTGTTACGTCGCTTTGCAGAGTGGAAATTCCCTGATATCTCAGGATGGGCGTGGCCTGCCTATGTCAAAAGTCGAAAAACATGAGCGCCGTTGGATGAAAACGATCCAAACTTGAAATTTTACAAGGAATTCATTTTTGTGGTCTCGCTTTCCGGAAAAAAAACCCCGGGAAATGTGTCTAATTTGCAAAAATTCCACGCAATCCATCGGTCTTTCAGGTATAAGATCATGTTGCACATTAGCTATAGGGTTTTAAGGGTCGGGGTTTTATTTTTCACATCATTTCAGTGATATAGACATTGCAGATGAGCGAATATAGGGATACATCAAGTCTAAATAGTACCCGATCCAGCTGAGAACGAATATTTAAAACACCCCGCCAAGACCAGGAAAACGCATATGGATTTTCATGTTTTTTTTAAAACGTGGTACATTTGACAAAGCTGAAATTTCTTCGGATGAGTTTGTTGATGTCTTTCTTTTGATTTATAATGGTTTTATTCGCAGAATCGCTCAAAAACAGATCATCTACAGGCCAAAGGGCCTGTTTCATAAAGCTTATTGTTCTAAGCGCGCGAAGAGAGTGCGCGCGCAACGCTGTCGTCTGTTTTGTTCGAACGCGTTCGTCGTCTGCTTTACTTGTGTCAACGTCAACATTTTCAAGTACAGTCATCGGTAATGTTTCAATTTTTGAATTGTTCTAATTGAACTAACATAAAATTTTGACACAAAGTCCGAGAAACCGAAGCGAGTTCCACCGTGAACAGTCTCTCTACCGGACAATGTTACATTTAGCCACACTCGTTGCCCGCCCAAGACCGGTACCGGTGTCAGCTCCTCTACGTAAAACGGAAAAACCCATTCGGTCGTCCAGGCTGTCCAGTGAAATCTTCAGCAGAAAATGAGAGATATCCAAAGCAAAAAGCTGCCAAGTGAAGAGCGAATAGTTTCCGACAAAGTCGTGAGTCTCGCGCGATAGTGAACGGTTGGTAAAGCGTTTTTTTTAATTTGAAGCTTTTGTGGTTAATCACGGGACATTTTGACGATCTTTTTTTCACAAGGACCATCAAACAAAAAATTATTGTCAAGGATGCTGTATCACTAAATTACGTAAACAATAGGCCGGTGTGGACAAAGCAGCTTTTTGGGCTACTTTGGGCTCGAAATAGACCCATACATGATTCCGAAAGTCTTTCCGAAATAGACTGAAGAGAACCTGAAAAGAAACCACAAAATTTGGCAGTTTTTAGCATTTTTCAAAAAACTTGAGGTCACGTGATTTATTGGAGTTAGTTTTATTTCCAGCCGTATGGCTGTGTGATACACAGTTCATTCCTGAAGTTTATTACTGCAGTACTGCTTCAAAATCAGCTCTGAGTGTTTGACAAAGGATACTATTTATTCAGGTTGTGAAACAAAGTTAAACTTAACTCTGAAAAATCGAACATAAAATTTTGACACAAAGTCCGAGGAACCAAAGCGAGTTCCACCGTGAACAGTCTACCGGACAGTGACATTTATAGTCCGTGGGCTCAGCCACGAAAATCTACCCCCTAGCAGGCGCGGATCCAGGGGGAGTGTTTTGTAGGGACAGTATTTGTTTAAAACGCAATTCAGTTCCGACCCTCTTCACCCGAAATTCTGAAACGCTCGAGGTCACTTGGTTTGTTTACAAACAGGGGCGATACGTCATACTTAGAAACACACAAAACGGCCTGTGCAGTATAGACAGCCGAAGTGTGACGTCATCAAATTTTCTTTTTTGCATTTCAGCATTTTCATGACCATATTTCGGTAGAACATGATGAAAAACCCTCACACATCAAATTTGACATGAATTGGTTCATGGTGGCCCGAGATATGGCCGCATGAATACCTAATTATCCCCATTGAAATCAGTGTAAATTGGCCTGGATCGTAACTTTTGGAACCAGGCCAATTTACACTGATTTCAATGGGGCTAATTATGTATTCATGCGGCCATATCTCGGGCCCCACTGAACCGATTCCCACCAAATTTGGGCTGTGGATGTTTTTCATCATGCTCCACCGATACATGGTATCCAAAACGCTAAAATGTAAAAAAGGTTTTTGTGACGTCATCGCTTCTGTACTCTATTGAATGGAAAATATACGAAGTGTATGTTCATCATGCCTGTTTTGTCCTTGTAATTCAAAATACAAACGTGAAAACACCTGATGTAAAACGACAATAATCTACTATTACCTTTTTTGTGAAAAAAAACGTAAAATTGTGGCTCACAATGAAGTCGAGTCTTTTGAAGGAAACACTGGTGCATTGCGACCGGTGTTTGTCACGGAACGAACAGCGGTCCGTGTACAGCAGTGGGAATGGTGCCTGCGGGCCGCGCCGTAGTTCCCACGTGTTTGAAATTGGCACACGGTATATGCACATCGGCCGGTACAAGTTAGAATGAGCGACTCATTTTTCTCTCTCTTCGTAATAAAGAAGGATCTTAGCTTCTGCTCTTTTTTTTCATGATGTCTGGTAAAACATACAACCACGCAACTACTGGGCATATCTCTGGCTTTTTGGACCAAAACAATTCTTTAAAAAACAACATCTAAAAGAGACGGTTTTCCAAGTTTTTTGCGTGTAAACGTATGGAGCTAACAATCGTGTTGACTTTTCTTTCTCAGGATTGCGTCACGGGGTCACGCGCATATCATGAATACCTAATGAGCGTTTCAGAAATCGCGAAAATCTCATTTTCGAAAAGCGCACTTTCGCTTGCAATTTATCCTCTTTAAAGGCACAGGCTCGTCAGCAATGCGCGCGCGCCAAATTCGTGCTCGAAACACGCAGCTCCATGCCTTTGCTATCGAGCTGCGTATTGCATGGCACACATTTGGCGGGCGCGCATTGCCGACGAGCCTGTGCCTTTAATGATTGATAGGCTTTGCCACCTCTTCTCCACCAAATTTGATTTTGTTTAAATCACAGGATTTCTAATATATTTACTACATTGTATATCCACCAGACCCTAATCACTAACCCTAAACCCTAACCTATTATATAGTCTCCTCTCAAGACGCTAAAAGGTACAAAATCCCTCGTTTTCCCCTCGCAGTGGTGTACAAAAAACAATTGGCGAGCAGTTGGCCATGTATGCCAAGGATCTGGGTTCGAATCCCAGTCGGGGCATTGCAATTGTTTCGTGTTTCCAAATTCATCTCTAATTGTCAACCCTATCATATACCCCATTATACATTTTTTAAATTTATTTATTTGTTCAACCACATGCAACAGCGAGTAAATCGCCACTTGCAATGTTCGTTTAAAGACAGATTACATGATTGGAAAACTTTTTAAAATGGCGTTATTTCCGCTCGTAATTAAAAGCCTATGTCGAGAATATACTGCCTATATAGGCTTTTTGAAATTTCAGCCAAATTGATGCAGTAATACCTCAGAAAACCTGAAAAATCCATGTATAGTTTTTGTGTTGAATTAACGGTAAAAAAAGGTCTGCAGATGATTCTTTTGTTAAAAGCACCTTTAGTTGGCAAATAGGTAAATGATAAAATATATCTGTATAAAAATTAGTTAATATGTACACATGTAAAAAGACAAACCAAAATTCAGAATTAGGAATATTGTGTAATAATAAATAGAACATTAAACATCGGGATTAAAAGAAACATATTCGGCAAGATTTTATTTTAATACGTACACAGTTAATCCCTATCATATCACAGCTTAAACATAATTTGTAGGCCAGATCTGCGCAAGGTTAAAGTGCAGGTATTAAAGTAAAATCTTTATGTAAAGGATAAAAAGTTATTTAGTTTTAATACAAACACAAAACAAATGCAATTGGAAACCATGTACATGTATCTGAATTTACCAATGTATGTGTGTAACAAACTGTTGTGTAGGCCTATTAGAAATTAAATGGCAAGAGTGAATTTAATTAAACATTACTTGACAGTAAGGCACAGTAAATCTTCTTTCGGAAGCATTTAAGATTTGCCGCACCAAACACATGGGGGGAGCCTATTATGTTGTCGGAATCCTGGAGACGAAGCCTCACTTTACATCAGTGCGACTCCTTGGGGTGTGCAGGATGTGTTTGTCTGCAAATCTTGTCCTGCGGGAAGGTACATATACAGGCTAAACGGGTTGGCAACAGAGAAATGGTTTTTGAAAACGTTATACAGGAATAAACAATCATTAACAACACGTCTGTGAGAGAGCTGAGACAATCTAAATCGGTTACACAATTCTTGATAATTAGGAACATCAACAACATTATTTGAGTGTAGGGTCTTATACATAAAATAAAGGAAACGGCGTTGAACTCTTTCTATTCTACTCGATTGGTAAGGTGAAATTGAGTTGAGAAATTGACTGCTGGTGAAATTGACTATAGTATACTGTATACAGTATTGAAGTTGAGGTCTAATCAATGAGCAATAAAGGGTGCGGAGGACATGTTCTTTCTTTACAGATCTAAAATTTCGCCAACTCAAACCTGTTAGCCTTACTGATCGATAATACTGTTAACATGGAAAACAAAGTTTAGTCTAGAGTCAATAAAAATACCAAGATCTTTCTGAACATATACCCTTTTAAGTATACCATATCCTGTAAGTGATAATTAAAAACAAAGAGCTGCCACTTGCAAGACCATGAATGGAGCCTATCGTGAAGTAAGGCATTGTTAGCAGCTCAGTTTAAGGCAGAGACTCGTCAGCAATGCGCGCACGCCAAATTCGTGCCACGAAATACGCAGCTCCATGCCTTTGCTATGGAACTGCGTATTTCGTCGCACGAATTTGGCACGCGCGCATTGCTGACGAGCCTGTGCCTTTAATTTGTCGGAAAATCTTCAAATCATCAGCGAACATCAAACACTTATTATGGATGGATTGTGGGATGTCGTTAACAAAGATCATCAGGGTGAACAGCAAGGGACCCAAATGGATCATTGCGGAACACCAGAGGGGACTGGGCACCAGTCTGAACGGTACCCTCTACCACTACTCTATGTTTTCTACCGGTCAGATAACTATGCAACAAGGTTAAACCATTGGGATGGAGGTAATTGTATGAAGAAAGTTTATGTATAGAAGTAATCGATGAGAAACACGGTCAAAGGCCTTTGAGAAATCCGTGTAAACAACATCCAACTGCCGTCTCTGGTCAACAGCGTGGTATGCATCCTAGAGAAGTGGGGTAAGATTGGTGGAGCAATCTCGGCCTGCAACAAATCCATGCTGTTGCTCAGAGATGGCCGGTTCAACATGTTGCATGATTTCAAGTTGTTTACACAGGATTTTCTCAAAAACCTTTGACATATGAGGGAGTAATGAAATTGGCCTATCGTTGGACACATTACTACGATTGCCAGATTTAGTCTATGTACAGCAACTATATTGGCGGCTTCCTATTGGTCTGGGAAAGTACCTTCAATAGTTGCGATGCGAAATTGACTAGCTAGCGGATGACAAAGTACTCCGGCACATGATTTCAGGAGAAACCCCCCATACATGCTCCGCTATAGACTTGGAGATGTCAATATTACACTGTTGTCTGTAAACGTCAGAACCAGTTATTGATATGGCTGGCATGAAATCCAAGTTGACTGGTTGGAGGGGAGGCATTTCAGAAGCAACGTTTGAAAAAAGATATATACCGATTGGAAGAAGTCCATAAAAAGGGTTGCTTTTTCGGCTGGATCAGAAGTGTCTAGACCTGTGGTTTCATTGAGGAAGACAGAGGGTAGGGAGTGCTGACGGGTCCGTGTTTTGACGAAACTCCAAAACCGTTTTGGATTCTTGCCGATATCATTGGCTAGTAAAGCAAGGTAGGATGAGTATTTGGCTCTGGACAGTTGTTTAAAATGTTCTTCGAGCTTATTTGAAGTTGGCGATGTTGTCAGGCGAGGGATTGTATTTTTTTCTTGGAGGGCACGTTCTTTGCCTTTCAGGGCAAGTTTTACTGTCAAACTAGGGTGGGGTTGGGCGGCGTGGCCGGATGACTGGAACCGCATGCACATCACTTGTGGCTGCCTCGATAAAATCATAAAAAAGAGACGTGGCTTCATTTTACAATGATCCGTTGCCTCAAGGAGATGCCATGCTGGGACGCATTCAAGTGTCCGTCTTAAGTCGTTCAAGTCTGCCTTGCGGTATATAGTTGAACACTAGTCGTTGCATTTGATGTGTTTTGGAAAAACAGTGGAGGAGTCGGCTAAGCCTGATGGACATATAGTCTGATGTGAAGACGTTGTCACCAGTTTCTGCAGTAGCTGCAAGGGTTCAAAGCACAGCACAAGGTCAAGAATGTTGTCGCCTCTGGTTGGGCTGGAGTTGACTTGCTTTAAATTGTGGGAATTGATGACCGAGTCTACAAAAATGTCTTTAATTCTTGAACCATTTGAGATGGGTATATTGCAGGGAGGGGAGGTTGAAATCACCTACAATACAAATGGAGGTGTAATGACGAGATGCCTCAATGAGGATGTCAGCAATCAATTATTCCAGGGGTTGTGAACCGGAATTCGGTGGTCTGTAGAAAACGCCGAGCAAGAGCTATTTCTTTGAGAAAGACGGATGTCTAGCCACAAGAGTTCAAGCTCGGCACGTTCGAATTCTGCCCTCCTACGGCACTGTAGACGGCTGTGGCATCCCAACAGGACGCCTCCATCACGAGCACCATCCCTGCCCTTGCGAAAAATGTTGTAGTTGCATGGGAATGTTCAGTTCTGAATCAAGCACGTCATCAGTGAGCCATGCCTCAGTGAATTCAAAAATGTTGAAGGGTCCAAGGGGTTGTATGTGCATGGGCAGTAAGAGGGCCATGCAGGACATCCGGCTTGTCCTTTAAACTTCTAACATTTTAAAGATAAAGTTGGAGAGAAGTACCAGATGGTGAGTGGTTATTTGATGATTGAGTTCAATGTCACCTGACAAAATTATGTAGGGTGCAGGAGAACTTGCATTTTTGTGTGTGCAGAGTGAGAGTGCATCTTTGGTTGCGTAAGGGGATTATCTGGGTGCAGTCCACTGCATAATGGAGTCGCTCAACCGTTGACCAGCTGTGGTTGTGTAGGCCTACTACTGTGTACATGTAGATGTACATGACCAAATTCTCGATGAGTTGGACACAAAACCAAATCAAAATCTCTCCAGCATTCACTTCTGGTGGATGACAAACTCTTCAAAAGTAGATATCTGGCATCTCTGTTGCATACCATATACATGACTTGTGAGGCACTTTGACAATGATAAACAGCAAATATGAGCAGAAATATGAGAGCATAAAAACAAGCGTGTTGACTGGTCGCCATAGTTTAATGCCTGCCACGCATTTTTAATCAAATTAGCAGTAGGCCCCCGATTACTAATTTGTATATGGAATACAGAGCTTTACCAATCGCAGTTTCAATATCTAAAACCAGCAATGATACGATTGCCACACTCTGTTTCAGATGAACCCAGTTTACCTAGTTTACTTTAAGGAAACATTTCGGGCAAAGACTTGTTATTTTTTTCCATGTCCTTTTTATGTAACGTAACTAACTAAAGTTAAAGTTCTTGATATCACTGACAGAAATGTGTCTCGTGATTTGATTTGAGTAGGTATACTTTATATGTATTTATATTTTGACACCATCAAAATGAAAAAAAAAAGTTCGCATGCACCTTCATATACCTGAAGCTCTTTTTTTGTCTTGCCTTTCATAAAATACTGTAATAAGTTGCAATGAAAATACTTCGCAAAATGCACATGAGGCATTTAATTAGGGAATAAAAGTGTTTTGCAAGTCGTACGATAAATTGGTCTACGATTTTTCGTGCGATTTTTTGGGCATCGTAGGATGCTACGGGCTACGATGTTTGTGTTTACATTATTTACGAGCATCGTGTAATTTCTTGTATTGGCCCTCGGGGGCAGGCCGGGGCAATTCCGTACAGAGGCTGCTCGGAGATTGTACGGAAATCGTGCAATTTCAGTGCAGTAGCCGTGCAGTCTCCGCAGCCTCCGCCTCAAGGCAGCTGCACAGCCATGGTGCGGGAGCTGTGGGGTTGCCGCGGGATGACTGCTCAATTTCACGGGTACTGCACGGGCAGCGAGCAGCAACCTTGCGATAGCTGTGCGATGGCCGTGCGAATGTCCCACGAGTCTACAATCTCTGCGCGATCTTTTTGCCCCCATGTTCACCGAAAAATCGTGCGTTTGCTGCACGACCAGCGAGCGGCCTCCGCGCGATGCCCGTGCGGGGATTGTGCAATGCCACCCACGACATGTCTACGGGCTACGGGCTTACGATTTTTTTCAAATTTCTATAACTTCCCGCGAAACAAAATCGTAGAGGCCGCGGAGCCCGTGAATCCATACGAAAATCTCACGGCCGCCTCCTGCCTCCGCACGGAGGCCGCACGGAAAAGGGGATATACGGGCAGGGTACGGGCTCCGTAGACTAATCGCAGGCCAAATGTAAACTAAGCATTAGTAATAATTGAAACGGACTCATTTAAACGGTTTAATACCTTTCTTTTACATTTTGCTGGCTGCTGGGTATTTTTTTAAATGCACTGTAACAGAAAATCTTAAAGTTCATGAAATATCACGAACGGTTTTCCTTTATAGGTTTTCCTGGCCAATTTCGCAAAATCGTCATTCGGTTTTGAAGCTCACTCGTTTGTTTTCGTGTGAATTTGAACATACATCCTCGAACCCAATTCAATTCCACGAAAAGGCATTTGTTTTCATAGTGTGAACATTCCATTTCAAAATGGGCGACCAAATGCGTTAATTGTGCATTAAATTGCGCAAGGGTACCCTTTTCAGTGGACTTTAGGGAAACAATTTCGTGCTCGGGCAAACAAAAATAACTTTGATTCATTCAAAATAGCAAACAAAATTCTAAACAGAGATTGCTACCCTATAAATTAGGGAAGAACAGATACAAAGTTCTAGTCATCCGTCGACATAATTAATACGAATGAACCGGAGCAATGACCGCGGCACGAGGACATTACAGAAGGACCAGTAATGTGGATATAAACCGTCTTATCGATGCATTTGAGGATAAACTCTTTAAATGAATACGGATAATTTAGGTTTTAAAAATATGTTGATGGAAACGTAAAACAAACTTTTATAGAAGACACCATTGTGTCAGTGATGATTCCATCCCTTATTTGATTAACATTTGTGATCTTTATTTATCTTTATTCCCAGTCTCCAACCAATACAACAAAACCTGTTGTGTTCTTGCAAATTGTTTGCTTGAATTGCTAAGTTGACTGCTTACAAATTAAAATGAAACGCACAATGTGCGTGCTGGATCGTGATCGTGTTCCAAACGCTATAAAAAGAAAAACCAGTTGATGGTTAATGGGTTTGGCAACGAAACATTATGCACAGTCGTTTCATTAAATGAATTATAATTAAATTAAATGCTTGCCTGGTGAAAATAAACTCGAGTCCGAAGAATCTCTAAATATGTCTATTTGAATGACCGTTTCAACAAAACGATTGACGATTTTGCAAAATTGGCCGGAAAAACCTATATTATTTTTTTTAAAAAATGGAGCTGTTCGGCTCCATATATTGCCAATAAAACAAAACCTCACATATAAACAATACAATCTTTACAATATTCTAACTTCAAATTATTTACAAAATTAAAATCAAACTGTGGTCGAATATTAAATTCTTACCAAAAAAAAAAACCACCACCACCATCAAATATCACCAACACAAAACCAAAAAATTACCAACAGATATTGTCCAATGCAAAAACGATGCTTCAAAGACAGATCAATTTCTCAGTTCCTTTCGACCAAAAAGTCTTTGAGTCAATAACAAAATTATCACGTGTACCTAGCAATCATTATTCATTTATTCTATCCTGAAACAGCAAAATCATGACCAATCCCGATTCGTTCCAACTCCCCCCCCCCCCCCCCCCCCCACCCCCGCCTTGATTCACTTTGTCTCGTCTCGGAAGGAGTTGTAATTTACTTATTTATTTTGGCAAATGAACTCTTCATGTAAAGAAGAATGTCTGCAGAAAATTTAGCTATATGCCTAGATGTAGCAATGCTTCAGAAAACTTAAAATATATGCATGGTTTTTGTGAATGGTAAGTGAATGGTGAAAAAATGTGTGCCCTCAAATGCACTTTTTTTAAAAACCACCTTCAGTTGTTAATTTCTTACAGAAAGTAACATCTTTGACAGAAATAAATGTAGTTGGTGTCTGTTATCACTGCTATCAACATTTTTTAATACCAGTAAGTTGTTGTTTTTTCTTCTTTGAACTCATGTTGTAAATGTTTGCATCATTACAAATGATATCAATGGCTTTAAACTATACAGGTAGGTCAATAGATTTCATTTTAGCTGTTTATGTGGGATTTTTCCCCTGCAACGAAAATACTGGAAAATTACAAATAATTGCTGTACTAAGATGGTAGGTAAACATTTTAAGAAAAACATTTATAAGCTCAAAGAAATATGTTGGTACATGTATGTTTAATGATGCATTTTCGGGGCAAACATTTTTTTCTCTCGTTGTGTTCAGGCTGCACAAATTTTGTTTTATTTTGTTTTTTTTTGCTTCGGAAACCTTGACTAAAGAAGAGGGAATCATGGACATACTGTCCCTCTATCATCTCTAACCTCTATCACCTGTCCATTTCATTCAGGAAAGTGACTGGGAAGTCACTTTATAATATGCATAGGCTATACATAAACCAAGGTATATCTTTCAAGTTTGAACTCATCTGGTACATTACTGATGGATTGTCTTGTAAAGGGATGGCCAGATGAGTGATTGGAGGCTGATATCAATCGATCGATTATTAGTGCCATCTGCTCCAGCCTGTTTCCATCCCTCTACATAATGAAATTACTGATAAAACGACAATGTAACATCCTCTGCTGCAGCAGCCTGGAGCAAAATTATTCATTTACCACGAGACACCAATTACAGGGGCATCATTCCAACAGATCTTGAGAAAGACATTTCTTGGAGGCTCTTTGTAAAACAAAACAAAAATCAATTGCAGCCTGCAGGAAAGTAGCATACATGTAATTTTTTTCTCCAGTTTAATCGCCCTGTTTGTAAACATATTAATTTCAAGAATTTCCTGCTCCATCCAAGCATTCATACAAACATCAATGCCCCTGACCAACTACAATTAAAAATGTATAGTATTGTGTAAATAACTTGGCTTGAGAGTGACTAGTCAGTAGGCTTTATTAGCTCCCCGATGTGAAGAGGGGAGCTGAAGGACAAGTCACCCGAAACAAATGGTCTTAATATACCTCAAATATTCTTCACTGGTTCAGAATCACCGACTACAGAAAAACGATAACGTAGAAAAAAGATGTAGGCCTACTGTCATCTTTTCTTTCAGCTCCCAGTGCGTGTTGTACCCATGCCATGCTGTCGCGAGATGCTGTACACATACGTACGTGCTGTCTACACGCTCCTGATCCTACACTCGGATGCTGAATTTGTAGAATGCATGCATAGCTTCTTTTCAAACCTGCAAAAGCCCTGAACCAACTCCACGATTTTGCGAGCCCATGGCATTCAACAAAAGTTCCAACTAATTGTGGGCCTAAACCTCATTTTCTAAAGCTTCACAAGCTTATTGCATGTATGCCTATGTTCTCACCAGGCTTTCAAAAGAAGTAGGGCCTATTGATCATTGAAGCACACAGCCCAAAATGATCAAATTTAGGATTCTTACACTTCCATCAAGTAGAAAACCATACAAAGCTATTCTGGGAAGTCATTTAGCGTATACAAGAATTCACCTCAAATCGCAATTACATATATGGTGACTACATTGCTGGAACACTGTTCATTTTGACCACAAGGTCAAGCAAGTTTTGCTGACTGGTGGCATTGCATGCAATTCTGGGTATTTGTGAAATGCTAACATATTGCCAGCTGGCAAATGACTTGAGTGCAAAAACAGGACATTGCAGTGGGGATTAGATGGCTGATTAGAAAATGGCTTTGCCAGCTGATGTCCAGTACTGTGAAGGCTACAGCACAGTGGAGTATACATGTACTACACTTTCTGCTGTGTGGCCTGCCATGGTCTTCTGGGACCAGCCCATGGATTGCTACACAGACCTTCACAATTTGCTCTAGTACTTTCCCATCTGCCAGGCTTACGAATTACAAACTGTGGTAAACAAATTAGGTTCTCTATTTTTTCCCTTTTTGGCCATAAGGGATGCCATTTCAACCTAGTAAACACTATACTGTGAAAATGATTTCTAGTAAACTAACGGTGTGATGCCTACCTACACGTTGATCCCGAGCTCGGAGTTGGACACCAAGCTCAGGATCAGCTCCGAATCACAATTAACTGAGTGTAAACGCTCTTGGGAAGCAAAATTTACCCTGGATCAGACCCCGAGATTTTACCTTGCTTCTGCAGGATCGAACCCCGATCTCAGGAGTTACACTCGATTTGCCTTTGCCGAATCAAACTCTGCAATTTCCAAAAAGGCGATAGTTGAAGCTGGGTATAGGTGCATGCTAAGTGTAAACGCAAAAGGTAAATTAATGAGACCCGGGTCTGATTCGCCTTTTGGGTAGGGTTGAAGCCCGCAATTGCTGGAACGAACCCCGCAATGCATAGTTCCGACCTGTCAATCAAGCCGAACCCGCGACCAATCACAGACGGCGCCCACAAAGGTCAAAGTGATGCAATCATCGATCACAATCACGCAATGTTTTTGCCCATACAGTTTGTATGTTGTATGCGCCAGTGACCGGGTGAATTTTGGTTTCAATGTGGGGCGATTCGCTGTTCAAAGCGCATTTTTATGAATATATGTCATCCCTGCATTACTAGCCCTTGGCTCAGTGTGTGCTACGGCAACTGTCGACCCTAAAACATAAATACCTTTGAGTTTTCTCCAATGAATCTGTGCTTTCCATGCCGAGTCCCGTTGCTTTGTACGTACATGTCGCCATTTTTTTGCGATGGCTTGTGAGCACATAGCAACAATATCTAAGGGGCGGGGTTAACTGGGCAATCTCGGAACTATGCATTGTCAAGATCGCATGTAGTGTAAACGATATTAGAATACTGATTCGGCAAATCGAATCCGGCGCCAGTTCTGCAACATTTAACAGCCCACGCATGCGCTGCAGTCACAATTAGCGGTGAATTTTGCGGTTGTAAACACTGGTAAAGGCGAGTTGAAGCCGAATCGAGGTGTAGTATAAACGCGGTAAATGTTCAGTTTTGTGGGCGCAATAAAAATGCTAGGTCCGTAATTATCCACCTGTGCCGTTTCGAGTACAAACATGGTGTTACATGTAGTTTGCGGTTAATCTTTCCAACATCCGCTCGACAACCGTATAATATACAGCAGGGGAAAACGTGCGTAATTCCAGCAGGCTTCTACATAGACTGGTTCCCGCTCCACATATTCCACATACAACAAATGAATATGAGGACCGGCTACTGTGGTGTTTAAAATAACACTAAGCATTACGTCATGCATTTATTCTTAGGAGCGCATTCATAACGCGGCACGAGTGTATAACAATTTTTAAAAGGGTTATTCCATATTTGGCCAATACAAATTTAATATAGGCCTATTAACCTTAAAATATTACCGTTGCCCACTATAGCATCAAAAATCAAATTCAAACCTTGTCTGCATCACCGTAAATAAACACGCGGCGAAACAATGACGAATCGTACCAGAAGATTAACGATAACGTCCGGACGTGCATTCGGGAAACTTCGGGAACCATCGGAAAAAGGGGGAATTCCTCCTGTTTCAAAATGGCGGACAAACATGTATACTGGCGGTTGCCGGACCTTACAATCAGTCTGGTGATCTATTTTTTGGGGTCCGGGAACCAGACTAGATTCTACACAGTAAACACCTGTTTGAGGGTGACACAGAATAATGCGCATGTGGGAACTTTTAACGGCCGTAGATGTGTGTTATATTTGGCGCGCTTTTTGGTGTCGAAATCGTATGATAGGCGTTCGCGTGGTATCGACTAGTCGTAACAATAATTCAGCGTCAGTAATCGATACTAGAATGCAAACACGCGCCGCCGTACTCGCTCCGTTCGCTCGTGTTGACTTACGTTGCGATGTGTGTTTTTAAAATTTAAATTATGGTCCAAATATGTTTATTGCCCGAATAAGTTTGTAAAGACTATTTTGTTCAAGAATCTGGCTTTATTCGACATATATTGCTTTGTCAGGGAAAATGATGGTTTTGGAGAAATTTCTGTAAACATTTTGATGAAAACAATTATAGGCCTATTTTGTGCGTTTTGCAAATCTACAAGATGACCTAAAATGTCTAACCATGTCTCATATACATGTTCCCCAAACGGGATTTGCAGGGGGAAAAAGCCTTATCTAGGACCCAAAATTTCATTTGAATGCCTGGTCCAGTTTTATTTTTCGAACCACTAGCGTCGTCTGCTAGCGACAAACGTTTGCAAATAGTCAGCCGATCCTTTTGGTCTGGAAACCAAATTAGTTACATGTATATATGCCCGTTATCTCTACGAGACCCAGACCGGCGTGAGTATTGTAACGCCGGTCCCAATCGGCCAGCAGAGGGCGCCAGCACAACTCCACATTGAGCCCGGTTGACTTGCTGAGGGCGCTAACACGGCTCCACACGGACTGGTTGGTGCGTAGACTGGTTCCCGGTCCACATATTCCACATACAACGACTGAATATGAGAACAGGCTACCGTCGTGCATTTATTTTTAGGAGCACATAACCGTTAATTTTCAAAACGCGCTGCGCGCTATATGGCATGAGTGTACAACAATTTCAAAGGGGTTATTCCATATTTGACCAATACAAATTTAATATATTAACCTTAAAATATTAAATATGCCCATTTTAATATACATGTAGGCTAGCATCAAAAAGAAAATTCAAACCTTGTCTGCATCACCCAGTGAGCTCCATACTGTACATGTAGTTTTAATCTGCTGTTGCAATCCCGTAACTATATAGCCATTCATTACCGTAACTATATCCACTGATAGTCTCTGCGTAGTTTTAAATCCGTGGCATCACCATAAATACACACGCAGCGGCACGCGTACGTGCACACGACGTCAATTCAAATTCTCGAAACAATGACGAATTGTACCTGACGATTAACGGTAACGTCTGGACGACCGGACGTGCATTCGGGTAACTTCGGGAACCTTCGGAAAAAGGAGGAATTCCTCCTGTTTCAAAATGGCGGAATTGGCTGCTGCCGGAACTTAAATTCAGTCTAGTCAAAACATTTTTGGTCCGGGTACCAGACTAGTTGGTGCGAGCCCCCCTGCTGGAAGGTTGGGACACCCGTCTCGGCGGGAAACGTTTCCTGAGCGCGATTGTAGTTTTTGGTTGTCTTGAAGCACGAGTGTCAGAATAAACGTGGAGTAAATTGTTTCTGAATACAAGTATTCCTGTGTGTTCTTCCCTGTGTCGAGTAGTAGATAACAAGAGGGAGTAATTCTTGTTACAGTATCGTATATTGTGTAGGCTATTGTGCTGTACAAGTAGTTGTAACCGATACGGTACGGTGGGTCAGAAAATTCAATTATTTGACTCCGCCAGTGTCAAAGACACAAAAGAAAGGAAACAGAAGTGTATGCACAAAGAAATCTGGTATCAACAATTTATGTACAAAATGAGTATTAACAGATAAAATTAAATCGAATAAAGCGACTAAATCAAATAAGCCGCGACTAAAGCGAATACATCGACAGTCAACTGAAAGATATGAAGATGTTCTTCAGATATATAAACCGATGTGTAAATATGACGGGCACGAAATGCAACTACATATGTACTATACTGTACTGGAGGCACGTCACTGTAACATGCAGTTGTCCCACGACTTGCCAATGTTTGAGTAGGCATATGTAGAAATACATACAAAAGTCATGAGTGGCTCTGGGCAGACTGAATAGAATCCTGTTTTTCAAATCCAATCCACACCTAAAAAGGTTGGGGTCATGTGAATAAAAACATTTCATGCCAAATTAGGTTCCTATAGATGAACAAGTTCTTGCACCCTAAAAGTGGGGTCATGATGAGAGCCTAGAAAGTTCTACTTCAACAAAAAGCAATATAACAAAAGGCTGGAATGCAGTACAAGTTAGTAAGGGACAATACAATGAAATGTTGACCTGGATGAATGTATTGACTGGGTATAGTGCATTCCAATGTATTCTCTGGAGATAAGCTGCAAATAAAAATAGCCCTGGGTAGGAATTGTGAATAGAAAGAAAAGGGCAACTCCAAAGCTGGAAGGAAACGTTTGTGTGGAGGTCAGGGGAGGAGAAAAAGTTTGCAAGGTCAGGGATCAGGTGACCCAAAGGTAGACTGGTCACACTCGACACTGGGATTTGTTTTTGTTATAAAATGTTTTTACTGAGGCATGTGTAGACAAGGTTCTTCAAAAATAGACTTACAATATGGAGACTATAATATTACAAGATAGCAGAAATTCATGCTTGCTTGTCGATCTTTACTATGGAATTTCAGAATATCTATTAAGGAATAGATATTGAGTGAGATCCTTACTCGCCGACTGCCTCGCTTCAATATATCATTGAAGATGGGTAATACCCTTCGAGTGCAGGCATAAGGATAGATTATGCAGAAAACAAGAACAACAGATTAATCAGTCTGTCCCTAATATATAACTAGAGAGTGGAAATTATTCCGACAGACTAAAATCAACTCCTTAAACTGCAGTACATAGATGTAAGCATGACGAGCAACACAAACATTCTGTAAGAATAAATCTCCAAATATGTCAGTGACCTCTCGATGAATTAGAAATAAGTCTATACTTGGGTTAACACGAGTCTATATTAGGCTTATGATGAATACTGAAAATTATTGTCTATCAGTCTTTCCGACGTTGCAAAATACTACTTATGTTGATTCTATTCATCCCTATCCAGGTTTAGTACATGGAGAAGTTTATTCCACTGAATAAGGATCCATCGGTGATGGTAGACAAGAAACATGAGACAAAATGCAGCTAGTAGTCCCACACAGTGATCCTTGCTGACCCTTGAAGCGATGTTTACTGCGAGACTGAATAATACGAACAAAGTATTAATACCAACAAGAAAATAGAGGATATGCCTGTGTGTATTCAACGTGACGGTCTGTTGTGAAGTTACAACCGATCGTGGTTCCCTCGCAGGGTTACTGCCCTTAGTCGTTCGCTGTGATCGCCTTAAGACTTGTGGAGGCGCTTTTGGCAGTTTACGCCTTCCACGTGATGACGGACGGGATGTTGTTCCTTCTGATGGAGGTGAATCTTCACTTTTGGAGGTGAGCTGGGTATCACAACTCCAATGTCTAAAGGTGAAGAATTATCAGAATCTGATGATTCCTCCACAGGAACATTTATCGGAGATGCCGTGGGTGAAGATACCTGCATGTACCAGATGTGAAGGAATCGGTTTTAATTCCAATGAATTGACTACCCTTCTTGGCCCTGTACCATCTGCCAACTAGATGACATAGACGAAGGACAACTCGTCAGGATTATCCACAACCTTGTAAATTTCAGAGAAATAATAATCTTGGATCTTGGAACGGCCCTTCGAGTGCTTCCGTAACAGAACAAAATCACCACAAGCAAG
The DNA here is from genome assembly GCA_037783545.1 of Henricia sp. BOLD:AAB3569. Lineage (NCBI taxonomy): Eukaryota > Metazoa > Echinodermata > Asteroidea > Spinulosida > Echinasteridae > Henricia > Henricia sp. BOLD:AAB3569. The sequence continues at coordinate 779,969 of JBBELK010000611.1, read as the reverse complement.
TTTGTTAGGATTAGCCCGTCTATCAAAATGTTGCTTACTTTTGGCAAGTTCTCTGTCGAGTGCTGTTTCCGCCAACCTATAGGCTTCCTTCAGTCGTTGTTTATGCAATATGACCCAGTTGTCATCAAGAACATGTTGGTGTCGGCCTAGGAGAAAATCTACTGGTAAAGCTGGGTCTCTCCCAAACATTAGATAGAAAGGAGAAAAACCAGTAGATGAATGCTCTGTCGCATTGTAAGCAAAGATCAGTTCTGGTAAGTATTTCGGCCAAGATGATTTTTGGGCGATTGAAAGAGTACGAAGTAGGTTGTGAATTGTTCTGTTAAATCTTTCACACTGGGCGTTACCTTGCGGATGATAAGGCGTGGTACGAGTCTTCTTGATGTCACATAAGGCGCAAAGTTCTTTGATAAGTGTGGACTCGAACTGTCGCCCTTGATCTGAATGGATCCGTTGAGGTGCCCCATACTTCAGAAACCACTCCTTGACAAGTGCTGCAGCGGTAGTTTTTGCTGTTTGATCTCTAGTGGGCACAGCTATGGCGAATTTGGAAAAAAACATCAGTGACCACAAGGACGTTCTCAATTCGGGAGCTAGATTGTTCTAAAAGTGTAAAGTCGATAGCAATGGTTTCCAATGGTCTTGTTGCAACAAGGTGCCCAAGGGAATTCCTGTAAGGGGGAACAGCTTGTTTAGACACCAGACAACGTTTACAATTATGAACTTCTTTACGTCACGGTACATAAATGGCCATGCAGTAACATCGATGTCTTGTGAGTGACATTGTTCCCTCCCCGCCCTGGTGACCGAAGTTGTCATGTAGACTGTGTAAAAACACAGACCTCAAGGAAGTTGGTAACAGAAGCTGATGCAATGATCCCAACTTGGGGTCACAGACATCTCTGTACAGAGCACCATCCACAATAGAAAAATGTTTAACCTGACGTAACAGAACTTTAACCTCATCAGACTCAAGTTTGCGCTGAGAATGGCTGAGGGTATCAAGATACTGAGAGGAATGTAGTTCTAGATAACAGGAAATGTGAGGATCTCTAGATTGTAGGTCTCTCAGTTCGGAAATGGTATAAGATGGAAATGTGGATGTTGTAGAACACTGTTCTGAGCACACCCTGGCAGGACCAACTTCCAAAGATTGCTGAGAGATGTTAACTTGCAGCTCAGCTCAGTATATTGACCTGTTGACGAACAAGAACTGGTCGAAATTTCAGCATTGCAACTACAGCTTCCTCTGAAGTTTCGGCTTCAAACTGTCTAGAGAGTCCGTCAGCATTCCGGTTAGATTTACCTGGCCTGTGGATGATGTTAAAATCAAAAGGAGCCAGGTTAGCCACCCAACGTTGCTCTACTGCACCAAATTTGGCGGTGTTAAAATGACAGAGAGGATTGTTGTCAGTACGTACTGTAAAAGAGGTACCATAGAGGTAGTCCTTGAACTTTTCGCTAACGGCCCACTTCAGACCTATAAAGGTTCGAGTTTCAAGGAACCGTAGTTTTGCATACTGCGATCAGATCCTCGCAGGCCTCGACTAGCATACGCTATAATAGTCCATGGGCCACGACAATTGTCGGTACCATATTGGGGGACAAAGGCTCATCATATTTTTTTGAAAGATGACCACCTTGGGCACATTTTTTTGGATGATGGACATTCTCAAGTGGTATAGTTTTATACCATTTTGGTGAAAAAAACATGGTTTTTGGGACAAAATCACGTTTTTCCTTATAAAAAGAGTTTGCAGGCTTAAATAAAAAATCTAACAAGTGGATATTGTGAGCAGTGGAATCGTTGATTTTTAAAAATGGTTTGTTTCATCTTTTTTTCAATGGTTGCCATGGCAACAGCCGTTTTGGGGCAAAAAACACCATTTTTGGTAATAAAACTTAAAAAAATTATATTACAGGATTCATATGGAATATTGGGCTACTTCCAACAGCAAACTCATTGTGAGATACCCAGGCAGTTTTTAGGTACCTTAGAGTACAGTACATGTAGGCATAAAGGTACATTTTGGGCCAAAAACAACATTTTAGAATTGCTGTTTTGGGACAAAATCACGTTTTTAAATATTTTCCTTTAATACAAAAATAGTTTGCAGGCTTAAATGAAAAATCTAACAAGTGGATATTATGAGCAGTGGAATCGTTGATTTTTTTAAATGGTTTGTTTTATCTTTTTTTCAATGGTTGCCATGGCAACAGCCGTTTTGGGGCTAAAAACACAATTTTTGGTAATAAAACGTTACAAATTTATATTACAGGAATCATATGGAATATTGGGCTTCTTCCAAAAGCCAACTCATTGTGAGATACCCAGGCAGTTTTTAGGTACCTTAGAGTACAGTACATGTAGAAACGCGGCTAGCAACATCGAAGTGCGCATAATCATTAGATTAACCAAGTAGATTACCATTGTCCTTCAGAATGATTAATTGGTGGAAATTGTTGGGGCGGGCTTAAACGCTCCTGGATTGGTATATTCCTCAACGGCCATGATGTTTTTGTCTCAAAATGTACAATTCCGCCTACATGTACTGTACCGAAAAACTGCCTGGGTATCCCAGAATGGGTTTGACGTTGGAAGTACCGAAATATTCCATATGAATCCTGTGATCTAAATTATTAAAGTTTTATTACCAAACATTGTGTTTTTTGCCCCAAAACGGCTGTTACCATGGCAACCATGAAGAAAAAGTTGAAACAAACCACCTAAAAATAATCAACGCCCCACTGCTTACAATATCCATTTTTTAAGATTTTTCATTTAAGCCTGCAAACTCTTTTAATAAGGAAAATCTCAAAAAACGTGATTTTACCACAAAACAGCAATTCTAAAATGTTGTTTTTGGCCCAAAATGTACCTTTATGCCTACATGTACTGTACTCTAAGGTACCTAAAAACTGCCTGGGTATCTCACAATGAGTTTGCCTTTGGAAGTAGCCCAATATTACATATGAATCATGTAATATGAATTTTTAAAGTTTTAATACCAAAAATTGTGTTTTTTGCCCCAAAACGGCTGTTGCCATGGCAACCATTGAACAAAAGATGAAACGAACCATTTAAAAAAATGAACGATTTCACTGCTCACAATATCCACTTGTTAGATTTTTCATTTAAGCCTGCAAACTCTTTTTATAAGGAAAATATTTAAAAACGTGATTTTGTCCCAAAAACCATGTTTTTTCACCAAAATGGTATAAAACTACCACTTGAAAATGTCCATCATACCAAAATATGTGCCCAAGGTGGTCATCTTTCAAAAAAATATGATGAGCCTTTGTCCCCCAATATGGTACCGACATCCATTTTTAGGGGTATTGGCCCATGGACTATAACCCGTTCCTTCCCGTCTTGAACCTGGGACAGAACAGCACCTAAACCAGTAGAGCTGGCATCAATGTCGACGATAAAGGGTAGGTTGAAATCTGCGAAGGCTAAGATGGGCATAGAGAAAAACTTTGATTTCAACTCATCCATGGCACTCTGGCAGTCCTCTGTCCAACGCTTCTGAAAGTATTTAGATGAGTGTTTCTGGCAATCACCAACTAAAGCATGTAATGGGCGAGCTATTCTAGAGAAGTTAGGGATATACTGCCTATAGTAGCTAGCAAACCCAATAAATGACCGTAGTTGCTTCACTGTGCGTGGCGTTGGCCATTCCAGGACGGCTTTAGTTTTGTCTTGGTTGGTAGAGATCCCGTCAGCAGATAGAACATGTCCAAGATATTCTATCCTCTTACGAAAAAGATGACACTTAGACGGCTTCAGTTTCAGGTATGCTCCCGTAGTCTGGTGAACACCAGATCAAGATGAACCAGATGATCTTCAAATGTCTTTGAATAAATACAGATGTCATCTAAATATACAAAAAGCATTTGATAGATCAAATCTCCCATGCAGCGCTGCATCAATCTTTGAAAAGTCGCTGGGGCTCCGCAAAGGCCAAATGGCATACGGACATATTCGTAGAGGCCCATCGGTGTTATAAATGCTGTCTTCTCTTGGTCTGTTTCATTTAATCGAATCTGGTGGTATCTGCTGGCAAGATCCAGAGAAGACAATAATTTAGCACCTATTGGAGCATCTATAAGCTCAGATATGCGGGGAAGTGGGAAGGCATCACGTTTGGTGACAGCATTGAGACGTCGATAGTCTATGCACATTCGCAAGGTGCCATCCTTCTTCCGAGCTAAAACAATTGCCGCAGCATAAGGGCTACAACTGTCGACAATGACCCCATGATATATGCCTGATGTGATTCTTCTACCTCATCATACTGGGTTAGTGGTATACGCCTGAAGGGTTGTGAAATGGGTTCTGTCTTGGTGAGTTTTATGCGATGCTCCACCGTATCCGTATCTCCCAAATCAAAGTCATGCGTTGCAAAGATGTCTTTATGTTTGTGCAATAATGTATTGATCTCTGTGCAAGTTGTTCCTTATTACTTCCTTCCTTTAAACTCACTCAGGTCGACAGATACTGGAGGAGTGTGAGAGTCTAAATCGGATGTGCTCATGTCAAACGTAGGTGATGTGGTGTTGCTTATATGGATCTCATTCGCTAGCACTTGGAATTCCACCTTCGACGTGTTGTGGTTCTCAACTCCATCTATACCTCAAGGACACCAACTCGAGTATTGGGTCTCAGGATGAAACCCGACGTAGAAATGTTGTCGATACGAATAGGAAATGTCCTTCCGACCTCAACCAGAGCAGATGGTACTAAAATTCCTACAGGTAGATGGTCGCTGTTCCGCAAGGGGATAGGCTTGGAAGCACAAGCATCTATGACAACAGAACACTTAGGAGGAATGTAAACAGAAGATGTAGATGCAACCTTCACCATCGCCACAGCCATGTCTTTCAATTGGGCACTCGTCTGCAGGGTCAGAAGCGGTTTCAAGGAAGACAAAGCAGATGTGTTTGGAAAGCCTCCCTGGGTCGTGTGGTTAAGTAGTGGGTTGAGAACATTCATACCGAGCAAGCCTCGTCGTTTATCTCCCTTGTTCTGAAGATCAACAGAATCCTTGACGACTAGGAATCCCATTCCAGGTAAGGTCGGTCCATCCACCGAAACATCCAACTCCAAGTATCCAACATAGGAAATGTCTAGACCGTTAGATGTAGTTATCCTAAGACAGAGATTATCCTGTTGTAGTCTGGTTCCCGCAGGCTGGAAGTACGTTCTGAAACATTCTTCTGTGATTGTAGAAACCATAGAGCCAGTATCCACGAGACAATTTGTTTCAATGCCAGACAAATGCACTCTTAAAATCGGACAGGCTGCAACAAACTGGTTCCCAATTAGGATGATGAGGGCCCTTCATTTCCCTCTCAACCTCCGGACCCACATTAGCGAGAGGAGCTAGTTTTCCTGCTGTGCGCTACGTTTGCTGGATGATTTAAGCTCAGCAATCATTTCCTCTGCTTTTTTCAGTTTCAGTTGGTAGCATTTATCTTCTGTGTGACCACCACGCTGGCAGAAAGAACACTTCGGTATGTTTCTCCTTGGCTTGGATCTACCAGTCTCTGATGCCTGCATAGCTGGGAGTAATTAACGGACTGTCTTGGTAAGTTCATCAATTTGTAGTTGTTGCTTTGTTAGCATCTCCATCATGATGGAACTGTCCACATTCGGCTGTGAGGCGTGGGAAGCTTGTAGCGTAACCCTCGGCTGGGCATTCAGGAAAGACTCTTCAGCCCATTCTATCGCCTCACTACAAAGAGAGAAGAAGTCAATCTCTTGGTCCTCTCTGATGCACTTCTTTAAGTGTTTATGAAGGAGAATATCTAGGACACCCTCGGCAAATTGGTCGTTTAACAGATGTTCCCTGTTCTCCATCAGTTGGGGGGACTTCCGCCTTGCTCTATCAAACAACTCCATCAAGCTGTGTGAAAAGTCTCTTAGGTTTTCACCCTCCTTTTGCTTCCGCTCAAAGAAAGCACGTTGGAGCTGTACAGATGACCCTTGAACTCCAAACACGTCCCTTAGAATGCAGAAAATTTTACAAACTGATTCTCTCCCCCTATATTTCACCTCATCTTTAGCAGGACCGCTCAAATGCTGGAAGATGAATTCCACCTTTTAGTCCTGAGAAAGTAGGAAGCTTCTTCTGGCTCGGCAAAAGGTAGGTTTTGCTTTGTATGCCTTATTGTCACTATATCTCAATGATGTTAGGGATGTTCTTTAGCTCAACGGTTTAGTAACCCACTAGGAATCAAAGTACAGGGCAGGAGTTTGGCAAGTCGTAGTCAACTGCACGATAGTAACTTCAGTACCTGCAGCTAGGAAAAAGAGATACAAAACCTACGACTTGGTTAAATAAATGTAAATATGTACTCCACAATAGATATATATCAATGAATTTGAATGTACAATACCACAAGTGGGTAGGCTTAAAGCAACAATGCGTGAATTTAATCGAACATTCAACAACTCTGGATGGATAGCTTTTATGCAATATTTATGCAGTTAATCTAAACCAGCACAATTGCAATTATTCAAAAATGCAACTATTCAGAAATTTATGCCATTAAACTCAAGTTTTATCTTACGTTACCCCACTGGTTAATCTTTCAGATCCATAGACAATGGTACAACAGTTCATCAATTCCGGGATGTCTCCAGTGATGACTGTCCCGACATGTCGGACGCGAGGCTCAGGCCACGAGTCCACACCAGGATCCAAACAGGGGCTCAAGGCGAGGCTCAAGGCTCAAGGCGAGGCTCAAGGCGAATATCCAGGAATTTCCAGTGGATCGCCACGAGAACAGCTTGCTACTGACTCAGTCATGCAAGTGACAAGTAGGTATTCGCCTGCCAAGCTCAAATGGTGACAAGCACAGTACAACGTTGATGATCCGATGATGGCAACGGATCCGAAGGGTGTTCCATCCCAATGCTCAGCCAGGTCATGATGAGCCGTATCAGTTGTCGATGTAATGCAAATTGACTGTCGCTTTTAATTGATAACTATGTGTGTATATACAAGATTTCTTATAAGCGCCTTACACTTACCCTGCCGACTACGCCACTTGTAACCGATACGGTACGGTGGGTCAGAAAATTCAATTATTTGACTCCGCCAGTGTCAAAGACACAAAAGAAAGGAAACAGAAGTGTATGCACAAAGAAATCTGGTATCAACAATTTATGTACAAAATGAGTATGAACAGATAAAATTAAAGCGAATAAAGCGACTAAATCAAATAAGCCGCGACTAAAGCGAATAAATCGAATAAAGCGACAGTCAACTGAAAGATATGAAGATGTTCTTCAGATATATAAACCGATGTGTGAATATGTACATGTACTGTACTGGAGGCACGTCACTGTAACATGCAGTTGTCCCACGACTTGCCAATGTTTGAGTAGGCATATGTAGAAATACATACATGTAACCAATGTGTCAGAGAGATGTTCTGTCATGAGTGGCTCTAGGCAGACTGAATAGAATCCTGTTTTTCAAATCCAATCCACACCCAAAAAGGTGGGGGTCATGTGAATAAAAAGTTTCATGCCCAATTGGGTTCCTATAGATAAAAAAAAGTTCTTGCACCCTAAAAGTGGGGTTATGATGAGAGCCTAGAAAGTTCTACTTCAACAAAAAGCAATATAACAAAAGGCTGGAATGCAGTACAAGTTAGTAAGGGACAATACAATGAAATGTTGACCTGTATTGACTGGGTATAGTGCATTCCAATGTATTCTCTGGAGATAAGCTGCAATTAAAAATAGCCCTGGGTAGGAATTGTGAATAGAAAGAAAAGGCAACTGCAAAGCTGGAAGGAAAAGTTTGTGTGGAGGTCAGGGGAGGAGAAAAAGTTTGCAAGGTCAGGGATCAGGTGACCCAAAGGTAGACTGGTCACATAGGCCTACATGCATAAAGTGGGTGTGAACTTAGTTGTTATCATCTGCAGACTGAAATCACCATTGTTTGTTTATAGGCACGGAGGAGGCCTATCGGTATTATGTAATTTTGTCTCATTAACAATAACACCTAAAAAGGAATCCACGGGTACAATTAACGTGCTACGACACAACACAAATCCTTGCCCTAAAAAGACATCGGCAATGAACCTTGTTGGTCTGCACCGTTTCTACATGTACAATATTATTTTCTAGTAAAACGGTTCTTATAAAAAATAAAATAAGCATTTAAACCCCAAATCAATCGCTGTCAGTGACCACAAATCTCAGAATAAGTTTAGGTTCCTGGCGCAATTAGTAGTGCTTGTACGTATAATTCGCCCCAAAATATTGGGCAAGCATTATCTTATCTCTTTGAAGAAAACAAAGCATAGGCCTACACAAACCTTAAAACATTCCTTGATCTCTGTATACACATATAGGCCCGTATTTTAGAATGCTCCTTTATTTTGGCTGAAAGGGCGCCTTTCATAAGGTATCCTTATATCTATGGTCGTTTACAGAATCGACCTTATCCCTTTCCTTTGTGAAGGAGTTCCTTGAATGGCTCCGCTTCGTGAGGTGCCTTTGCTAAGGAAATCCTTAACAAAAGGTCTCCCTCTAATCGCTTCCCTGCTAGTCTTGATGCAAGACCGAGTTCGCGATCCCCACATTGTTCATTTTAGCCGCCAGAGGGCGTACCTACACTTACAACGTGAACTCGAAAACTCGGTCTTGATTACTCCGTAAGAAAAAAGTTCGATAACCTTTATGGAAGTACATGAATAATTAAACAGCAAGGTCAAACATTATGGGCGCCTGCGTAGAAGAGAAAGCGATGCCTCCATAAATAGGTTATGTGGGATGGTAACTTGCCGTGTACATTTGTACGTGTGCAGTGATTCACCGTGCCGCGCGAAAATTATATAGGGCCGTTTTCGTGCAGTGACCGTGGTGCATGGCCTGCCGAGAAGCGGCATTTCTCGGTACATGGAGGAAGAAACTTCCTCCATGCTCGGTACGAGTGCGCGCCCAGCCCAGCCCGGTGACTTCCTGTCCCCGGCCGGGGGTGCCTGTCCGTGTAGATTAAGACTCAATGCCATGGCCAAAACATTGAACAATGTTGGACAACAGTGGGAAAAAAACTAAAAATCATGAAAATTTCTCTCTCTTAGTTTTTACACCATGGTTTTTACAACCAAACTAAAATTTTACATGGTTTTATAACATTGGAAATCCAGGCTGTGCATATGGGCGCCTAAAATCAGACATGTCATAATTTTATTTCTCATTTTTATCATCAAACTTGTTCTAACATGCATTGTTTATATTTCATTTAATACAAAATAAAGACGTTTATAGTGGTCGGATATGGCATTCAACCTAAAAATTCAAATTATTTCTGCACTTGAAGTGAAATATTGAACTAATGAATCAGACAATGTTGACGAACATTTCTTTGGATAATGTTGGACAGAAGTGGGAAAAATTTAAAAATCATGAAAATTTCTCTATTATTTTTCACACCATGGTTTTTACAACCAAACTAAAATTGTACATGGTTTTATAGCAATGGAAATCCAGGTTGGGGGCCTAAAATCAGACATGTCATAATTTTATTTTTTCATTTTTATCATCAAACTTGTTCTAACATGCATTGTTTATTTTTCATTTAATATAAAATAAAGACGTTTATAGTGGTCGGATATGGAATTCAACCTAAAAATTCAAATTATTTCTGCACTTGAAGTGAAATATTGAACTAATGAATCAGACAATGTTGACGAACATTTCCTTGGACAATGTTGGACAGCAGTGGGAAAAAATTTAAAAATCATGAAAATTTCTCTCTCTTAGTTTTTACACCATGGTTTTTCACAACTAAACTAAAATTTTGACATGGTTTTATAACAATGGAAATCCAGGCTGGGGGCCTAAAATCAGACATGTCATAATTTTATTTCTCATTTTTATCATCAAACTTGTTCTAACATGCATTGTTTATTTTTCATTTACAGAATAAAGACGTATAGTGGTCGGATATGGAATTCAACCTAAAAATTCAAATTATTTCTGCACTTGAAGTGAAATATTGAACTAATGAATCAGACAATGTTGACGAACATTTCCTTGGACAATGTTGGACAGCAGTGGGAAAAAAATTAAAAATCATGAAAATTTCTCTCTCTTAGTTTTTACACCATGGTTTTTCACAACTAAACTAAAATTTTGACATGGTTTTATAACAATGGAAATCCAGGCTGGGGGCCTAAAATCAGACATGTCATAATTTTATTTCTCATTTTTATCATCAAACTTGTTCTAACATGCATTGTTTATTTTTCATTTACAGAATAAAGACGTATAGTGGTCGGATATGGAATTCAACCTAAAAATTCAAATTATTTCTGCACTTGAAGTCAAATATTGAACTAATGAATCAGACAATGTTGACGAACATTTCCTTGGACAATGTTGGACAGCAGTGGGAAAAAATTTAAAAAAAAACCATGGTTTTTTACAACTAAACTAAAATTTTGACATGGTTTTATAACAATGGAAATCCAGGCTGGGGGCCTAAAATCAGACATGTCATAATTTTATTTCTCATTTTTATCATCAAACTTGTTCTAACATGCATTGTTTATTTTTCATTTACAGAATAAACACGTATAGTGGTCGGATATGGAATTCAACCTAAAAATTCAAATTATTTCTGCACTTGAAGTCAAATATTGAACTAATGAATCAGACAATGTTGACGAACATTTCCATTTTTTTGTTTAGTTAACCAAACTGTGCAAATTTCCTTCAAGGGCTTCTGTACGTCCTATCTACAAAGTAGTTTGCTGTTGTTCCCTGGAATTCGTAAAAACAGTTTCATATCCACAAAATTAATGGGCCTTCTCAAAGCATTCTCCTCAAAGCACTGAAAAGGGTGAAATTTTAAACATTTAGCAAACTAATAAACATCAAATTTAAATTTGTTCCATTAAACGTTATTCCAGTATATTTTCGGAGGCTTATATGCAAGCAAGTTGCTCTAATAAATTTTCTGCAATTCTGCTTGCTGTAAAAACAAAAACATGCACGAAGAATCAGAAAAAAATATTGTTTTAAATAGGCCGTAAAAGGTCGATCCTTGGGTCACAACAATTTGCCTTATTTTTTGTTGGCCTAAATGAAAATCAAATGGGTCATATTTGACTTTAGAAAATGTACAATTACTTTTGTAAAACCATGTGGCTTTGAGAGACTCCTTTCAACATTAAACTTACAAAAATTTAATAAGGGCTTTTTGAATTTTGTAAAAATCTGCCCAACAATTTATAATACTTCAAACATTGTGTACAAAGCATGTGATAGTGAGTGAAATTAGTAGTTTTTAAGAAAGTGGGTGGTTCTTCACTCAGATTAATTCACTCCTAAATTTCGTTTTTTTTCTATCATATCTGAACTAACTGATGCTTGCAAGTCATTTTAGGAAAAAATAGTAGTGGATAACTTCTCTGAAATCGTTTAGTACTTTTTTTTTAACCGAAAAAATTAAGCCAATAATATGAAAAGCATGCCATAGTATAGAGGAGAAGAAAACAATCCCAGTCGTTTTCTTCCTCCATGCGTAAGCGATGAAAAAAAATCGTGACCAAGCAGAAAATGCCCTAAGAAAATTTCTAAATGCCAGTCTTTGATAGCCTTTGAACTTTTCGATTCCCAACTTGGAACGAAATGCTTCGTCTTCACTGGCCGCCCAATCATCACATCGGACCGTAGACCCGTTCACGGGTCTAACCCGACCGTACGAGCATGGAGAAAGGTTCTTTCTCCATGGTACGAGCAACGCAGGCCGGCAAGCGGCAAGGCCCGGACGGTATCAGGCGAGCCACTGAGTACAGTGCATGTATGCAACGCGCAAGATATATTGTCCGTGGACAACGTGTTTGCCTCATATCATGTTTGCCTGCATGCTGACTGCTGATCGATCGATCGATCAGCGACTGGAAAAGCACCGACATTTGTATGCACTGTCCTGTCCAGTGTGTACTCTGGGTACCAGACAGACTAGAGCTGTTGTGAAATATGGAAATTAGATGACGTCACGCATTTCAACGTGTCACACAAAGGTATGCCAAGAATTCGCTCGGTATTTTGCGAGCGATTTATACGGAATATGAAAGACTGTCTTTTCGACTGTATTTCAGGTGCGCCCTCTGGCGGCCAATGGTGAATAGTCTATGTACATCGTGTATTGCGGGCAAAAAGGCAGTCTTTCCGAAAGACTACTTCCCTGCCCGAAAACAATGGCTTAAAGGAACACACCGGCTTTGTTGGGCTATTGTTGTATACATTATTCTGAAGCGCTTTCCAGAGTAAATTAGATATATCCTGAAAAGACGCCGTCAAATTTTGCGGTTTTTTTAGCATTTTTCAAAAATTCAAGGTCATGTGACTTTTTGGAACCAGATTCTGGTTTTGTGTCCAGCCACATGAAAGTTACTTAGGCATAAAAAAACAAAAATGTTATGTTGGCGTAACGGGCCCCTAAAAATAGGGTAGGTAGGTATGGATTTTTTGTTTGTTTGTCTTTTTTTTCCTCCCAGCAACGAAAATGACATGAAAAAGTGTAAACCAAAATCAGACAAAATGCTGGCCGTTTCATCTGATTCCACATCTTTGTATGGACCCGCTTCTTCCTTTGACGATTGTATTTTCAGCACCGTGTACCCCACCTTGACATCGTCGGCGCAGCTCTGGGCGATTAACCTTAGCTGTTGACTCAAATTTATCCGTTTTAAGCGATCAAAAATGACCGCAGATCCACATTTTCCCTTGATGGAAACACTGTACGCGTCGGAACCGGGCGCCATGTTGATGCGACTGTGAAAAATACGGGGCCGGGTCGCCGGGGTCACAAAATAGTTTACAATTTTTAGAATGTATATATTTCAGTTTTTATTGTGTAAAATGCTGAAAAAATAATTAAAATAATTTATATTGTAACAAACTATTTTTTAAACACAAAATAAATAGTCAAATATTTTAAATATTGTATGTAGCTGTCCGCGCCGTGCAACAGTCTAGGACGAGGCTACCATACTTTTCATGTAGAGCTAGCTCCTTCGGTTCAGCGAGCGTGAGGCTGCTCTCTGAGTGGGAGTCGGGGACGCGACTATACATGTACAATGTATACTTGGTGCATCTATCTCCGTATCGATATCACACCTGTACATGTATGTACATGTACATTGTTGTAGAGACTGCGCAATCTACTGCTGCATGTTCGATCGTTGGTGCAACAATGTGCACTCCAAAGTTCCACGCGCGCCAGCGTCAGACAAGTCAATACAACAATGAGAAACGGTCAGAAATAGTTTCAAACGTATTTATAACTCATTTATATAGATTTTAATCATTAAATTTCTTCCCTTGAAAAAAATAAAAATATCCAGGGTCGGCCGTATTTTTAGGGTCGGTCGGGTTACGCCAACATAACATTTTTTGTTTTTATGCCTTACTGCAGAACTGCGCCAAATTCAACTCTGATTTCCCCCAATATTTATAAGTAATTGACAAAAGAGAGACTATTTATACAGGTATGAAACAAAGTTGAACATAGGTATGAAAATTCAAACATAAATGTTTGTTTCGAGAGTCTAGAGAACGGGAGCGAGCGCGTGCTACGGCAGGCTACCGTGGAGTGTAGGATATTTTCCCCGCGCAGCACGGCAAATAGCATGAGTGCACACACGGCCGGGATGGGTGGACTTGTCTAAGCCGCGAATCGAGGACGTCCTCGGTTTGTGATTACTACATAAATGGCAAGTATGTTTTCACTACACAGTGTTACATGTATGGGTGGGGGGCGGGCCTTTCATAGTTATCATAAACACCATCCTCGCTTCTTTAATTGTCGAATGTTACATAAATTAATGAGCCAATCTCGACACCCCCCCCCCCCCCGTTTCAATGTTGGGACTCGCCGCGGCGGGCGCAACTCCGAACAACATTAAATTGGGGGTGGGGGGGTGGGGGGGCGGGAGGGGGGGGGGGGGGGGGGGGGTGTTAACATCCTCCTCAACTTAGCTGCGTCAACTGTACAGAATTGCTAATACGTTTTGTCGAAACAATAAAAATACACAGGCGAATTGTAGCAGAAATTATTTTAAATATTTACCAACAATTTATTGCACAAATACATTTATTTCATTTGTTAAAAAATTATAACCCCCGTTCCGACGACTCTCCTCGGAGCAACACCAACAGACCGGCGCTTGGTGACCAAGGGTAATAACAGCGTACTCGACCCTTTCCGCAAAAGACCCGAAACGTAATGACGTCACGCGATGTTTACCGCGGTGCATTATGGGTGAAAAATGGGGCCGAAATCGCTAGTTTTCGAAATTTGCGTGCGTTGCATGCATAGCGCCTATTGTATTATGCACGTAACTTTGTGAACTTTACTAACCGCTTCGCTGGCAATAAACGTCCAAAACAAAGATCGTAAATTTATAAAATGGTTCGTGTCAACTTAGTTGTGCCTGCGTGAGTTTTAAGCCTACGACGGACACCGGAACTATGGTTTTAAACAGCTAGAATCCCCCCGTCCACATTTTTTTTGGTTTTTCTGTTTATCATGGAGGTGTATGAGTCTACAACACCATGACAACTTGTTTTTCACAAAAAATCGACAGGCTTTTGCTTAAAACGTAAAGCAGTTCCGACTCTCTTCACCCGAATTCTGAAACGCTCGAGGTCACTTGGCTTGTTTATCAACAGGGTTTTCACGTCATCCTGAGAAACATACAAAACGGCCTGTGCAGTATTGAATGGAAAATACACGAAGTGAATGTTTATCATGCCTGTTTTGTCCTTGTAATTCAAAATACAAACGTGAAAAACTCTTCATGTAATATGACAACACTCTATTATTACCTGTTTTGTGAAAAAAACGGTGAAATTGTCGCTCACAATGAAGCTCTTTTGAAGTAAATACTGGTGCATTGCGACGGGTGGTTTTGTCACGGAACGAACGGCATTCACAGCGGTCTGTCTACAGCATTGGACGGTTCACTGCGGGGGAAGCTTCGACGTGTTTGAAAATCGCCCGGTACAAGTTAGAATGAGCGACTCATTTTTCTCTCTCTTGGTAATAGAAAAGAAAATCTTTCTACTCTTTTTTTTCATAGTGTCTGGTAAAACAAACAACTACGCAGCTACTGGGCATATCTCTGGTTTTTTGGACCAACAAAATTCTTCAAAAAACACCATCTAACAGAGACGGTTTTCCAAGTTTTTTTGCGTGTAAACGTATGGAGCTAACAATCGTGTTGACTTCTCTTTCTCAGGATTGCGTCACGGGGTCACGCGCATATCATGAATACCTAATGAGCGTTTCAGAAATCGCGAAAATCTATTTTCGAAAAGCGCACTTTTGCTTGCAATTTATCCACTTAAAACCGACAATTAAAAAAAAATAAAAATCCACGTCGGCAAGAGGGATGTTTGGACTATCGAAAAAAGCCTAAATGCTGGATTTTCGTCAAGGGGGATTCTTCCTCTTTAAACAGCTAGAATCCCCCCTTCCACATTTTTTTAGTTTTTCTGTTTATCATGGAGTTGTATGTGTCTACAAAACCATCACAACTTGTTTTTCACACAAAAATCGGCAGACTTTTGCTTAAAACGTAAAGCAGTTCCGACCCTCTTCACCCAAATTCTGAAACGCTCGAGGTCACTCGGCTTGTTTATCAACAGGGTGTTGACGTCATCCTGAGAAACATACAAAACGGTCTGTGCAGTATTGAATGGAAAATACACATAGTGAATGTTTATCATGCCTATTTTGTCCTTCTAATTCAAAATACAAACGTGAAAAACACTTCATGTAATATGACAGCAATCTACTATTACCTGTTTTGTGAAAAAACGATGAAATTGTGGCTCACAGTGACTCTCTTTTGAAGTAAATACTGGTGCATTGCGACGGGTGGTTTTGTCAGGGAACGAACGGCATTCACAGCGGTCTGTGTACGGTCCACGTGTTTGGACATCGGCCGTACAAGTTATAGAATGAGCGACTCATTTTTCTCTCTCTTGGTAATAGAAAAGAAAATCTTTCTGCTCTTTTTTTTTCATAGTGTCTGGTAAAACATGCAACCACGCAGCTACTGGGCATATCTCTGGCTTTTTGGAACAACAAAATTCTTCAAAAAACACCATCTAAAAGAGACGGTTTTCTAATTTTTTTGCGTGTAAACTTATGGAGCTAACTATCGTGTTGACTTCTCTTTCTCAGGATTGCGTCACGGGGTCACGCGCATATCATGAATACCTAATGAGCGTTTCAGAAATCGCGAAAATCTCATTTTCGAAAAACGCACTTTTGCTTGCAATTTATCCACTTAAAACCGACAATTAAAAAATAATAAAAATCCACGTCGGCAAGAGGGATGTTTGGACTATCAAAAAAAGCCTAAATGCTGGATTTTTGTCAAGGGGGATTCTTCCTCTTTAATCTAAAACAATAAATGGGTTCATAGTCCAAATTGTATGTCAACTTATATTCTTAGCAACAACAGCAGCTCTATGAAATTGGCCTCAAGATCACACTTGATGTACATGTAATTTGCAATCTTGAATCAATAACATGACTGTCCCAAAGGTCTGTGGCGGCCGATCTCGCCCAGCTTGTCACCTCTAGCAGTCTAAGTGTTGACTACTCCTCTAGTCGGCAGATCATCGGTTAGCGGTCCGAGGTGAAGGCCCGTTTGGACAGAAATATACCGCCCCTACGCGTGGCTGCACTAAACCTCACCCTCACAGTAATTGTCGGAGGGTAATACATGTACAAGGAAGTAAATACAGAGGAAACGGAATCTCAGTGAACGCAAACTTTAATGATCAATAACATGTCATCTGGACCCTTGATTAAAGATTGGTTTTCCCTTTGGTTAATCCAACAGCGGCTAACTGAGGCTTCCCCGTGTGTGCATCTAAATGCTGGCTGTACTGGACGGTGCGGCGAAGTCTGGCTGAGTAGTAGCCTCGAGTCCGTTCGCGGCGCTGCACGCCTCCCGTGTACCGGTACTCCGCCTCCAAACCCGTGCGCGCGCTATCTGCGCCGAGTGGGTCTATACTCCCTCGGTCCTCCGAGGCAGCGGGTCCAAGCGCGTACGCTTCCGGCTCCGTCATGCACGGTACGTCGTACGGTAGCCTCTCGTACTTCCGCCTCCGGTAGCCTCCGGACGCCCGTGGTCTAGACTCCATCCCGTCTCCACCTCACCGCTCAGTACGCCGTCACGTCCTACCGTGCCTACCTGGCAATCCTCTCAGGTTGGCACCCGACTATACGATTGGGGACTGACGATAACGTCTTTCTCGATGTTGTTCTAAAGGCCCTGTCACAAGAAACCGAATCGCAAAAACGTTCGTAAACCTTATTGAAAAATTAATATTTTTCTAGTACGGTGGAGAACGGACATAAAATGCAATTCATCAACTTTCTCATACCGCCCCAGTACCGTTCTGTTTCCGTACCAGTACCGTATACAGCATAAAATTGTCAATTTGATCCAGAATCTAGCAATTTTGTCCGAGCCGAGACAGTACTGTTGACGAATTCACCGTTGCTAAACCTAACCATTACCGTTCTAAGACCGTTCTAAGACCGAACACACGAATCAATACCGTTCTATAAACTGCACATAACTTACCAAAACCGCACATAACTTACCAAAACCTTACCAACACCTTACCAATACCGAACGCATACCGACCGGCAACTGTCGGAAACGGGTGGATAGCGAGTGTATAAATAAGCGTCTCCGTTCAAATTAAAATCATTACAGTTCCGGATATCGACGAGAACACTACGAGAACACTACTAAATCATTAGGTCAATGTGGTGGTTCAGGGCAGCAATGGCTTGGATTCTCGCGGCATCTTCTGCAGGGTTCATCTTGGAATTCTAGTGGGATCTGGATCTGAACTGAGCTTCTCATCACAATTTAGTCATATTTATACTACATGTGTGTCATGCACGGATTTTTCGGAGAACGGTCGTGATTAGTGCGTGATAGGCGGTAGATACACGGTAGTAATAAGTTTACGGAACGTAAGGAACGGAGCGAACGGGGAAGGTAAGGTGAAGTGCGGTATCGGCTCTGTATCAGAACGTTATCCAATCGTTCGTGATCCGGTACTGGTACGCTGATATCAAACCTTGCCGTATCAGTAACGGCTTATAAACGGCAAAACAGATCCAATACCGAGCTGATAGCGTGCAAGTAACGACCCGTTGACGTGCTCCAGTTCGGTGGCAATTTTCAGCAATTCCGTGCTGTCCTTATAACCCCGAGACAGCCAGTGTCAATAACTTATCAGTAACGATAGAGAAACGATCACTTACCGATCACTCCTTATCAATACCGATTCCACATAAATCAGTACGGTACATGAACGGTAATGCAATTCGGTTTCTTGTGACAGGGCCTTAACAATGACTGAGAACTGACTGCCCGAGCTGAGCTCGCGGCTTCTTATACTACAGCCGGCAGCATCGTGCGCCCTCTGTAGTTCATATGAATCATCATACAAGTGTACGATGGGTAATTTTCGCCACAGGTCTTAAAGGCCAATTGTATCATTTGCAATGAGCCATTTTTTAAGTTTTTTTAAGGGTTGACAAGACCAACCTTACTCAAAGTGTTGATAGCAATGGTATATTTCATGTTGGAAATTGGTTTTTAAAAAGTCCTGTGCACGGGACTTTTGTACTATTCACTTGTACACAAAATCCATATATAGATTTTCAATGTTTTCTGAAGCATTGATGCGTTTATGTACAATAGTTTACCAACATTCTTCCTTGGAAATTTTACACTCTTATTCCACGAATCTGAAAAAAAGTTGTATCTTGCGAATGATACATCTATAGCCTTTAAGGGGCGTTCACACTATCGCAGAAAAATGGTTTTTGCACGCGGCTGTTCCATAGGTTTGTACATAAACTGGTTTGCCGCTTTTGCGCGGCCTGTCGCGATCCACAAAACGTTTGGAGCTGGGTCAAAGTTCTAATTTGTTGAACTTTGACTACGGTGCGCTGACCTTTCCAACGCGCAGCCAGGGACGTAACATAGAAACCCCAAGTTATGCTACGTTTACACCATGTCCCCGGCAGTCCCGGCGCCCCGGTTTGGCCAAAACGTAGCGTGCCGTGGAACTTTTGGCGTCTTTGTATTACTTTGGCTCGACTCGGCCCTAGTTGGGCCGGTGTGTTGCGTTCTACCACAGTGCGTTACGTCCCGATACGGAAAGCGTGGCGCGCCGTGCCGGTTCCGGGCCGCGAGGCGGACGGCGCGCTACGTTTCAAGCGCCGTTCCACTACGGATGGGTCCACGTCCCAGGCCGGCCTGCTAAGTTCTGATGCGGTGCCTCACGTCCGTCCCGTTCGTGTCACGTTTGTTGTCCCGGCCCAATACGTTCCCGACGGTGTGCGAGGGTCTGCTGCGGCGACCTGCGACTGAACGTGGCAGCTGTCACGTTTCACGCTCGGTGGTCACCCGGTGGTCTCCCGGTGAGCCCCGGTGGGTATAAATAGTGCGCTCCACACCTTCATTTTTACTTCGTCCTGGAGCGCGACGCAGTGAGGCGTAACTGGCCGTGAGCAACAACCGTCACACACCTTGTCGCATCGCAGTTCACCAGGCCGCATTCCAAACGTGGCGGAGCGCTAGGCACCGGCCGCGATCAGAGGCCCCCGGCACCCCAAGGTGCCACACCCCGGTGAGTCAAGGCACACTGCGGTCCGTCACGCCCTGTGACGGAAGCCCCGTCCCACTGCGGCCCAGGACGATTCTCATTAGTGCCGGGACTGCCGGGGCAAAATTTTTGACAGAGCTGCTCACCGGCCGGTGGCAAGGGTGAGCTACGGTCATTCACGTTTCGCCACCCCGGTCCCCTACGCTCCCCGACGTCCATCCCGGTGCCTCCACGGTGCTCCTCTACCGGGGCGCCGGGACTGCCGGGGACATGGTGTAAACGTAGCATTACAGGGGTGGAATTTTATATTTTTGAAAGGTCAGCGATTTGGACCTCATGCGATGCGGTGAGCACAGTGTGACCGTGTGATTTTTTTTCGCAATAGTGTGAACTCCCCCTAAATGTTACAATATTTTACATATTCCCCTGTCAATTTAACATGTATAATGGAACTATTCTTAATGTGTTTAGTCAAATGTATCTAATATTTTCTAATATTGTAAACTTACATTACATACCTTTGTGCATGAAAGACGCAGAAAAGAAAAACATAACAATTACATCGTTCCTAAAAAGATGACAGGTTTTTAGTTCTTTTTGTTTTATTTATGTTTCTTTTTATCTGTTTGGTTTTCTTTTCTTTTTTAATGCCTTAAAGCCAGGCAACTCTGGCAGGGCTTGGCTAGGTTTCAGAAAGCTATTCTGCTTTTCTTTGAAACTGTAAATGGTTATATAATTTCTTTAAGGAAAATATTAAGGTGACAATGGGCAGGTTGTCTTAGTTTCCTAGCTCTGTCGCAAATTCATATTTTTTTGACGAAATCCATTCGTGGAAGTGTTGAATGTTCAGATTGTTCACCATGCTGCTTTAAATATGCTGGAATGAATCGTGTTTTCTTCCTGGCTGCATTGAAAATGGACGAATCTGGCGTAAATCTTGCAGCATATCAAGCTCATCAGCATCAGATGATACGTCCGCGTGTTTCTTTGATCGGATTAAAACACCTGTCACGTGATCATAATTCTCTGCAACCTCATTCACACCAGCAACTGCCCGGCTTCTGTTTCTCACATTATCCTGGTTTTTGTTGGAGAACATATGCTTTATGTGGCGCTTCGTCGTGTGGACAAGGTGCTCCATTTGGAGAACAGCTGGAATATGGGAGTCAATTTTTCCCCTTGTACATATATTGACAAAAAGACCATAAAAGTGTTCATAGGCTTGCCTTTCTGACAGTGTGTATTCCTGATGTACAAGGAATCTCAGAATATCACTTTGAGGTACACCATCGCCAACTTCAGCAATCTCAGTCCCCTTTTCCTGTCGGGAAGATGGGTCAGTTCAATCAAGGCTTTGAACAGTAGTCCTACTTCCAGAGTCAAATGCCCGTAGTTCTTCACACAGTCTTGGTTGTCACCAGCACCACTGTCACTGCTGTTTTCCTTCCGATGCCTGATGAATAGGGGGAGGAAGAGGGAGGAAGAGGGGGGTCTGTTTTCAATACTGGAGATACTTTTTTCACTAGGATCACAACTCTGTGCAATGCCAGTTATCTTCTCTGAAAACAAAATATACTCTCCAACAAAAGAAACTGTGCATGGTAAAAATTGCTGTATTTTTTCAAGAAGGTGGAAAATAAACACCAAATTCACAGACAATAATCTCTGACATTGTTAGAAAAATGTTATGCACTCAAAACCTGCTCATGGCATAGTGCAGGACTTAGGCATGCCTGGGTGTTGATTTCACAATAGGGGTCCTACAGGTTGTTATGTAACAGAATTCCATAAAGTTCAGGTCTCGTTAGCAAGCCGTATAAAAGGACTACCCAAAAGTCAGAAGAGCATTTTGCAAGATTGTGTCCAGTACTCAAAACGTCATGCCGCGTCTGTCCTTAGTTGACCGTCATCAGGCCATTGGAATGTTGCGGGCCGGAATGAGTCAAAGCGAGGTTGCAGCACACTTTCAATGTCACCGAAACACCATTTCAGCACTTGTGAGAAGGCAGAGAGAGCGAAATGATGTAACTGACCGGCCAAGATCGAGACGTCCACGTGTAACTACGCCACGTCAAGATCGCTGGATCCAAGTGACGCACCTCAGGAATCGACGTCTCACAGCAGCTGACACTGCTGGGGTGATACCTGGTAACAGACGCATTCACCCAATGACAATCCGCAGGCGTTTACGTGAGATAGGGCTACGCCCATGTCGCCCCGCCATTCGACCCATTTTGACGCAACGTCACCGTCAATTGCGACTTCAGTGGTGCAGGACACATGTACGGCATCCAATTCGATGGTGGCGATTCGTTATGTTCACAGATGAATCAAGGTACCAGCTGTCCCACAGTGACGGCCGAATACGGGTGTACCGACGCAGAAATGAACGTTACGCAGATTGTTGCATTGTTGAACGTGATCGATATGGCGGGGGTCCGTGATGGTATGGGGTGGCATTACATCGCAACATCGCACCATTTGTGTCATTGTGGATGGGAACATCAACGGAGAGAGGTATCGAGATGAGATCATTCAACCGATATTGGTTCCATTTTTGCGTCAACACGGACCAGGCATTACTTTTCAACATGATAATGCCCGCCCTCATACAGCAAGAGTTGTCCGTCATGTTTTGAACGAAAACAACGTTGATGTACTGCCATGGCCAGCAAACTCACCAGATCTCAATCCGATTGAGCATGTTTGGGATGAGATGGAGCGCCGATTACGTAACCTCCTGAGCAGCCAACAAACCTGCAACAGCTTGGTAGAGATCTCGTCCAGGTGTGGAATGACATCCCACAAGACTTTCATGCGCGTGTCATTGGCTCCATGAGGCGAAGATGCACAGCAGTGATTAATGCACAAGGGGGACACACTCGATACTGACTTTGTTACTTCAATATTGGCAAGTCAGTTTTCAGCAACCTCTGAGAACACGAAGAACACATTTTGTACATTTCAAGTTCGGTTAACCATTTGAAAGATTTCATGGACTTTCATTAACAGTTTATTCCAGCGAGTTATCTGCCATGGCTTAAAAAATACAGCAATTTTTATCCTGCACAGTTTCTTTTGTTGGAGAGTATATATATCATAACACAGATCTAAGGAGATAACTTAAGCAATAAATAGTGCAACAACATACCTTTATAAAAAATGTGTACAAATTTACTATTTAATGTATGTAACATAGGACACATACTTTGTGACATTTGTTGGTGTCCTTGTTATACGGTATATTGGAAATTTGCACATACGGCTTTCAGGAAGGTATGTTGTGACATTATTCGTTGCAGTTCTTCAGCTAATACGTTATCTCCTTAGATCCATCTTAAGATATTTATTTTTGTTTTGAGAGAAGATGAATGACATTGTACAGAGATACATGTATAATCCTGGAGGAAAAGGTCTCTCCAGTATTGAAAAGAGACACATATATATCTTCTTTGTACTTACTCTGGACTAAGTTTGGTGGGTCTACTAGCTTCTCCTGAAATGTGTTAAGGATGTAGTCATGAACAATGTTTCCACACTTTTCCAAGAACCAATTTCTTAGTTGATTATCATTAGCCTCTGCTGGAGCTGCATGCCTTTTCGGGCTTTCATAAATGGTCTCCATCCCCACAAAATCCAATGTAACTTCACAGATGTAAGCGTTCACAGCAGAGACAACAAAGTCCTTATCAGCGTCGTAGGCTTTCTTTACATCATCTTTGATCTTTGTCCGCCGAATACGGTCTTGCATTGACTTTAGTGTGCCCATTTCTCAGCTGCTAGTTGTCTTGTAGATCTGCTTAAATATCATGGAAAGGACATTCATCAACAAATGAAACAACTCGAATGTTATCGGGGATAGATGGTCGAACTTGTCACAGGCGGTCTGGTGGTGACCACGTAGTCTCTTCGCACCAGAAAACCTCTCCCGGGTTAGTTGGTCTCCTCCAATGTGGATGGTTTCAAGTGGCTTTTTTGCTTTCCTGTATATATCCGCCACCATGTTTTCATAGAAATGTAAAATGTCCACTACTTCGGTGTAGTACTGCTCATTTTTAAACAGTATAGGAAGTGGAATGACTTTGTTCTTTTCCCTTAGATGCTCACTGTACTCGCCTTGTTTGGGGGCTGGAATAAGCTTCTGTAGGTGCTGGAATGTTGGAATTAACCTGCTTGCGGTACGGGCAATCAAAACTGCGTATTCATTTCTAATTTCAATGATATCATCCTTGCTTGGGATGAAATCTGTTGCAGATGCTTCAGCACAAGTTTTCTGGGGATGCAGCACCGCCTTGTTGGTGAAATCTACAGTTTGAAGGATGGCGGCAGAAGCAAATGCATGGTTCATGTGGGCTTTCTGACGAGACAGTCTTTAATCATGGACTGTTGTCATCCAATTTACATTATCTCCAATGAGCCGGAATCGTTTTCCCTCCTTAACCAAGTCGATAAGTTCACTGTTGAAGTGCCCACCAATCATTTCTAGCACCCGGGTGCTGGTTGAATGGTTGAGACAATCCCCTAGGGGCTGCAATCTGTCAAAAACCTGTAAAGAAAGTATTTAGAAAAATTAGACTTGGCTTATTCCAAAATTTGGGAATGGGGCTACTGCATCAGGTGCTGTTTTTGGCTAATAGCTATTCATGGAGGGAACTCGCATTTTAAAAAAGAGAAAAATATGTACTAAAGAGCAACGTTGGCCCACTGATCAATTTGTGACTGAAACAAAAATTGGGGGATGTTCCAAATGACAAACTAAACAGATTTGTAGTTTCTGATTTAACTGTTTGTCATGTGTTTGTTTGTCAAACAAACAAATACAGTTCAGAAAATCAAGAAACCACTGAAAATGACACCAACACTCTAAATTATATAAAGAATCCTTCTGTTGTTGGTGAGCTTACATCACAACTTTGTCATGAATATGCAAATCCTCACAATAAGGCTTGCAACTAAATGTATGGAAACTGTGAAATTCTGTGAAATTGAACTTGTAAAACATTAATTATACCATAATTTATTGTAATACAAAGCCCTATTTCATGTGTCTTTCACAAATATTATAGGGACATTTGGGACTTCACTTTTTAGGCTTATTGACCAGATTGAACAATTTGCATACAGTTTGCATACAATTTGCAAGATAAAACTTTGTACAGATTTTTGGAATAAGAGTGTAACATATCTTAGGAAGAATGTTGGTAAACTAGCCTGAAGAAATGTTAGCTACATATATGCATCAATGCTTCAGGAAATCATGAAAATCTATATGTGGATTTTGTGTACAAGTGAATGTTAAAAAAAGTCCCGTGCACAGGACTTAAAAAAAACACCTTCGGTTGTCAATTTCCAGCATGAAATACCATTTGGGACAGAAATAAATTCAGGTGGTGCTTGTTATCATTGCTATCAACACTTTGAGTAAGGTTTTTCTCGTCAACTCATGGAACACAACATTTGGTCATTGGAAACAATACAGTGGGCCTTTAAAACATTAAAAAGAAACTCATGCACAGTATGCACATGCCACATGCACATTTCTGGATGGGGTTATTGCAGGAAAACATACAGCCTTCAATATCTGTACCCAAAACAATTTATAAATGAACTGCAATTCACTAAAAGCCATTTTAGGGGGGTCCACACAGTTTGTTCAGTCCAAGATTCCTTGATTCCCTTTAAAAAAAAAGCACGTCGGCAATATGTATTTACAAAGGGTGGGGGGCGGGGGGTGGGGAGCGACAAAACAATGTTTGTTGTGCTACAGTTGTTTCCCTTTATGGGGGTGTTGGGAAGGGGAGATTATTTCTATGTTTTATTTTGTTGGCCTTTAAAGATCTAAGCAATTGGCATAAAATTAGTGATCTAAATGTAAATGCCTGAGCAGCATTACCACGAATTATTGATTCATACCAAATTACATGTGGGAATCCAGCTCAATGTTAGTCACTCAGAGTGACTACAGACAATGCTTTCTGAGATGTAGGTCAATGTCAAGATTTGCTCACTTTATCTGAGAACACCGCCACTCGATGAGGACGGTCCTACGTGCAGCTGTGGGGATTTATAGCTGAAACATGAGTCAGTTTCACTAGCTTTCGGTTCGGAATTAGGCTTATGCACATAATTTTTAGGTGTCACTGGTGAGGCTGGCAGGTCCGGGCCTGTTGATTTTGCCTTGGTTGATCGCCAGGACCGGGGGTTAATATTTGGAAACAGTGCCTCTTTTCCCCCTTTGACAGAGCCTCAACAGCGACAGGGGATTTAGCAAGTTTCTTAAACCTTCTAATTGAACGACAAGTTTTCTGACACATTTGGTAAAAATCTGCACACTTGTCTCTGATATGAATCAAACGTCTTTCGCAGTTTCTGCACAAAGTACCTGATTTCACATTTACCCCACCGTATCGTTCCAGCAGTTGCGAAAATGTCTTCTCTTTTCCAGTTTGACTGTTTATCAATCGCTTTTCCTTTGCCAATTCCCCGCATGCGACACAGTTCTGGTCATTTTCTACTAATTTTATCGGGGTTTTTAGCATCATGAAGCTTAAAAATACTGTGAAAAACCCGCCGGTACACGCGAAACACCCGTCATGCCCGTAAAAAGTTTACCCATTGTCACCATATTACGCGCGACGTGCCTGAAAGTGCATCTAAAAATAGCGCGCTGTGTGCATGACGTAATGCTTTTTAAACACGACAGTAGCCGGTCCTCATATTCAGTCGTTCTATGTGGAATATGTGGAGCGGGAACCAGTCTACAGTTCCCACAGGACAATCCGACCAATCACATCGCCTGCGGCGTTGTGGACTGGTTAATTATCAATGTAGGTACGGCACTTACATTTACTTCGAAAAATCCCCATTGAACTCCATGTAAATGCGTTTAAATTTGACAAATTGTTTATTACCTCCAAGTTTTATACGGAACGAATATAATTTCCATTTCATTTAATTACTTTGCTGTTTATTTTGCCCAGTGAATTCAAAAGCGTAAGCGTACCTCCCTTGTTTGTATAGGAGCTCACGACGTAATTTGCATAGGGTGACCTGCACGTGACTGGCTGATTTCTGCTACCGAATTCGATAGCGATTATAAAGAAAAACATAAGAATTGCCTCGCAGTTCGGAAAAGGCCAAGTGAATGAGACACTCGACGTGTGTAGACTCTACGGTAGTCACCAAATTGCCTAAATTCACGATGCCTTGTCAAAAGGCTACATTCTATGGAATTCTATTACTGCCAGTTCAGCGTCGCAAGTGTGGCGTATTTGGCTGGCTCCGTAGCCGTTTGCGCCATCAACGGCGCATTGTCGCGTCGTGCCGTCGCATAGTCGCGTCGTGCCGTCGCATTGTCGCGTCGTGCCGTCGCATTGTCGCGTCGTGCCGTCGCGTCGTGCCGTCGCGTCGTGCCGTCGCATAGTTTGTACTGTTTGTATAGCACCACTGCAGCGTCGCGTCGTGCCGTCGCGTAGTCGCGTCGTGCCGTCGCATTGTCGCGTCGTGCCGTCGCATTGTCGCGTCGTGCCGTCGCATTGTCGCGTCGTGCCGTCGCATAGTCGCGTCGTGCTGTCGCATTGTCGCGTCGTGCCGTCGCATAGTCGCGTCGTGCCGTCGCATTGTCGCATTGTCGCATTGTTGATACTATGGTCCTTAGCCGTTTACGCCGTCAACGGCGCATTGTCGCGTCGTGCCGTCGCATTGTCGCGTCGTGCCGTCGCATTGTCGCATTGTCGCATTTCGAGTGAAATGTCCATTGTTTCGCCAGTAGGTGGCGCTATCCATTAACGCAGCAGTAAGTAAGCACAGCTAGCTAGCTGCAGTATAGTACAGTGCGTGAAATATAGATTATACACTAATGAATCCCACTTTACAAGGCCAAGTGGACAGTATCCTTTTGGAATAACTATAGCCTTACAATACTCCCGAAAGAACGTGTTCTAAACGTATGACATGGAGGAAGGAACATCAGTCATCAAGGTAGGCCTAGGGCTAGGCTATGGACTTTTGTCCGCGTCTGTGCACATGCGTAATTTACCATCGGCCAGGGTGTAGGCCTTGGCCTATGTGACATTGATTTTGAAAGATTGACGAGTGTTACGTACTGTTACTAGTCATGTTCGTGTTAGGGTTAATAATAGGGAATGGAAATATTACCATGCACGGACATTTTTCTGAGACCCCATGCACTAAATCTATGGGAAAATTGTCCAACAAGTTTTTCTTTTAGTAAATTCATCTTGTTCATTTTACTTTTCCCTCCTAACATGCCTAATTTTGGTAATCACTAAACTAACCATGCTAACATGTTTACATTGTTTATAGGCCTATGTCATAACAAGGAAAATCCTGGGTGTCCGTGCATGTTAATGAATCCCCACTGAGCCTTTGGAAAAATGTACAAACACCGTACACCTTCACCACTATTTTTTGCTTTATGTTCTTCTTAACATGGTAATGCCTCCGAAAGGGTAAATTTTGTCAGGAAACATGATTTTAGCACTAAAAATATAGCTAGTTTTTCCTTGAAAACACGCCGAGGTTACCTAAGCCCTAACTTTAATTATCATGTGGTTATCTTTATTAGGACTGAGGGAACTTGTCAACATGGACACAATATCTCAAAACATTGAAATCAAAATGTGTCATTTTCTCCCAGTGACACACTAATTCCCCGGGCTGCGACTCACCCAAACCTTGCCAGGCATAACCACTAACGCATGTCCTTGAGGGAAATAACAAGCCACGATGAAGATTCAGCCTATAATTGCAGCGAAAAATGGAGGCATGCTCAATCAATCAATCAATCAATCAATCACTTCACTTCACTTTATTTCCATAGATGCATTTACACACACAGTAATCTAATTATTTTGACAATACTATGTTGTAAGTTTTAAGTACCGTTGCATGTAAATATGGTGGAAACCCACAAAAAGCATAGCTTGTCTAGTGTGGGAATCCATATAAATGTTTACATTAGTTTTCGATAAGGAATGATATAAAGTGAAATTGCAAATAATAGTGTAACCCGTATACTAACAAGGGTAGAATATTTAGAAGCCAGTCAACAACAAGGAGGAATCGATTGTTAAGCAGATTAATTTAGCATTATTAGGAAGTTAGCTATATGGTGGTACATGAAATAAATTGCAAAACTAACATGTAAGCAAAATAAACAAGCAGTGAAGTCGCAGCCATGCAAAATACAAACCAAAACTTTTAGTGAAACAATAGGTATAAACTCTCCGAAATTACAAGCTAGAGTATTTTTCTAGAATTTGAGATTTTAGTTCTTTTTTGAAAGCATTATTTGAAAGCATTATTAGGAAGTTAGCTATATGGTGGTACATGAAATAAATTGCAAAACTAACATGTAAGCAAAATAAACAAGCAGTGAAGTCGCAGCCATGCAAAATACAAACCAAAACTTTTAGTGAAACAATAGGTATAAACTCTCCGAAATTACAAGCTAGAGTATTTTTCTAGAATTTGAGATTTTAGTTCTTTTTTGAAAGCTGTTAATTTGTCTATGCATTTTAAAGGCAGTATACACCATTGGTAATCTCGAAAATCAGAGCCTAACTTACACAATATAAACACGATGACCGTAGAAAACTTCCCCATAAATGGTTTTGTCTGAAGTGCTATAGTCTTTGAGAAATGAGTAAAACAATTAGTTTTCGTCTCATGAGAAAATTCAAATCGCCCCAAAACCATTTCGCCCAAGTGCCATTTTGCCCCAAACCACTTCGTCCACATCGCCCAAATGCCACTTCGCCCCAAAACCACTTTGTGCACAGGCCGTGTTTCAGGGCGAAATGGTTCAGGGCGAAGTGGTTTTGGGGCGAAATTACTGCAAACCCTTTTTTGGCTGTTTTCTCAAAAGTTAGACGAAGTACGGAGCTGGTTTTTGCTCAGGTTGGTTTTAATCATGCATATCTTCAAATCACACAGGGGGATAAAACTATTTGTAACAGTTTACCAATCATGTATACTATCTTTAAATTAGGATGAAGTGAATTCCACAATTTTGGACCATCATATGTCAAGTATTTTTTCCCGAGTGCAGTGCGAATTTCTGGGAGATGAAAATGGCTGGCCTGTCTGGGTATGCACATGTTTATTTTACAATTGGGAATGGCATTTTTTGTTATCTGGAACATGAATATGGCTGGGTTGTCGGTTCGCTCGAGACGACCGTCATTGCTAAGTGACTCCGCGAAGGCCCCCCCCCCCCCACCAATCAAAATGGACTAGCTACAGCTACAGCTACGCCCCTGGATTGATGTCACTAAAAAAGAAATCAAAAGAAATAATGGGTAATCAATGTTGATCAATGGTACACTTTTAATTCCGAGATTGGTGACCACATGCTCTCAATCAACGACCCAACATTGACCTGTTTGCTACATTACAAAGTCATTTGTAGAGTGAAAGCTGCGTGACAAAACATGGGTACCTACAGTACTTCACACGAAGACGCTCTGTCAGTTGGTTAGATCTGAAAGTACAAAATAAAACCAAACATTAAACACAAAATATTAATGATACAAATGTGGACAAATGTTCATGAGGAAATATGGATGCAGTAAAAAGCAACTTTGCTCCATCGGGATTCGAACCGCAGACCTTTAAAGCTATAAAGCCAACTGGTGGTCTCGAATCACGGTAGTGCAGTTCTTCCTCACTGATTGGGATTGGCTATCACGTAAGCTTAGCAAGCCCTACAGAGGGATAAACCCTTCAATGAGATAACCACCCCTCCCAGAGATCATTTAAGATACGCCCCAAACCCCTGCCCGGCTTGCCCCAAGTATAAAGTATGAATAAGTGATTATTTTTAGGTATTATGACCCAGGGACTGCCAGGTTGAATAAATTCGATACAAATGTGGACAAATGTCACTCATGGACATTTGTCCACATTTGTATCGAATTTATTCACCCTGGTGGTCCCTGGGTCATAATCCCTAAAATTAATCACTTATTACTGCTCAAAATATTAAACTGAACATGAAATTTTACTGCAAGCATCATGAGTATGTTACAAACAACATGAAGGATTTGTCCTATCTCATTTAGACCACAGTCCCTAGCTTTCAATATACCTATGCCCTATACCTACCGGGTAGGGCTAGTAATTAAATAAAGGGGGGTTAGGGACAAAGTGAGACAAACTACAAAATACAAAAATATGGTTGGGGTTAGGAAGAGGGGTGATCGGAAAAACACTACATAAAAAGAAACGCGTGTGCAAGGAAAAATCATTCCCCTTGCATCCCAATGGTTTCGATAAGGATTTACAAGACTAGCCTACATCACTTCCTCCTGGCAATCATGACCTATCAGTCATCAGTAAGTACAAATCTAAATATAAAACAAAAATTGGATAGGAAAAAAATTAGGATTTTACTTAAAAAGAAATTTGTTGTCTGCCACTCTCACGAGGTCTTAGGTGATGTCTGACTTGTTCTATTTCCAGGCAAAGAATTTAGTAGTGATCATGGATTCAAATCCTGTGCAATTAGACTGGTTGAAAAAACTTCCAAGTTAGTATTTTTTTTAGAATTTAGAAAATCTTGATTTTTGTTGTTGTTGTTGTTGTAAGATAGTCAGGGAATATTATCCGATATTTGGCAAATCTGGGAACTAAATCCTTACCAAATTATTTCTTCACCAAATTGTTATTCAAGGTGTCTAGTAACATCTCCTAAAAAGTTGAAATTCAACTCCCTAGGAAAACCCGTGACAGCTCTTTAAAGTTGGGGTACCAGGAACTATTAATCCGAAAATATTGAAAAATTTAAATACTGCAGCAATCATCTTGTGGGGGTCAAATGAGAGGTTTTTCGTGATTCTGAATCAATTGTAAACATTTATTTTGCATCAGATCGACTTTTGGATGACAAACTGTGATGCTTAGCTCTTTTTGTGATAAAACGTATATATATAAACATACATATGACTGCGCATTCAATTCAAAGGTAGTAGTCCATGGGCCAGAGGGACCCACCGTGCACCTCCCCCACCCCCCACCCCCCCACCCCCCCCCCCCCCCCTCGAATTGACGAAACAACATTTTTCTAGTATGTTTGCATCTGTACTTCATTTGAACACTTGTTAACATGAGATTAACTGGGACTCACTACTTGATTTTGGATGTTACATGAACCCTCTGAAAGCCCAAGACTTTTGACGGCCATTTTAGGGTTAGGGGAAATTCAAATATCCATTGTTCCGTCAAAACAATAGAGATACAAGTTACCCCTCAAAATGTAGGTCTTGGTGAGTTCTACACAGTGGTACATGAGTCATGTCTTTTAATTTAGTAAGTAGGTCAACAGAGGTCAATTTTAAAGGGAGTTTCGCTAAATTTGGTAATCCTCGCCATCAAACAAAACTAAACGTGTAAATTAATAAAGTTTTACTACGACATGATATTATTCTGTCTCAACGTATTTTATTCGCCATATCAATACAGGTTAATTTGATTATATTGGTAGAAAGGCTTTCTGCCACAACGTGGTAAATAGGCGGGTCAATTTAGCACCAAAAATACCCCAACATAAAAACAACGTACAGGCATGGAAGGGCTGGAGACAATGACTTCTCTAATATAACTGCTGATGTCAGATGTAGCTAATTTTATTGTTCAGTAATGTGTATAACATGATACTGTGGCAAGACTGGCTGCACCACCCACCATATGAGCCGCTAAGGCAGGGTGGGCCACTCTGCCAGAATTGCCTCCCTGACAACCTGCACTTCTAGGGCTGTTTTTGAGACATGGGAATCAAAAGGTCTGGTCAGGCCCATGCAGGTTTAATCAGGATAAAAACCTAACAAACTTCAGCATGAAGCCATCCCAGCCCAGCTCTAAGCCATCCCGTTTTAGCCCAAAGCCATCCCGGCCCAGCCCGAAGCCATCCCAGCCAAGCTCAATGTCCTGCCAGCTATGCCCAAACCCCAAAACCCCAACCTATAAAGACATCCCAGCCCAGCTCTAAGCCATCCCAGCCCAGCCGGAATCCATGCCAGGCAAGCCTGAAGCCATCAAAGCCTAGCCCAAAGCCATCCCGTTTCAGCCCGAAGCCATACTAGCCGAGCTCGAAACCATCCCGGCCCAGCCCGAAACCATCCCGCCCAGGCCGAAGCCATCTCGGCCCAACCCGAAGCCATCTTGGCTCAGCCCGAAGCCATCCCAGCCAAGCCCAATGCAGGGGCGGATCCAGAATTTTGAAAAGGGGGGCCGTGAAATTTTTAAGCATGAAAATGACAATGAAATAGCGAGCGCGTAGCACGAAGCCCTAACGGCTTCTAGATGGATTCTAGATGCTCTGTGGTACGATCTGGGGCAATATTTAACCACTTTAAGCAGGAAAAGTGTGCACAAAAAGTGTGTGTTTTTTTTTGAAAAGGGGGGGGGGGGGGGCGTGCGCCCCCCACGCCCCCCCCCCCCCGGATCCGCCCCTGCAATGCCCTCCCAGCTCAGCCAAAACCCCAAACCCCAGCCCGAAGCCATCCCGGCCCAGTCTGAAGCCATCCCGGCCCAACCTGAAGCCATCCCGGCCAAGCCCGAAGCCATCTCAGCCAAGTCTAATGCCCTCCCAGCTCAGCCCAAACCCCAAAACCCCAGCCATATGCCATCCCAGCCCAGCCCGAAGCCATCCCGTCCCAGCCCAAATCAATCCCAGCCCAAACCGAAGGTACCCCGAGCCCAGCCCGAAGCCATTCCGGCCCAGCCTAAAGGCACCCCGGGCCCAGCCCGAAGCCACTGCACTCTGACCCAACCTAAAGACCTCCCAGTGCAGCCCGGAACCCTCCCAACCTTGTTCAAAGCCTTAATTCTCAGCTCTGCCCGAAGCCATCCCAGTTAAGTTCAGCCCAAAGCCATCCTGGCCCAGCCCGAAGTCATCCCACAGCTTCAGGCTGGACTAGGATGGCCTTCAGACTGGGCCTGAGGGCTTTGGGCTGAGCCGGGGTAGCTTTGGGCTGGGCCGGGGTTGCTTCGTGCTGGGCTGGGGTGGCTTCAGGCTGGGCTTTGGGGCTTCAGACTGGGCTTTGGGGCTTCAGGCTGGGCTTTGGGGCTTCGGGCTTCAGGCTGGGCTTTTGGAATTCAGGCTGGGCTTTTGGACTTCAGGTTTTTGCTGGGAGGGCATTGGGCTGGGGCTGGATGACTTCGGGCTGGGCCGGGATGGCATCGGGCTGGGCCGGGCCGGGATGGCTTCGGGCTGGGGTTTTGGGGTTTTGGCATAGCTGGGAGGGCATTAAGCTTGGCTTGGATGGCTTCGGGCTGAACCGGGATGGCTTCGGGCTGAACCGAGATGGCCTAGTTTGTTAGGTTTTTTTATCCTGATTAAACCTGCATGGGCCTGACCAGATGGGCCTGACCCCATGTCTCAAAAACAGCCCTAGAAGTGCAGGTTGTCAGGGAGGCAATTCTGGCAGAGTGGCCCACCCTGCCTTAGAGGCTCATATGGTGACTGGTGCAGCCAGTCTTGCCACAGTATCATGTTATACACATTAATGAATAATAAAATTAGCTATATCTGACATCAGCAGTTATATTAGAGAAGTCATTGTCTCCACCCCTTCCATGCCTGTAAGGTTTTTTTTATGTTGCGGGGTATTTTTGGTGCTATATTGACCCACATATTTCCCACGTTGTGGCAGAAAGCCTTTCTACCAATATAATCAAATTAACCTATATTTATATGGCTAATAAAATACGTTGAGACAGAATAATATCATGTTATAGTAAAACTTTATTAATTTACACGTACAGTTTTGTTTGATGGCGAGGATTACCAAATTTAGCGAAACTCCCTTTAAAATTGACCCTTTGACCTCCGTTGACCTACTTACTAAATTAAAAGACATAACTCATGTACCACTGTGTAGAACTCACCAAGACCTACATTTTGAGGGGTAACTTGTATCTCTACGACAATTTTTTACGGAACAATGGATATTTGAATTTCCCCTAACCCTAACGTCAAGTCTTGGGCTTGAGGGTTCATGTAACATCCAAAATCAAGTAGTGAGTCCCAGTTAATCTCATGTTAACAAGTGTTAAAATGAAGTACAGATGCAAACCTACTAGAAAAATGTTGTTTCGTCAATTGGAGGGGGAGGGGGGGGGGGGGGGGGGGGGGGGGGTGGGGGGGGTGGGGGGGGGGGGGGGGGTGGGGGGGTGCACGGTGGGTCCCTCTGACCCATGGACTACTACCTTTGAATTGAATGCGCAGTCATATGTATGTTTATATATATACGTTTAATCACAAAAAGAGCTAAGCATCACAGTTTGTCATCCAAAAGTCGATCTGATGCAAAATAAATGTTTACAATTGATTCAGAATCACGAAAAACCTCTCATTTGACCCCCACAAGATGATTGCTGCAGTATTTAAATTTTTCAATATTTTCGGATTAATAGTTCCTGGTACCCCAACTTTAAAGAGCTGTCACGGGTTTTCCTAGGGGAGTTGAATTTCAACTTTTTAGGAGATGTTACTAGACACCTTGAATAACAATTTGGTGAAGAAATAATTTGGTAAGGATTTAGTTCCCAGATTTCGGCAATATTCCCTGACTAACAGTTGGGAAGTTGATCATAATTTTTTTCTTTAAAATGACTAGGGCCTAATCTAGCATTATAATCTGCGGATTTAATGGGGAAAAAAAAATGTTCAGCCTGTCTCACATGTTTTGCACACAAGGTCTGAAGCCATGATCATGTCTTTCCCTCTTACCTCCTGATGATGTCTAATGACAAAGGTGCTTACCGGTTTCACAACTGAACAGTTACGTACATGTATCAGTCAGTGAACATGCATGCATGCTGAACAGTTGCAACATGTATTTCGTGGCTGTAGGCTGTGTCCACCACGCACCGAAATACTTTCCCTCAAATCGTTTCGGGAAAAAACAGTTGTTTTATCATTTTCCTCGAGATGAACTGTATCTCACACTCCAAAGAGTCCCAAAAGTGACAAACTTTGCTTAAAACACGCTTGAAATCCAACAGCCACGAGGCTGCCATGTCATGATGTTGACTTCCCCGAGAGATATTGTGTGCAAGCCGCGTGCTTTCATTGGTTGAAAAAGAAATACGTCATTTTATTTCTCTGGCAGCGCAATGCATTATGGGAAAATACATGTCTTGCATTTTAATTTTTTAAATTGCATTTTTCTAATTAACTGCAGAAATTCACGACCCCCAACAAGCATATTTATGCAGCGTGTCAAAATCTATATGAAACAGCTATTATTTTTTAATTCTCAGAGGGGTGCCACGAAAGTGAAAGATAATCGGGGACATTTCCTCGCCTATTGTTATTTCCCTCAAGGACATGCGTAGTGGTTATGCCTGACAAGGTTTGGGTGAGTCCCAGGGGGAATTAGTGTGTCACTGGGAGAAAATGACACATTTTGATTTCAATGTTTTGAGATATTGTGTCCATGTTGACAAGTTCCCTCAGCCCTAATAAAGATAACCACATGATAAAGTTAGGGCTTAGGTAACCTCGGCTAAGTGTTTTCAAGGAAAAACTAGCTATATTTTGAGTGCTAAACTCATGTTTCCTGACAAAATTGACCCTTTCGGAGGCATTACCATGTTAAGAAGAACATACCGGTAGAGCAAAAATTAGTGGTGAAGGTGTACGGTGTTTATACATTTTTCCAAAGGCTCAGTGGGGACATGCACGGACACCCAGGATTTGCCTTTTTATGATCTATAAACCATGTGAAAATGTTAGTTTGATGACAAAAACTAAATAATTAAGAGTGAAAAAGTCAGTTTTAATTAATATACATGTACTAAGGAAAAAACATAATTTTTCAGAGTTGTCTCATAGGTTTAGTGCGTGGGGTCCCAGGTGTCCGTGCATGATCATCTTTCCGCTTTGTATACAGCACATGCTTTGTACATGTACTACAAATAAAATCTAACCATTTCTTTATCTTTCGTTTCTGTTTTTCTCCTTTTCAGACCCACAAGGCACAAATATTAGCAGAGAGGTGTAGTTGCAATAAAGCATGACGTCAAAAATGAATCTCTGGCAGCAACGTTTTCCTGTGAGGTAAAATATGTTGTATTTCAGGGAACTTTTTTCCTCAAAAATTACAATGCCACTGGATAGCAGTCAACTACTTTATAACTTAGCGCCTGCCAGTCTGGCACACACAGTGGCGGATCAAGCCTTCATAAATTACAGGAATACAAAGGAAATTGATTGTATCCCTGTATTTTAATGAGGCTGGATCCGCCACTGACACAAACCCATGATGTTGAGCATTAACTGGTACCGTATTTACTTTTGCAGTCATTATAAAGGGGAGCAGTGGGGAGCAGTGACAATAATCACATTATTAATATACAAGATCCACCTTATACATGTAACAAGCAACACTTGAGGTCCCAAGTTGTTCATACTGGGGACAAGGCTGTGTCCTTGATGTGCATTTGATGAGCCACGGGGGAAATGAATTTAGTAATTACAATTAAACCTCGTTTTAGGCAGATCCAAAATCCATGCAATTTACTATTGTGAGCGATTTTTGTATTTTTTTTTTCTTCAGAAAATGAATAAGATTGACCTCCACCCACACGGGATTCTCATCAGTCCCTATACTTCCTGACTTGTGGCTTCTTCTGACAGAAGAGTGTGCAATTCTTAGTCTCCAAGCTTTGGTCTTCTTAAAGTAAACTGTCATGTTGCTGATTCGTGTCCTGGGCTTCCATATTGAATGACGGAAACTGCTAGACTGGAGACAATTTCTTTTCAGATGCTCATGCAACTTAGAGCTGGCTGTATGGACTTCAGTGGTGTGACTTTATTACGTCAATTGCAAAGGACAGCCACGTACAAACAGTAGTCTTTATCGTGTATTAAAGCCTTGCTTGACAGACACTTTTTGAGCATGTGAATCACCTAAGTACACTCCATGATGTATTCAAATGTACATATAGACCTACTTGAAAGCAAACAACTTCCATGGAGATGTACATGTACTAAGACAGTTCTTCGATAATCATGAATGAACCTGGAAATCTTTGTTGAAATTTATTTTGAGCAAACTGTCCAAATATCACATGAACTTTGCAGTGAGTGTTCAAAGTTAGACACTATGTGTTCTCTTTTGGAAACTCCCCTGTAAAAAATGCCCAATTTCATGCTGTTGCTTGGCTCAAAACAGTACCAATCAAGCAGATGTCCTGAGTTTAGCTAGTGGATTTTGAAAGTTCCTTTTTTTTCTGAGCTACATGTATGAAGGTATATTTGGGCTATTTCACAATAAGTGTACACTTTCAGTCCCACTGGGGGTCAAATTTCAAACTTGTCCAACTCACAAAAAATCTGTTCATCTGAAAACTTCAGGATGTATACTAATAATTCCTAAAATATCAGAGCGTGGCATTATGATTAACATGTTTATTTTTTGCAATGAAATAATGATGCGTAATTGGTTGTCTGGAGAGGACATTTTGTTTAATAATAAACAAATGTACTTATAAAGTACCACAAAAGTGGAAAATGTCTTTCACACAGTTCCACATAACTCATATTCATTTGTGTTGATGAAATATGAGTGCACTCTTCTAAGGGGTCGTCCATAAAGTACGTACGCACGGAGGGGGGAGGGGGGGGGGGGGGGTGTTGACATTGCGTACACCATGCGTACAGGGGGAGGGGGGGGGGGGGTCCAAGCCAATGCGTATGTACGCAAACCGAAAATGTCTTTTTAGTAAATCGGGAAAGGATGGACAAGTTGACCATGGCTTCAGACCTTATGTACGAAATATATTAGACAGGCCACACATTTTTCTCACACATCTCACATTTTTCTCACTCCTCAAATTAGGTTTTTCCCATTAAATCCCCAGTTGAATGATGCTTGATGTGTCATTTTAAGTAAACAAAACAAAATGCAAAAGAAATCTATACATTTTGTCATTTATTTCAGACTTAGGTGGCGACATGCGAATCGTACTACACGTAGTAGTATATAGCACTATACATGTAGTACTGAACAAATTTTTACCAATGCTGAGGTATATATGGAATGCGTATGCGTACAGGGGGGAGGGGGGGTTGGAGCCACTGCGTACGCCATGCGTACGGGGGGGGGGGGGGAGGGAGGGTCTAAAAAGTCGTCATTTCATGCGTACGTACTTTATGGACGACCCCTAAAGCCTAAAATATGTTGTGTTCCATCATTAACAACGAATGTAACAGGTTTATATCAATTTAACTGCTGTCCTGGAGAGGACAAATTTTTAACGGATTTTCCACAACCCTGAATATGATCTTGATAATATTTACTCAAATCTCACCCACGATCAAATTGTCATATTTACTCCCATCAATTGTGTCCTGTAGATGATACAAACATACTTGTGAGTACATATGTATTTCCAAACTATTCCATTGTCATGAATACCTTGTCCTGGAGAGGACATTACATATTTTATTTAACGGGAAATCCACTTTATTTTGAAATGTTCATAAAATTAACATTTTTCGACCGAATTACACCAACCCAAGTTTCACAATATTGTTGAACACTATATGTTCATGATTGATCACCGAATTCACCACAATAATGCATCATCAACGAATTATTCCACTTAAAACTAATGTAAAACTTGAAATGAGACTAAAAAATGGTGTTAAAAGTGCATGTAAATGGAGAAATTCAAAACGAATAACTCGTAGAATTATGTAAAAATAGTTATGTAGCTTAATAACATGTATTTGCAGTGATAAAGTTATCCAGGATGGGTTATACTGTAATTTACTCAAATGACCACTTATTGTGAAATAGCCTGCTAAAACAGCAGCATGAATTTGAGCCCTGGTCCTGTATGGAAAAAACGCACATGTAACAAAATTTGTCAGTGTTTGAGTCCATGGAAGCATGCCTTTGACTACACGAAATAAACGCTACATTACAATTGAACTCTGACCTCTGAGTTTTTGTTTATTATTTACATGTACAGTCATGAGTGCTTGGGAAATTTATTTTTGTGGAAAGACTAGTAAATTTATGTACGTGCCTGCATCGATGTAGCAACACAGCAAGCTGTAATAATTGCGGAATAGACCAGTGTTTGGGGTTTTTCACACACAATGGAAATAGCCATGATATTCATATATTTTCGGTACAGCTGACCTTTGTCATGTATAGACTGGTTCCTAATCCTATCGCTAACAGACTACTAAAGTGAAAACGTCACCCTTTGTGTGTTGCCATGGTTTTTGGGTCTGCGCTATACCAATGCACGTTTCAGATTACCAGCGAGTGTTTAGACCCAATTACCATGGCAACTGACGTCACACTTTAGTAGTCTATTGCGGAATGTTATCTACTCAGGAACCAATCTTTACATGTCAAAGGTCTGCTGTGCCAAATATACATAAATATGCTAATTCCATTGTGTGCGAAAACCCCGAACAGGTCTATAGACCGTATCGAATAGCCGCCATTTCGTGGGGCAGTTTCTTTGTTCCTTGAGGACATGCATGGTTGTACATATTGTGCTTCCATTGTTGAATGGTTTAAATAACAAAATGTGCCCCACAAAATGGCGGCTATTTGATACGGTCTATACAGTGAATTTCGGTTATAATAGTAGTACTGTAGTAAAATGATCTGCTCATAACAAAGAAATGTTTAGGCCCTATCATCCAATCATTGATTTCATTCCTTTGTTTTAAAGAGGTGATTGGAAACTTTTAAACAGTACCAACAGCATTACAGTCCAGAAAACCTTTCAAAATAAAATCCATGCATGGTTTTTGTGCTGAACATGTTGAATGAATGGTAAATAATTCATTTGCAAATAATTTTTTTAAAAGCACATTAATTTCTCCCACAAAGGTACCAGAAAGAATTGAGAAGTTGATCATGGCCTCAGACCTTATGTGCAAAACATGAGGATTGTTTAAAAGTGTTTCCTCACAAAATCTTAAAATATTTCCCACTCAAAATTTGGGTTATTCCTCAAATCTGCACACTCCAATGCTTGTTGAGTCACTTTAAAGAAAAACAATCTGATGAACTTGTCAACTCTTACCGAAGGTGCAATTTTACATGAAAAAAGGAAAGAATTTACAAGTCGGATCGGACATCTTTTATAACCTAAAACTACAAAACATATGAGATTGGCTAAAACAATTCCCAAGTTGTTTCCAAGTAAAATAGTCAATTTTGCCCTGCCAAAGTTAGGTTTCTATCAGAACTGCACTTACAGACGGCTAAAGTTGGCTAATTGGTCGTTTTAAGGAAGAGTGATATCCGACTTGTAAATTCTTACCCGTGAAATCATCCACAATTTGTCCAGAGGAAGAAAACAGATTCATCCTCGCATGCAGTACTGCGGCGTAAATGGATAGCGCCACCTACTGGCGAAACAATGGACTTTTCACTCGAAATGCGACAATGCGACGGCACGACGCGACAATGCGACGGCACGACGCGACAATGCGACGGCACGACGCGACAATGCGCCGTTGACGGCGTAAACGGCTAAGGACCATAGTATCAACAATGCGACAATGCGACAATGCGACGGCACGACGCGACTATGCGACGGCACGACGCGACAATGCGACAGCACGACGCGACTATGCGACGGCACGACGCGACAATGCGACGGCACGACGCGACAATGCGACGGCACGACGCGACAATGCGACGGCACGACGCGACTACGCGACGGCACGACGCGACGCTGCAGTGGTGCTATACAAACAGTACAAACTATGCGACGGCACGACGCGACGGCACGACGCGACAATGCGACGGCACGACGCGACAATGCGACGGCACGACGCGACAATGCGACGGCACGACGCGACTATGCGACGGCACGACGCGACAATGCGACGGCACGACGCGACAATGCGCCGTTGACGGCGCAAACGGCTACGGAGCCAGCCAAAAACGCCACACTTGCGACGCTGAACTGGCAGTAATAGAATTCCATACTTATGGAATTCTATTACTGCCAGTTCAGCGTCGCAAGTGTGGCGTTTTTGGCTGGCTCCGTAGCCGTTTGCGCCGTCAACGGCGCATTGTCGCGTCGTGCCGTCGCATTGTCGCGTCGTGCCGTCGCATTGTCGCGTCGTGTCGTCGCATAGTCGCGTCGTGTCGTCGCATTGTCGCGTCGTGCCGTCGCATTGTCGCGTCGTACCGTCGCGTCGTGCCGTCGCATAGTTTGTACTGTTTGTATAGCACCACTGCAGCGTCGCGTCGTGCCGTCGCATAGTCGCGTCGTGCCGTCGCATTGTCGCGTCGTGCCGTTGCATTGTCGCGTCGTGCCGTCGCATTGTCGCATTGTCGCATTGTTGATACTATGGTCCTTAGCCGTTTACGCCGTCAACGGCGCATTGTCGCGTCGTGCCGTCGCATTGTCGCGTCGTGCCGTCGCATAGTCGCGTCGTGCCGTCGCATTGTCGCATTTCGAGTGAAATGTCCATTGTTTCGCCAGTAGGTGGCGCTATCCATTTAAACAGCAGTACTGCATGCGAGGATGAATCTGTTTTCTTCCTCTGGACAAATTGTGGATGATTTCACGGGTAAGAATTTACAAGTCGGATATCA
This sequence comes from Henricia sp. BOLD:AAB3569, assembly GCA_037783545.1. Lineage (NCBI taxonomy): Eukaryota > Metazoa > Echinodermata > Asteroidea > Spinulosida > Echinasteridae > Henricia > Henricia sp. BOLD:AAB3569. Next base: position 737,666 of record JBBELK010000611.1, on the reverse strand, counting down.
CTCTTCCTTAAAACGACCAATTAGCCAACTTTAGCCGTCTGTAAGTGCAGTTCTGATAGAAACCTAACTTTGGCAGGGGAAAATTGACTATTTTACTTGGAAAAAACTTGGGAATTGTTTTAGCCAATCTCATATGTTTTGTAGTTTTAGGTTATAAAAGATGTCCGATCCGACTTGTAAATTCTTTCCTTTTTTCATGTAAAATTGCACCTTCGGTAAGAGTTGACAAGTTCATCAGATTGTTTTTCTTTAAAGTGACTCAACAAGCATTGGAGTGTGCAGATTTGATGGAATAACCCAAATTTTGAGTGGGAAATATTTTAAGATTTTGTGAGGAAACACTTTTAAACAATCCTCATGTTTTGCACATAAGGTCTGAGGCCATGATCAACTTCTCAATTCTTTCTGGTACCTTTGTGGGAGAAATTAATGTGCTTTTAAAAAAATTATTTGGAAATGAATTATTTACCATTCATTCAACATGTTCAGCACAAAAACCATGCATGGATTTTATTTTGAAAGGTTTTCTGGACTGTAATGCTGTTGGTACTGTTTAAAAGTTTCCAATCACCTCTTTAAAACAAAGGAATGAAATCAATGATTGAATGATAGGGCCTAAACATTTCTTTGTTATGAGCAGATCATTTTACTACAGTACTACTATTATAACCGAAATTCACTGTATAGACCGTATCAAATAGCCGCCATTTTGTGGGACACATTTTGTTATTTAAACCATTCAACAATGGAAGCACAATATGTACAACCATGCATGTCCTCAAGGAACAAAGAAACTGCCCCACGAAATGGCGGCTATTCGATACGGTCTATAGACCTGTTCGGGGTTTTCGCACACAATGGAATTAGCATATTTATGTATATTTGGCACAGCAGACCTTTGACATGTAAAGATTGGTTCCTGAGTAGATAACATTCCGCAATAGACTACTAAAGTGTGACGTCAGTTGCCATGGTAATTGGTTCTAAACACTCGCTGGTAATCTGTAACGTGCATTGGTATAGCGCAGACCCAAAAACCATGGCAACACACAAATGGTGACGTTTTCACTTTAGTAGTCTGTTAGCGATAGGATTAGGAACCAGTCTATACATGACAAAGGTCAGCTGTACCGAAAATATATGAATATCATGGCTATTTCCATTGTGTGTGAAAAACCCCAAACACTGGTCTATTCCGCAATTATTACAGCTTGCTGTGTTGCTACATCAATGCAGGCACGTACATAAATTTACTAGTCTTTCCACAAAAATAAATTTCCCAAGCACTCATGACTGTACATGTAAATAATAAACAAAAACTCAGAGGTCAGAGTTCAATTGTAATGTAGCGTTTATTTCGTGTAGTCAAAGGCATGCTTCCATGGACTCAAACACTGACAAATTTTGTTACATGTGCGTTTTCCCATACAGGACCAGGGCTCAAATTCATGCTGCTGTTTTAGCAGGCTATTTCACAATAAGTGGTCATTTGAGTAAATTACAGTATAACCCATCCTGGATAACTTTATCAGTGCAAATACATGTTATTAAGCTACATAACTATTTTTACATAATTCTACGAGTTATTCGTTTTGAATTTCTCCATTTACATGCACTTTTAACACCATTTTTGAGTCTCATTTCAAGTTTTACATTAGTTTTAAGTGGAATAATTCGTTGATGATGCATTATTGTGGTGAATTCGGTGATCAATCATGAACATATAGTGTTCAACAATATTGTGAAACTTGGGTTGGTGTAATTCGGTCGAAAAATGTTAATTTTATGAACATTTCAAAATAAAGTGGATTTCCCGTTAAATAAAATATGTAATGTCCTCTCCAGGACAAGGTATTCATGACAATGGAATAGTTTGGAAATACATATGTACTCACAAGTATGTTTGTATCATCTACAGGACACAATTGATGGAGTAAATATGACAATTTGATCGTGGGTGAGATTTGAGTAAATATTATCAAGATCATATTCAGGGTTGTGGAAAATCCGTTAAAAATTTGTCCTCTCCAGGACAGCAGTTAAATTGATATAAACCTGTTACATTCGTTGTTAATGATGGAACACAACATATTTTAGACTTTAGGGGTCGTCCATAAAGTACGTACGCATGAAATGCCGACTTTTTAGACGCTCCCCCACCCCCCTGTACGCATGGCGTACGCAGTGGCTCCAACATCCCCCTCCCCCCTGTACGCATACGCATTCCATATATACCTCAGCATTGGTAAAAATTGTTCAGTACTACATGTATAGTGCTATATACTACTACGTGTAGTACGATTCGCATGTCGCCACCTAAGTCTGAAATAAATGACAAAATGTATAGATTTCTTTTGCATTTTGTTTTGTTTACTTAAAATGACACATCAAGCATCATTCAACTGGGGATTTAATGGGAAAACCTAATTTGAGGAGTGAGAAAAATGTGAGATGTGTGAGAAAAATGTGTGGCCTGTCTAATATATTTCGTACATAAGGTCTGAAGCCATGGTCAACTTGTCCATCCTTTCCCGATTTACTAAAAAGACATTTTCGGTTTTCGTACATACGCATTGGCTTGGACCCCCCCTCCCCCTGTACGCATGGTGTACGCAATGTCCCGCCCCCCTCCCCCCTCCGTGCGTACGTACTTTATGGACGACCCCTTAGAAGAGTGCACTCATATTTCATCAACACAAATGAATATGAGTTATGTGGAACTGTGTGGAAAGACATTTTCCACTTTTGTGGTACTTTATAAGTACATTTGTTTATTGTTAAACAAAATGTCCTCTCCAGACAACCAATTACGCATCATTATTTCATTGCAAAAAATAAACATGTTAATCATAATGCCACGCTCTGATATTTTAGGAATTATTAGTATACATCCTGAAGTTTTCAGATCAACAGATTTTTTGTGAGTTGGACAAGTTTGAAATTTGACCCCCAGTGGGACTGAGAGTGTACACTTATTGTGAAATAGCCCAAATATACCTTCATACATGTAGCTCAGAAAAAAAGGAACTTTCAAAATCCACTAGCTAAACTCAGGACATCTGCTTGATTGGTACTGTTTTGAGCCAAGCAACAGCATGAAATTGGGCATTTTTACAGGGGAGTTTCCAAAAGAGAACACATAGTGTCTAACTTTGAACACTCACTGAAAAAGTTCATGTGATATTTGGACAGTTTGCTCAAAATAAATTTCAACAAAGATTCCAGGTTCATTCATGATTATCGAAAAACTGTCTTAGTACATGTACATCTCCATGGAAGTTGTTGCTTCCAAGTAGGTCTATATGTACATTTGAATACATCATGGAGTGTACTTAGGTGATCACATGCTCAAAAAGTGTCTGTCAAGCAAGGCTTTAATACACGATAAAGACTACTGTTTGTACGTGGCTGTCCTTTGCAATTGACGTAATAAAGTCACACCACTGAAGTCCATACAGCCAGCTCTAAGTTGCATGAGCATCTGAAAAGAAATTGTCTCCAGTCTAGCAGTTTCCCGTCATTCAATATGGAAGCCCAGGACACGAATCAGCACATGACAGTTTACTTTAAGAAGACCAAAGCTTGGAGACTAAGAATTGCACACTCTTCTGTCAGAAGAAGCCACAAGTCAGGAAGTATAGGGACTGATGAGAATCCCGTGTGGGTGGAGGTCAATCTTATTCATTTTCTGAAGAAAAAAAAATACAAAAATCGCTTACAATAGTAAATTGCATGCATTTTGGATCTACCTAAACGAGGTTTAATTGTAATTACTAAATTCATTTCCCCCGTGGCTCATCAAATGCACATCAAGGACACAGCCTTGTCCCCAGTATGAACAACTTGGGACCTCAAGTGTTGCTTGTTACATGTATAAGGTGGATCTTGTATATTAATAATGTGATTATTGTCACTGCTCCCCTTTATAATGACTGCAAAAGTAAATACGGTACCAGTTAATGCTCAACATCATGGTTTGTGTCAGTGGGCGGATCCAGCCTCATTAAAATACAGGGATACAATCAATTTCCTTTGTATTCCTGTAATTTAAGAAGGCTTGATCCGCCACTGTGTGTGCCAGACTGGCAGGCGCTAAGTTATAAAGTAGTTGACTGCTATCCAGTGGCATTGTAATTTTTGAGGAAAAAAGTTCCCTGAAATACAACATATTTTACCTCACAGGAAAACGTTGCTGCCAGAGATTCATTTTTGACGTCATGCTTTATTGCAACTACACCTCTCTGCTAATATTTGTGCCTTGTGGGTCTGAAAAGGAGAAAAACAGAAACGAAAGATAAAGAAATGGTTAGATTTTATTTGTAGTACATGTACAAAGCATGTGCTGTATACAAAGCGGAAAGATGATCATGCACGGACACCTGGGACCCCACGCACTAAACCTATGAGACAACTCTGAAAAATTATGTTTTTCCTTAGTACATGTATATTAATTAAAACTGACTTTTTCACTCTTAATTATTTAGTTTTTGTCATCAAACTAACATTTTCACATGGTTTATAGATCATAAAAAGGCAAATCCTGGGTGTCCGTGCATGTTGATGAATCCCCACTGAGCCTTTGGAAAAATGTATAAACACCGTACACCTTCACCACTAATTTTTGCTCTACCGGTATGTTCTTCTTAACATGGTAATGCCTCCGAAAGGGTCAATTTTGTCAGGAAACATGAGTTTAGCACTCAAAATATAGCTAGTTTTTCCTTGAAAACACTTAGCCGAGGTTACCTAAGCCCTAACTTTATCATGTGGTTATCTTTATTAGGGCTGAGGGAACTTGTCAACATGGACACAATATCTCAAAACATTGAAATCAAAATGTGTCATTTTCTCCCAGTGACACACTAATTCCCCCTGGGACTCACCCAAACCTTGTCAGGCATAACCACTACGCATGTCCTTGAGGGAAATAGCAATAGGCGAGGAAATGTCCCCGATTATCTTTCACTTTCGTGGCACCCCTCTGAGAATTAAAAAATAATAGCTGTTTCATATAGATTTTGACACGCTGCATAAATATGCTTGTTGGGGGTCGTGAATTTCTGCAGTTAATTAGAAAAATGCAATTTAAAAAATTAAAATGCAAGACATGTATTTTCCCATAATGCATTGCGCTGCCAGAGAAATAAAATGACGTATTTCTTTTTCAACCAATGAAAGCACGCGGCTTGCTGCACACATGATCTCTCGGGGAAGTCAACATCATGACATGGCAGCCTCGTGGCTGTTGGATTTCAAGCGTGTTTTAAGCAAAGTTTGTCACTTTTGGGACTCTTTGGAGTGTGAGATACAGTTCATCTCGAGGAAAATGATAAAACAACTGTTTTTTCCCGAAACGAGTTGAGGGAAAGTATTTCGGTGCGTGGTGGACACAGCCTACAGCCACGAAATACATGTTGCAACTGTTGAGCATGCATGCATGTTCACTGACTGATACATGTACGTAACTGTTCAGTTGTGAAACCGGTAAGCACCTTTGTCATTAGACATCATCAGGAGGTAAGAGGGAAAGACATGATCATGGCTTCAGACCTTGTGTGCAAAACATGTGAGACAGGCTGAACATTTTTTTTCCCCATTAAATCCGCAGATTATAATGCTAGATTAGGCCCTAGTCATTTTAAAGAAAAAAATTATGATCAACTTCCCAACTCTTACAACAACAACAACAACAACAAAAATCAAGATTTTCTAAATTCTAAAAAAAATACTAACTTGGAAGTTTTTTCAACCAGTCTAATTGCACAGGATTTGAATCCATGATCACTACTAAATTCTTTGCCTGGAAATAGAACAAGTCAGACATCACCTAAGACCTCGTGAGAGTGGCAGACAACAAATTTCTTTTTAAGTAAAATCCTAATTTTTTTCCTATCCAATTTTTGTTTTATATTTAGATTTGCACTTACTTATGACTGATAGGTCATGATTGCCAGGAGGAAGTGATGTAGGCTAGTCTTGTAAATCCTTATCGAAACCATTGGGATGCAAGGGGAATGGTTTTTCCTTGCACACGCGTTTCTTTTTATGTAGTGTTTTTCCGATCACCCCTCTTCCTAACCCCAACCATATTTTTGTATTTTGTAGTTTGTCTCACTTTGTCCCTAACCCCCCTTTATTCAATTACTAGCCCTACCCGGTAGGTATAGGGCATAGGTATATTGAAAGCTAGGGACTGTGGTCTAAATGAGATAGGACAAATCCTTCATGTTGTTTGTAACATACTCATGATGCTTGCAGTAAAATTTCATGTTCGGTTTAATATTTTGAGCAGTAATAAGTGATTAATTTTAGGGATTATGACCCAGGGACCACCAGGGTGAATAAATTCGATACAAATGTGGACAAATGTCCATGAGTGACATTTGTCCACATTTGTATTGAATTTATTCAACCTGGTGGTCCCTGGGTCATAATACCTAAAAATAATCACTTATTCATACTTTATACTTGGGGCAAGCCGGGCAGGGGTTTGGGGCGTATCTTAAATGATCTCTGGGAGGGGTGGTTATCTCATTGAAGGGTTTATCCCTCTGTAGGGCTTGCTAAGCTTACGTGATAGCCAATCCCAATCAGTGAGGAAGAACTGCACTACCGTGATTCGAGACCACCAGTTGGCTTTATAGCTTTAAAGGTCTGCGGTTCGAATCCCGATGGAGCAAAGTTGCTTTTTACTGCATCCATATTTCCTCATGAACATTTGTCCACATTTGTATCATTAATATTTTGTGTTTAATGTTTGGTTTTATTTTGTACTTTCAGATCTAACCAACTGACAGAGCGTCTTCGTGTGAAGTACTGTAGGTACCCATGTTTTGTCACGCAGCTTTCACTCTACAAATGACTTTGTAATGTAGCAAACAGGTCAATGTTGGGTCGTTGATTGAGAGCATGTGGTCACCAATCTCGGAATTAAAAAGTGTACCATTGATCAACATTGATTCCCCATTATTTCTTTTGATTTCTTTTTTAGTGACATAAATCAAGGGGCGTAGCTGTAGCTGTAGCTAGTCCATTTTGATTGGTGGGGGGGGGGGGGGGGGGGGGGGGGGGGGGGGGGATGTGACCAAGTTTTGTTGACAGCTACCGGGCCTTCGCGGAGTCACTTAGCAATGACGGTCGTCTCGAGCGAACCGACAACCCAGCCATATTCATGTTCCAGATAACAAAAAATGCCATTCCCAATTGTAAAATAAACATGTGCATACCCATGCAGACAGGCCAGCCATTTTCATCTCCCAGAAATTCGCACTGCACTCGGGAAAAAATACTTGACATATCATGGTCCAAAATTGTGGAATTCACTTCATCCTAATTTAAAGATAGTATACATGATTGGTAAACTGTTACAAATAGTTTTATCCCCCTGTGTGATTTGAAGATATGCATGATTAAAACCAACCTGAGCAAAAACCAGCTCCGTACTTCGTCTAACTTTTGAGAAAACAGCCAAAAAAGGGTTTGCAGTAATTTCGCCCCAAAACCACTTCGCCCTGAACCATTTCGCCCTGAAACACGGCCTGTGCACAAAGTGGTTTTGGGGCGAAGTGGCATTTGGGCCATGTGGACGAAGTGGTTTGGGGCAAAATGGCACTTGGGCGAAATGGTTTTGGGGCGATTTGAATTTTCTCATGAGACGAAAACTAATTGTTTTACTCATTTCTCAAAGACTATAGCACTTCAGACAAAACCATTTATGGGGAAGTTTTCTACGGTCATCGTGTTTATATTGTGTAAGTTAGGCTTAAATCTGTGAACATTTCTGATTTTCGAGATTACCAATGGTGTATACTGCCTTTAAAATGCATAGACAAATTAACAGCTTTCAAAAAAGAACTAAAATCTCAAATTCTAGAAAAATACTCTAGCTTGTAATTTCGGAGAGTTTATACCTATTGTTTCACTAAAAGTTTTGGTCTGTATTTTGCATGGCTGCGACTTCACTGCTTGTTTATTTTGCTTACATGTTAGTTTTGCAATTTATTTCATGTACCACCATATAGCTAACTTCCTAATAATGCTAAATTAATCTGCTTAACAATCGATTCCTCCTTGTTGACTGGCTTCTAAATATTCTACCCTTGTTAGTATACGGGTTACACTATTATTTGCAATTTCACTTTATATCATTCCTTATCGAAAACTAATGTAAACATTTATATGGATTCACTAGACAAGCTATGCTTTTTGTGGGTTTCCACCATATTTACATGCAACGGTACTTAAAACTTACAACATAGTATTGTCAAAATAATTAGATTACTGTGTGTGTAAATGCATCTATGGAAATAAAGTGAAGTGTAGTGATTGATTGATTGATTGATTGAGCATGCCTCCATTTTTCGCTGCAATTATAGGCTGAATCTTCATCGTGGCTTGTTATTTCCCTCAAGGACATGCGTTAGTGGTTATGCCTGGCAAGGTTTGGGTGAGTCGCAGCCCGGGGAATTAGTGTGTCACTGGGAGAAAATGACACATTTTGATTTCAATGTTTTGAGATATTGTGTCCATGTTGACAAGTTCCCTCAGTCCTAATAAAGATAACCACATGATAATTAAAGTTAGGGCTTAGGTAACTTCGGCATGTTTTCAAGGAAAAACTAGCTATATTTTTAGTGCTAAAATCATGTTTCCTGACAAAATTTACCCTTTCGGAGGCATTACCATGTTAACCCTTTCATTACCAATGTGCCAAACGGGCTCAAAATGTTTGGGACGGTTCCGTACCATTGTGCCACTGAGGTTCACAAAAAAATGTCATGCTCGCTACCAACGTGCCATTATGGCACAAGTTGTAATGCTTTGAACGCAAAGCGTTATAGCGCCCTCATATGTCCCATTATAAAAGACGGCGTGCCAAATTTGAAATCACTTCAACCGCCGACGCGACACGGACATGATGGAAAGCGACCAAGCTACAAACATTTTGGATGAAATCCTTGCCGACAGCGGGTCCGACCTTTCTTCCCTAGAAAGTTTCTCTAGTGACTCCGACGAGCCGGCCAGTGCTAGCGAAGATGACGTCTCCACAACATCAACACCCCCACGTCCTGGTGAGAAGCCGAACTTTCGTCGCGGATGGCAGGAAATCAGTTCTGCTACATGTAGTTCGAGGTATGGGCATATAGCTAGTACTACTATAGGCTAGTATATTACAAAAAACTCCGATTGAAGGGGATGTCTATAGGCTTATAATATTATGCTATAGACATGTCTGCCTCACACAAAATAAGAACAAAATTGCCAGGATCTTTAAAACCTTACGATTATCTCTGAGGCGGAGAATTATGGCCAAGATTTTCGACATTTCATTCGTGTTTATTCGATACTATAGACCATATCGCCAACCGCGTGTTTCACCAACAAAGTGCGCCCTTCTGCAAAGCACTGGGATTTATGAGGGGTGATCTGAAACCATCGATAGTTTGACCCCTGATAAATTCCATAGTGCTTTGCAGAGGAGCGCCCTCTGTTGGTGAAAGACGATTTGCAATATGGTCTATGAACGTACGCTTGTTATTTCCAACCGTCGAATAGGATGGCACGTACCAGACTATTGTCAAATGCACTTTCCCAATTTTTGCACTGACAGGAGTCTGAGTATACCCTTGGCATTCATATTATGTTGCTAACCCTAATCAACACTTTCTTGTCCACATACAGGCGTAAACTCCCGATTGCCTTTAAGGGGAAGAAGGTACCCACCGTGGATGTAAGCAACTTAAAACCAGTGGAGGTTTTCCAGCTGTATTTCTGCCAGGCAGTCTGGGAGTTGCTAGTGACGGAGACGAACAGATACGCTCGGCAAACCTTGGACGCAAATCCTGGTAGTTCCCAAGCATGGAGTCCTGTCGGTGTCCCCGAAATGAAGGCATTTGTGGCACTTCTCCTCTGCATGGGCATAAGCAGACGACCGCAATACAGTCTGTACTGGTCTACATCGGAAATCCTGAGGTGTCCCCTATACGCGGCAACTATGTCACGCAACAGATTCAAAACAATCCTCCGGTACCTGCATCTTGCTGACAACCTCAGACCACAAGCAGGAAATGGCGTTCATGACCAGAGACTGTCCAAACTACAGCCACTACTAGGCATAGTCCTACCAAGTTTTCTGCGTGTCTACAGTCCTAGACAGAACCTATCCCCTGACGAAAGCATGATACGGTTCAAAGGACGACTGACCTTCAAGCAGTACATGCCACGGAAACCGATCAAATGGGGAGTTAAATGTTACGCATTGACTGAATCTGAGACGGGATAATGTGTGCCTGGAACATCTACACAGGACGCAGTCAAAGCCAGGCTAATACCAGTCAACCTACTGGAGTAAATAGTGCAACCAGCCATCCAACCCACATTTCGCTACCAGGCCAAGCCGTCCTGAAACTGGTGGATAATGTAATACACAGGGGGCATACATTATTCATGGACAATTGGTATTCTAGTCCAGCTCTCTTCGCCAGGTTGACCCAGCTGGGCTTTGGATGCTGTGGGACTGTCCGCCACAATTCACAAGGACTACCACTCGATGCTGACCCAAAGAAGTTTCCGATGAAGAGAGGCGACGACCCAAAATTTTATGAGAAAGCTGGTCAAATGTGTGTCGCGTGGCATGACAAGAAACGTGTCACACTTCTCACAAACTACGGTGACTGCAGAATCACAGAAACACAGGTCCGCTGCAAAGAGAGTGAAACAGGATATCGCGATATCAACAAACCTGCCATCATCACCGAGTACAACAAAGGAATGGGCGGAACCGATCTTGCTGGTCAACTGTGCTCATATTACACTCATTCGCATCGCTCCGTTAAATGGTGGAAAAAAGTTTTTTTCACCATTCTCGACATATGTCTGCTAAATGCCAGAGTAGCGTACAGTAGCGTGCCTTCAAATCCTCAACCGTCCACTCTCCAGTTCCAAATGAGAATCATAGAGGCTTTGCTGTCCACTTGGAAGCAACACCAATCTCTTCCTGCCAGCCCAGTGAACAATCAAGTACGAACAGCTCAAGGTCAGCACTATCCTTGCCGCAACCAAAATGGTAACAAACGCGACTGTGCTGTGTGTAGTACCAGAGTTAGGAGACGGCAAACACGTTTTATGTGCAAGCAATGCAATAAATTTATGTGTGTAGTTGACTGCTTTGAGAAATACCACACTACCTAGCTGACCAGACCGTATCTGTTAAGGATTATTTGAGAAGTTCTTCAGAAACCGCTGTAAACTACATTTCTGTTTAAGATGTCAGTCTCTCTCTCTCTCTCTACCGCCCCCCCCCCCCCCTCCCTCTCTGAAGTCTTTAACTTCAGAGGGTTCCAACTCATCAATACAGCAGGGTAGCGCCATTGCCCGGACCAATGGCGGATCTGGCTGTTATGCGTTTGTCAAGTATTAATCGTCACAGGCTGCCCGCAACGCACAACAAGCGACTGACACAAAATATGTATTGGATGGACGCCTACTAAAGGTGAATAAGTGAATTAGTATGTTTTGCGTGCTTCAGTTTCGCATGAACAGCATCTGATGTACCGGCATACTTCCTTTGTTGGGCATGGACCCCGGCAGCGTGCCCAGCATCCATTCCAACATTGAGCGGGGGGGGGGGGGGGGGCTGTTGTGTTGCGTTTAGAGTACCACTTTCCTGCAATATGAAAACAAACATCAATAATTCTGGTACATTTATACACTTTTCGAATAAGTCTTTTGTCATGTAGGCCAAAGAGAAATCTTAATTACTGCGGTTTCTGAAGAATGTTGTCAAGTTTTTCACCCTTCTGTCAGTTCTAATTGGAAATGAAATGACTTCAAACCAGACCTTGTTATATTCAAAGGGTGGGGGAATATAATAAAGTAATGTCAACCAACAAACAAATAAATAAATAAATAAAAAACACCTCATCTGTTACTTTGTCATTCTATGAACATATGCACACTATGAACAACTAACAATGGAAATTGGGCGCGCACACACACCATTGTTGACAACAATGGTGTGTGCGCGCGCCCAATTTCTATTGTTAGTTGCTCATAGTGACAGGTACAGTTTGAAAGCCGCAGACTGCTTGCACAAATTTATCTCAATTCATTTGCCTGCAGATAAACACCCTTTCCAGGCACTGCCCTGTGAGGGCGCCATACAGGTATATTTCCAAAAAGGTCTTTGGTACAGAGCAGCCAATGCCAAATTCAACACTGTGGTTGTGAAAGGCAAAACTGTGGGTGGATGGATGGTACTGAAAGGGTTAAGAAGAACATAAAGCAAAAAATAGTGGTGAAGGTGTACGGTGTTTGTACATTTTTCCAAAGGCTCAGTGGGGATTCATTAACATGCACGGACACCCAGGATTTTCCTTGTTATGACATAGGCCTATAAACAATGTAAACATGTTAGCATGGTTAGTTTAGTGATTACCAAAATTAGGCATGTTAGGAGGGAAAAGTAAAATGAACAAGATGATTTACTAAAAGAAAAACTTGTTGGACAATTTTCCCATATATTTAGTGCATGGGGTCTCAGAAAAATGTCCGTGCATGGTAATATTTCCATTCCCTATTATTAACCCTAACACGAACATGACTAGTAACAGTACGTAACACTCGTCAATCTTTCAAAATCAATGTCACATAGGCCAAGGCCTACACCCTGGCCGATGGTAAATTACGCATGTGCACAGACGCGGACAAAAGTCCATAGCCTAGCCCTAGGCCTACCTTGATGACTGATGTTCCTTCCTCCATGTCATACGTTTAGAACACGTTCTTTCGGGAGTATTGTAAGGCTATAGTTATTCCAAAAGGATACTGTCCACTTGGCCTTGTAAAGTGGGATTCATTAGTGTATAATCTGAAGATAAAGCATCCATCTTTGTCTATATTTCACGCACTGTACTATATACTGCAGCTAGCTAGCTGTGCTTACTTACTGCTGCGTTAATGGATAGCGCCACCTACTGGCGAAACAATGGACATTTCACTCGAAATGCGACAATGCGACAATGCGACGGCACGACGCGACTATGCGACGGCACGACGCGACAATGCGACGGCACGACGCGACAATGCGCCGTTGACGGCGTAAACGGCTAAGGACCATAGTATCAACAATGCGACAATGCGACAATGCGACGGCACGACGCGACTATGCGACGGCACGACGCGACTATGCGACGGCACGACGCGACAATGCGACGGCACGACGCGACAATGCGACGGCACGACGCGACTATGCGACGGCACGACGCGACGCTGCAGTGGTGCTATACAAACAGTACAAACTATGCGACGGCACGACGCGACGGCACGACGCGACAATGCGACGGCACGACGCGACAATGCGACGGCACGACGCGACAATGCGACGGCACGACGCGACTATGCGACGGCACGACGCGACAATGCAACGGCACGACGCGACAATGCGCCGTTGACGGCGCAAACGGCTACGGAGCCAGCCAAAAACGCCACACTTGCGACGCTGAACTGGCAGTAATAGAATTCCATAGTTTCGACTTTACTGACTTTTTCCGCGATGTTTGCTGGAACGTTTGGGGTAGTCTTTACTAAAGACGTTAACTGTCTGTGTTTGTCACACTTGCATGCCCAATAGAGGGCGCATTTCAACTGCTTGTATTTGGACTGTCGTACGTGTGGATTTGGACTCAGTTAACGTCTTTATCATCTTGGCATTTTAGGGCGGGACCAGACTATGCTAATATCAGACGATATATGCATTATTCATTGGCGTGGTTGATGATTGACGGACGATTGTAAAATAATGTTGCATCAGCAAAGAGTTCACAACGCGTAAGGTCAGCAAGTCAACTGTTCGGTAAACATATGCCAGAGACGTGGAGAAAATATACTCCACGTCTCTGCATATATTGATAGAACTTGCCGAACATGTGAGCCGTTTTACGGGGGAGTTACCCGGTCCAGCTTCCGCGTTGTGAACTGTGCCTCAGATCTAGAATGACTGAAGCTTATGCCAAATAGGTGAACTAGAATCCAGAGGGGAAGTGAGGTAAAAAACCCACGTCCCCCTCCCCTGCCCCAAATTTGCACACTCCCCCGACCTGAGTAACAAAGAAATGAAAATTCTCCTAATATAAAGAAGAGATGACATCCAAATCAAACAATCAAAGTCTTAATTTGTTGTTTTTCTTGCTCTTGATGATATTGATTACTCAACTTACTGCTTTCATCTGCCCTTTACTCAGTAAACTACCTTTCCTATCTGTTGTTTTTATTAATTGTTTGTGCAACATATTTCATGCAAACATTTCTGACCTGGTTTAAGTCAATTGCATAATTATGGACAGGTTAAATTTATTCGCACTCGGACCGCTTGTCAGATTTTCTAGATTATGATGATACTAATACTCCTGCCTTCATTTGTATTCATTTTATTGTTCTAGCTCTCAGATTTTTATTTTGGTTATAAGTAAATGGAATTTCTAATGAATATCCATTCACAAAAGTACCAGCATTTGGACTAAGTGCAAGTTTATAATGTCGAAGATAACATTATTTTAAAATTTTGATTTTAAATTCTCTTAATTTTGCTAACAGTTTGGGCCGATATAGCCACTCGATAGTGATTAGTCTGCTTTTTTGGCAATCCTTCGATCTGGGGTGCCAACAAAATTTGTTTGGGTGTTTTGTGTAATTGTCATTGTCATCACATATCTTGCTGTTTTTGTAAATAATGGAAAATAGTGAATAAAATACAATAGAATTAAATGTCCAGTCATGGTCCAGTAAAAACAACCTTTTGTGTGCACATGATTAATGTTTAGGCCCCCAAAACCAAAAAAATAATACCCATATAAAAAGTAGGGGAGAGTGGGGTTAGTTGGAACATTTTTTACAAAATCGTCTATAAAACACTAACAGAATTTATTAACCCTAACTCCCTAGGGTTATTGTAAAATCATATTGATTTTGAAGGATTGAGGAGTGTTGGGGTTAAAGAAAAAAACAACTATACCACTTTAAGCATAGATAATTATTTTGGCTACAAATGGAGCTTATAAAATGTTACGACTCGCTGGTTTCTCGGATAATCCACCTTGAACGTGACCATGTTAGCTGTTCCGACTAGCCCCACCTATGGGGTAAGTTGAAACATGGTATGTTGTCATTTAAAACCTACTATAACTTCTGTAATCACCTTAATTAGCAAGGCAGACACTTAAGCTGTAAATTGGGGCGCTAATTAATTAACCCTTTGGGGTATACAGGGGAGTCATTAACAACTGCTAACTTATAATGCAGTGAAACTTGTATATAGTTGCCACCTTCCGGATCGTAAAAAAATGGCAACTATAAACAGGTGGCCTGTTTCATGTGGTCAATGAAACATGTTCCAACTAGCCCCCTCATTTTGTTCCAACTAATCCCGCTGGCGTGTTTGACATTTGCAAGCTTACTACGAAAAACAGGGACTACAATTTGACATCTCGTTAACCTCATTTTTTACTCAAAAACTAGTCGAGTGAATCTATGAACATCCTTTGCATACAATGCGATATTTCTTAAAAATAACTAATGCCGTGGAAAATATCAATGTTTCAACATACCCACTGTTCCAAGTTTTAAATAACTGCATGCATCATACATGTACAGTAAAATCTCGTTAAGTCGAAACTCAAGGGAATGTACGAAAACTTCGAGGTATCCAGAGTTCGAGTTAAACGGAGGTCCCGATTTGCGCCTTCCATTCGAGTTCCAACGCTCGAAATATGTGCACCGTATCGCTAGCCATAAATTCAATTCAATTCAATTCACTTTATTTCCATACTGTGTACACATACATTTAAATGCATAATTTTACAGAGATTTAGAATAATGTACACGTATGGAGGGATCCCATAAAAGCAAAGCTTGTCAAGTATGGGATCCCTTTATAAAGATACAATGAAGGGATTTAGTTTTCTATACTGGTATGAAAATAAGTTTAGGGAATGAGCAAAGGATTCATATTCAATCGAAATCAAAATGATATAGCCATACTAATGCAAAGGCATAAATCAGAAAAGAAAAAATGTAATGGAAACACAAACAAGGTAAGTGCATGCACGATGTCCCTTTAACTGTTATATTTTGTTAAAAGGAAAGTTTTATATTCTTTTTTGAGGGATGATAGTCTTTCTATTGATCTCAGTTTAGTATCGAGTGAATTCCATAACTTTGGACCATTGGATGTGATGAATTTATTTCCCAATGTCGTTCGAGTTTTTGGGATGTGAAAGTGATGAGCCTGTCTAGTAAGGTAAGTATGATAGCGGTCATTTCTTTTAAACACTGATTGTAAACATTTGGGCACAACATTTTTAGATACCTGAAACATGAAAATACAGAGTTGATAGAAATAAGAATCATTAATCTTAAGTATTTCATATTGTTTGAAGAGGGGATCAGTGTGGGCCAGATAATCAGAGTGTGAAATAATACGAACGGCTCTTTTCTGTAAGAGGAAGACCCTATTGATAAGCTGTTTAGATGCATTTCCCCATGCTAAAATTCCATAGTTAATGTACGATAAGATCAGGCTATTATACAATAACAAACAAATATTTGAAGGAAGAGATGATTTCATTCTGTTAATCATACCAATATTTTTAGAAATTATTTTACATATATAATCTACGTGTATTTTCCAAGAAAGTTTGCTATCAATAAACATGCCAAGAAATTTAGTACTTTTTACCTCGATAATTTTGTTATTGTCAATATAAACATCCTCTGGTAAGTTATTTATGGAATCACTGAATAAGATACAACTAGTTTTTTTAATATTCAGCGATAATTTATTTACTTTAATCCAATTTGATATGTTTTTTAGTTCCATGTTGACAACATCTATTAACGTTGCAATATTTTTATGACTATAGAATAAATTGGAGTCGTCGGCAAAAAGGATAAAAGATAATATATCTGAAGATTTAGTAAAGTCATTGATATATACAAGGAACAGAAGTGGTCCAAGGACAGAGCCTTGGGGAACACCACACGTTAATGTACGAGGAGTAGAAATATGACCATTGACTATAACATGTTGTTTTCTCCGAGATAAATAACTTTTAAACCAGTCTAACGGGATACCTCTAATTCCATAATGATTTAATTTATGAATAAGTATATCATGGTCTAGGGTGTCAAACGCTTTCGAGAAATCGAGAAAAATACCCAGAGTGTGTTGTGCATTTTCAAATCCAGATACTATCGTATTGCATAAATGTAGTATAGCATGAGTTGTTGAATGTTTTGCTCGAAATCCGAATTGAAAATTTGTTAATATGTTGTTTTGTTGCAAGAAAGTTACAGTTCTATTATAAACAATCTTTTCCAATATTTTAGAGAAGCTAGGTAAGATAGATATAGGTCTATAATTGTTTACAAGATCAGTTTCACCACTTTTATAGACTGGAATTACTTTAGCAATTTTCATGTCAGACGGAACAAGTCCAGTAGATAAGGATAAATTGACAATATGAGTGAGAGGATCAAGAACAGAATGTATTATCTTTTTAGTAACAGCAACATTGATGCCATCAATACCACTACTTGCTTTATTAGGAAGTTCATTAACGATATTTTTTATTTCAAATTTTGTCGCAGGGGTAAAAAATATGCAGTAGGTGTTTGGATCATTAAGATATATCTACAAAAGAAGTATCAAGGGTAGATTTGGGTATTTCACGAGCAAGGTTCGGACCTACATTAACAAAGTAATTGTTGAAATGTTCAGGTATTGTTGCTGGATCATCAACTCGAGTTTCATTTATGGTCATGGCAGACAGACTCTGAGTAGTATTTCTTCTATTTAAAATGGAATTAATTATTTTCCATGTATTTTTACTGTTATTTTTTTCTTTGTTAAACTGAGTAAAGTAATACTTTTTCTTAGCTGCTCGCAATACGTTAGTCAAGACATTTTTGTACCTGGTGTAATTTGTATGGTTCAATTTATTGGGTCTAGAAATGAATTTACGATATAATCTGTTTTTCAAATTAATCGTTTTTAAGAGTGATTCTGTTAGCCATGGAGCTTTGGGTGTGTTCTTTTTATTTCTGGATCTTCTTTCAGGTATGCTTTTGTCGTGAAGGCAAGTAAACATATTTTTGAATTGCTCGTAGGCCTTGCTAGGATCATTACTGTCATATACAGTGGACCAGTCAGTATGGTTAAGTTTATCATTAAATGTTTCCAGTGACTGCTTTGAATAGAAGCGAGTGGATTGGAAGGGCTCATTCCTTGGAGGCTTATTAACTGTTGGTATCGATGTACATACTGGCAAATGGTCACTTACATCAGAAATTAATATTGCTGACTTAGGTATAGGCATTATATTAGTAAAAATATTATCAATTAGGGTTACTGATTTTGTCGTTATTCTGGTAGGTTTATCTATTAATGGTATTAGTGTGTATGAGTACATAGTTTCCAAGAATTCCTGAGATTGTTATTGTCTACATCCAATAAATTTATATTAAAGTCACCACAGATTATACATTTTTTATCGTTGAGACAAATATCTGAAATTATTTGTAACCTGTCCAAAAAATCCTTATGAACTACATTGGGAGGTTTGTAAATGACTCCAATTATGATATTTTTAGATGCAGGATTTTTTATTTCAATAAATAAAGATTCCATAGAAGATGAGTAACCGCTATTATTCTTGATTATTTCAAAATTAATATCAGTTTTAATATAAAGAGCAACACCTCCGCCGGTTTTATTTTGTCTATTAACTGTTAGTAATGTATAACCTGGTAAAGAGAACTGAGCAGGAGATGTTTCCTTAAGCCAAGTTTCGGTTAAGGCAATGACTGAGAACTCACAGAGAGATTGAAGAAGCGTATTTAGACTTTCAAAATTTTTTGAGAGGCTTTTAATATTAACATGAATTAATTTGAAATCTGCTTTGTTACTATTTTGATCTTTTAAAAAGTCTGTTGCACTGACGTAATTGCATTTATTTTTATAGTTTAGTTGACTATTTGGATCACTAACGTCTTCAATGAGGAGAGTGGGCACGTCAGAGTATTGCGGGCCATTTCCGTTATTGTTTACTGAAGAATTTTGGGTAGAGATGGAACTGGTTATATTTGAGAAATGTGTATGGCTTGGACTCGATATTTAGCCCTTTTTAAGTCTTTTCCAAGCTAGAAAATCAGCAGGTTTCACATGGTTTCTTGTATTTATTGAAGGTGTATTTTCTGTGATTGTATGTTGTACAAAAATTAAAGCTTAAAAAATCCAACGTACCAAGTGTTTTGTGTCTTCTTTTGGGATTCTCGGCGAGCGTAGGCATAACGTACACGTGCACGACACGCAGTTTACGTGTCGGTGCTTTCCTGTGTCAATAGAAGGTCCACTATTGTCCACTGGCACTGCTTGAAAGGCAAGCGGCAACTCTCATGTTTTAGTCGGCCCGGCGGTATCAATCGGGCACAAGCGAAACCACGCATCGCGTGCCGCTTGCGAAATCGATCATTGCATCAATGGTAGTCTTGGCTCCAAGAATTCCCACAGCGCGCGATGAACAGTGCGCGAAACGATTGAGGGCGTTTTTTCATACATTTTAATCGATTCTTTGGTTATTCGTAGCGGCAGTACGTATTCGTTGCACTGGTATCGATACCAGTGGTGCGAACGATACTGGACCTTCACGAAGGTCTTGGCAATCTTGGCAGCAATTCTTAACTTTTTCTTTATTTCTCCCTTGGAAATCCAAGGGAGCCAATCAGTGATTAGGTTTGGACCATATCGTGAATTATTCATTAGGCAAACGTAACACAGGTTGATGTGTGTGTAAAATGCCTGCGGGATGTCTGTTTGGTTGAGTCAACAGGCCCAAGTGTTATTTTTGCCGTGTAGGGAAACCTCGGCATCGGAAAAATGTGTGGACAAGCAAGCGCTGCGCCCGGGCCAGGCAACACCGTGCTACCTGCAGGCGCAGGCAGCTATCGGTACGGGCTTCCCGGTCGACGTCTGCCGGGATTTCACCGGGGGATTTCAGTACCCTGGCGTTAGCTTGTTACTCGTCTTGAATTGAATTATATAGATAATAGACATAAAAATGTGATAAAAACAGAAAAATAAGAGGAAATGTTAAGAGGTTACCCCGAAGTTTCAATTGTTTTTCTTTCTATAAACTCCCGGGTGTTTCCGATAATATAAAAATAAAGGTCTATCAATTGTCCACCCATCCCCCCCCCCCCCCCCCCCCCCCCTATCCCGCACCCCCCTCCCCCGGGCTACCCCACAAAAGAGGTGGGGATTGTCAATTTCCGAGTGACAAATTTCCCACCCTAGGCAAAATTTAGGTGGCTAAATCCTGGGGTATGCAAATCGTGACCAAATCCCCACATAGGGTGGGGTGGGGACAATTGAGGTGCATTCTATATGAAATCAAGCCCCTTTGTTTTTCCACAGCCGGGTCACATGCCATGCCCAGCCCAACTCCTTTTCCTCTCGGCCTGCTCGCCTGTTTACGGTCGAGTTGTCCTGCACTCGGTAAAAAAAGGGTACATGTACATCATCACAAACTGTATGCACACGTTTGACAGTAAGTTATAGTCTCAACAACAAACTAATTTGGAATGCTGTTAAACAAAATTCCCAAATACCAGGGCAAAACAAAATCTCAACACATATTCTTGCATAAATTAGTTGTTGCACATCCTATAATTTTTGTTTACATACCCATTTTTAAAATACATATGTACCCGGTCAGTAAACACATTGTTTCTGTATTATCATTACCACTTGATCAATAAAGGAAAGAGCGTGTAGGGCATAAACATAAATTCACAGAATGGAATGTTAATATGATGTTTGAAAATAGTGCCTTAATTGGCTGGACATCTCAAAACAGTCTGGAATTATTTGCCTATCCTTGTTTGTAGTTCATCCTTCTGAAATGCAAGCATGTTTTCTAAAAAAGCACAGTACTAGACAATTAATTAAAAGAGATTCCCCCATGGAGAGCCAAGAAAGGAAATAACATACCTTTTGCTGTACACATTTCCTATATGACACAATGTTACATTTTTATCCATCCTGTTGATAGCATAGGTCTTGTTTGAGATTTACATTACTGTTTTTTTATTGGACAACATCATCAGATTAAAAAAAAAGAACTATACATGTATATGCAACCGTTTACATCTAATCTGCAACATATATGTACTAAAGTGATGTTGATATGTCATGATATGGAGAAATTAATGTCAGACATCGAAGTATCCAATATTCAAGTTGTTTGGTCTGTTTGATTTTTGCTTTTTGTTTTTAACTTTGCACATTCACTGCACTAAATTCCCTCACATTGTCCTGGTGGTTTGACTAGTCGTGTATAATCACAACTCAGTCCTTGAATCTATGCATAACCACTGTGTCATTTCATTACAAAAAAATGATTATCCAAAAATCACAGCTTTAAACACGCATAATTGAAAGAGCAGACGTGATATTGTCGGAGATTCATTACTGCATTCCAATGCATATGGGTGGTGATATGAAGTCTGTTTACAGGGAATAAGCAGTTGCACTTGTACTGCAGCACTTGTAGGCAGGATATTTGCATCCAAGTAAAAAAAAAAATATATATATTCTTGAAAGAAAGTGTTTTGTTCTTGCTTGTATGGTTTGGTTTACATTTGCTTATTTCAGCCAGCAATTATGGATTGCCGACATGCAGGCCTAGTTATACAAACAGTATTTATAAACACACACAAGTACTGAAAAAATCCCAAACCCATGAAAAAAAGACATGTATAGTACATGTATAGAATAGTTTTTTTTATGAAAATCAGAATCACTATGTGTCACTGTTTTACTGCACATGACATTTTATCAAAGTACATGTATGATGCATGCAGTTATTTAAAAACTGGGCAGAGGGCACTTAACTTGTTCATAACATGAACACAATTATTGAAATACAGCTATACACCATTAGTAGAGGAGAGGTGTTACTTGGAATAGTGGGTATGTTGAAACATTGATATTTTCCATGGCATTAGTTATTTTTAAGAAATATTGCATTGTATGCAAATGATGTTCATAGATTCACTCGACTAGTTTTTGAGTACAAAATGAGGTTAACGAGATGTCAAATTGTAGTCCCTGTTTTTCGTAGTAAGCTTGCAAATGTCAAACAGGCCAGCGGGTTTAGTTGGAACAAAATGAGGGGGCTAGTTGGAACATGTTTCATTGACCACATGAAACAGGCCACCTGTTTATAGTTGCCATTTTTTTTACGGTCCGGAAGGTGGCAACTATATACAAGTTTCACTGCATTATAAGTTAGCAGTTGTTAATGACTCCCCTGTACCCCCAAAGGGTTAATTAATTAGCGCCCCAATTTACAGCTTAAGTGTCTGCCTTGCTAATTAAGGTGTATACAGAAGTTATAGTAGTTTTTAAATGACAACATACAATGTTTCAACTTACCCCATAGGTGGGGCTAATCGGAACAGCTGACATGGTCATGTTCAAGGTGGATTATCCGAGAAACCAGCGAGTCGTAACATTTTATAAGCTCCATTTGTAGCCCAAATAATTATATATGCTTAAAGTGGTATAGTTTTTTTTTTTTTAAACCCCAACACTCCTCAATCCTTCAAAATCAATATGATTTTACAATAACCCTAGGGAGTTAGGGTTAATAAATTATGTTAGTGTTTTATAGACGATTTTGTGAAAAATTTCCAACTAACCCCACTCTCCCCTACTTTTTATATGGGTATTATGTTTTTGGTTTTGGGGGCTAAACATTAATCATGTGCACACAAAAGGTTGTTTTTACTGGACCATGACTGGACATTTAATTTTATTGCATTTTATTCACTATTTCCCATTATTTACAAAAACAGCAAGTTATGTGATGACAATGACAATTACACAAAACACCCAGACAAATTGTTTGGCTCCCCAGATTGAAGGATTGCCAAAAAAGCTAACTAATAACTATCGAGTGGCTATATCGGTCCAAACTGTTAGCAAAATTAAAAGAATTTAAAATCAACATTTTAAAATAATTTTATCTTCGACATTATAAACTTGCACTTAGTCCAAATGCTGGTACTTTTGTAAATGGATATTCAGGACATGAGTGCAAACATTAAAAATTCCATTTACTTATAACCAAAATAAAAATCTGAGAGCTAGAACAATAAAAATGACAATTAATTTTACATGAACAGTAACTGAAAATGTTAGCACAGACGTTATGTAAAGAATTTGCATCATATTAAATCTCTACACACAAAAAATAAAAAAAAAATTTGTGTCTGCATTAAATTGCAGTCACTGTCTGGGGAGAGCCAGAGTTGTCTTAATTTTACTTTGAATGAATTCAAATGAAGGCAGGAGTATTAGTATCATCAACCAGTAGAGGTCTCAGGTTCGAAAACCGATAAGGCCTATATGATTTTCTCTCGACAAGCGGTCCGAGTGCAGAAGGAGCGAATAAATTTAACCTGTCCATAATTCTGCAATTGACTTAAACCAGGTCAGAAATGTTTGCATGAAATCTGTTGCACAAACAATTAATAAAAACAACAGATAGGAAAGGTAGTTTACTGAAGGGCAGATGAAAGCAGTGAGTTGAGTAATCAATAACATCAAGAGCAAGAAAAACAAACAAATTAAGACTTTGATTGTTTGATTTGGATGTCATCTCTTCTTTAGGAGAATTTTCATTTATTTGTTACTCAGGTCGGGGAAGTGTGAACATTTGGGGCGGGGGCGGGGGCGGGGGAGGGGGAGGGGGACGTGGTTTTTTTTTACCTCACTTCCCCTCTGGATTCTAGTTTTATTTGGCATAAGCTTCAGTCATTCTAGATCTGAGGCACAGTTCACAACGCGGAAGCTGGACCAGGTAATCCCCCCGTAAAACGACTCACATGTTCGGCAAGTTCTATCAATCTATGCAGAGACGTGGAGTGTACTTTCTCCACGTCTAGTCTCTGCAGTCTCTGGTATATGTTTACCGAACAGTTGACCTGTTGACCTTACGCGTTGTGAACTCTTTGCTGATGCATGCATTATTTTACAATCGTCCGTCAATCATCAACCACGCCAATGAATAATGCATGTATCGTCTGATATTAGCATAGTCTGGTCCCGCCCCCAAATGCCAAGATGATAAAGACGTTAACTGAGTCCAAATCCACACGTACGACAGTCCAAATACAAGCAGTTGAAATGCGCCCTCTATTGGGCATGCAAGTGTGACAAACACAGACAGTTAACGTCTTTAGTAAAGACTACATCAATGGCAGTGGGTATGCTGTTCGTGGCTGTTGAATGCTACCACACGCGCGAAATGTGCCAAACACGCACGGACATCAATTGGCCCCGGTACCATTCAGGCGTTCCAGGAAGGCCCGATTCATTGCGGTTACGAGTTCGATTGCATGCATGTTTGCATTTCTTGACTTGCTCGATGAAAAGAGAAGTTGAAATTGACAGTTGTGACACATGAAGAGCTTTTCACACTTCTTTATTTATTTATTTATTTATTTATTCCATTTATTTACCCAGGGTGTGCCCAAACAGTTTACAAAAACTGGTTTCCATTGGGGCCCTGCAAACACACATAGAACAAATATACTAAATTGAACTTCATAATTACTAATAAACTGGAATAAGATACATTTGTACAACAACTACAACATCAAAAAACTAATGGTTACAGAAGAACAACATCACAAGTAATTATTATACATGCATGTGACACTAAAATTTACGCTAATTACGGGAAGGGCGAAAAACCCGCAAAAACTCTTTTTAAGAGGAAAAAAAAATTTAAAAATGGGAAAATTCCCCTCCGGCTCCATAATTAAAGTTTGATTTCACGGCAACCAAGTCATACGACTCCGTAAATTAGCATTTCTCACTTGAAGTTGATGTGAATATTATGTGTATGTTTGGCGAAGTGCCGATTTGAATGAGCTCAAAGAAGACATAGTTCTAAGGTGTGCACTAAGGCTGTTCCAAATTGCGGCGCCAGTTACAGCAAAACTCGAGGCGTAAGACCCCTTTCGTGCAAAGGGAATTTTTAGTGTCTTTTCGGCAGATTGACGAGTTTCTCGAGTTTGTACGTAAGGTGTAAATAGACTTGCCATATACTGCGGGGCCAAGAAATTGATGCTTTTAAAGACAAATATAGCTTTCTTGTATTTAACTCTCTCTGGATAGGCAAGCCAGTCGAGCTTTTTAAACATGTCAGCTGATGGCGTTAGGAAATCGCATTTCAGTATTATTCTGGCTGCACGTTTGAGGCATTTGTTCAAGACATTGTTATGAGATGCGTAACGGTCACCCCATACTGTGCAACAATAATCTAGACTAGGCATGACTAAGCTTAACATAAGGGTGTTCATGTGCTGTTGAGTTACACAGTCGCGAATTCTTTTTAACATAGCTAATTTCGAGAAAACTGTTTTCTTTACATATTCGACATGTTGGTTCCAACTTAAGGTTTCGTCAATAATAACACCCAAGCATTTAAACGATTTAACGTTGTGCACTTGATCATTATTAATGTGTACTCTGAGCTCATGCGCGCTTATCTTTTTCTTTGAGCCAATTAGCATACATTTAGTTTTACTGGCATTAATTTTGATTTTATTTTTAACGGACCACAGATGAATCATGTCTAATGACTTGTTAAGGCTAGTTTCAATTTCGACAATGCTTTCAGAACTGCAAGTTAGTGTAGAGTCATCGGCATACATATATAGCTTATCGGATACATAAAGAGGCAGGTCATATGTATATACAAGAAACAATAATGGGCCCAGAATTGATCCTTGTGGTACACCGACACTTATAGGCAAGGATTTTGATATATGTTTACTAATATTAACGGTTTGACTGCGATCACTGAGATAGGACTTAAACCAGTTTCTTACCGAGATCGACATGTTCAGCTTTTCTAATTTTTCTAAAAGAATTTTATGGTCAACGCAGTCAAATGCTTTACTGAAATCTAGGAAAACTGTTCCGGTCATTCTCCCGTGATCCATAGCTTGAAGACACTCGTTTGTTAAATCGTTTAGTGTACTTTCTGTCGAGTGCAAAGGCCGAAATCCAGATTGACAAACAGGAATGAAATTATTTTCATCAAGGTACGAGTACATGTTCGAGTGTATCCATTTTTCTAGGATTTTAGAGATAATCGGCAAGATTGATATAGGTCGGTAATTACATGCGTTGCACTTATCGCCTCCTTTATGAATAGGTGTAACTGAAGCATGTTTCCATGCCTTGGGATACTGTTCATTTATTATGGAGAGGTTAAATATATGCGTTAAAGACTTAGTAATAAAAGGTGCAGCCATTTTAATCATATTAACGCTAATACCATCTGGGCCTGTTGCTTTCCCAATCGACAAAGATGCAATTTGCTTTTTGACAAACTCTTCTGGGATACTAGGGAGAGAACAATGTTCGTAATCTGGTGAAGAAAC
Organism: Henricia sp. BOLD:AAB3569; assembly: GCA_037783545.1. Classification (NCBI taxonomy): domain Eukaryota; kingdom Metazoa; phylum Echinodermata; class Asteroidea; order Spinulosida; family Echinasteridae; genus Henricia; species Henricia sp. BOLD:AAB3569. Next base: position 711,152 of record JBBELK010000611.1, on the reverse strand, counting down.
AAGAGAATGGTCGTGATAATCATCGGCCTCATTTGAACTTGTCTGATTCTCAGCGGCCATACGTACACCAATTGTTGAAAAATATTCATTGAAATGATTTGCGATGTCGGTAGGGTCATCAACATATTCTCCGTTTGAGGAGATGATTGAACTCGGGACACATTTTTGTTTACTGGGAAGGACTTCTTTAAGTTTCTTCCACAAGAGTGATGAGTTATCCTTATTTTCCTCAATTGCCGAAGTGAAATATTCGCTTTTCTTTTGTCTAACTTTGTTAGTAACATAATTTCTTAACTTTTTGTACATATCCCAATTTGTCGATGAGCGCGACTTTTTAGCTACACTATGTGCACGATCTCGTTGGCGCATTAGTTGGAGCAATTCTCCATCAAGCCATGGTATGGTGCCGCTTCGAGCACGCTTGGACTTGATTGGAGCATGGTGGTTAATAACAGCTATAAAAATCGAGTGCCAGATAAACCACGCTTCGTCAACATGTTGACAGTTTATAACATACTCCCATGGAGCATTGCGGAGGTCATTGTGAAACGTTTCGGTATCAATATCCTTCAGGCGTCGAAAATTAATTAAACGACACCCTTTGCGAGGCGTTTTCCAATTATGTATGCCGTAAATAAGAAAATGATCACTTATGAGGGTTTGCAACACTCCGCATGCGCTTACAAGATCGGGATGCGTACTAAAAATCAGATCAATAGTTGTTCGGGTGAACTGCGTGACTCGAGTTGGTTCTTGAATTAACTGCTCCATTTGGAAGAGATTCATGCAAGAGAGTATAGGATTGGGTGCATTAACATCCGCTGCATCACTGTTAAAGTCACCGAGTACAATCATTTCTTTAAATTCACAGGACGCCTTTTCAGTAATATCGGTTAGGTTATCTAAAAACTCGACAGTACTCGACGGTGGTCTATAAACAGAACTCATAAGTACTGGCTGTCTTTGCTTACACCTAATTTCGACCCAAATACATTCGACATCTTCATGTTCAAGATCACATCGGCGAGTAAAATTTAGCGTGTCTCTAATATACATGGCTACCCCGCCACCGTGGCGATTTCTGTCTTTTCTAACAATAGAATACCCAGGCAGTGCGATCTCGCCGTCAGAAATCGTGCCGTCACAGAAAGTTTCATTTAGACACATAACATCAAATGGTTTTCTTGAGAACAGTATCTTAAATTGGTCAAATTTGTTGATGATACTTCTTACGTTAAGGTGAGCATAAGAAAAGTCCCCGTCGCTATGGCTATGTATGATACCATCTTTTAGGCTTACATTTGACCCCTGCTTTGTGGATTTAGAAGTTGTCTGACCTCCTGGAGATACTGTATCCATTCCTGGTTCGGAGTGCGGGGGTGAGGGACTCTCATCCCGTGATGTGGGATGTATGGGTGGTGTGGGATGTATGGGTGGTTCCGGGTGGGTTGACGTTGTGTCTGCGGACGGTACTGGTTTGCCTTCCGAAAATCCATTTGTGTATTTTCCGTAGCCGGTTTCTTGAGGGCGTCGGAATACAACCCCCCGTCGACAGCATGTGGCCGTTTCGGTGGTCCGTAGATGTGCCGAATGATGTTTTTGGCGAGAATACACACACCCTGGGAATTCAGATGTACGCCGTCTGTCACAAGATGGTTCGGCGTTATCCCCCCATTGTCGATGAACCCCCATTTGTTACACTCCGCGGTGCGTTTTAGCATGTTATTCGCATCGTCGACGGCCTTACGCCTAGATTCTGACGCGACTCCACGGTGGATGATTGATGAAATCGTCACTTTCTTTGGCTGAAGCGCTTCCCCGAGAGACGTAATTTTGGCAGTCATGGTGTTGGCGTCGTCCGTTGTGTTGTTGGAACCGACGTGGAGTATTACCTCCGATACGCCGTATTTAGACGATAACTGCTGAGCCTCATGAGTAACAGTTTCAATCTTTGCGCCTCGCATTGTTTGGCAAACTACCTTTGATTTCTTGCTTAGTTTCCTAGGTTGCAGGTGTTTGATCATGGAGTCACCGATGATAAGAATGTCCGCAGACGCAGTGGGGGTCGGTGGCTCTGTCTTTTTGCGATGCTGTTCCTTGTGTCTCTCGCGGTACTTCTTCAGCTGTTCTTCATGGGACACCTTACTTTTCGCTGCGCCCGATTTCTCCTTGGATGCCGATGTGTTCGTTGTTTGTTTCGGACTCGAGTATTTTCCGGGACTTTTAGCGTTCAGGATGTCGAAATACGTGTCGATCAATTCCTCTGCTTCAAAAATCGAATCACTTGCGTTTTTATTGTCTTCAACCACGTCCTGTGTATCCAGTGCCGAAAAGCGGTTGCTTGTGGCCACTGGTGAAGAATTCGGGCCTTTGTGCGCGCGGGGCTTAGCAAGGTTCCGGCTCGGTGGGCACGAATACACCTCACTCCGGGCATCGTCTCCGGTAGAATGGCTCATTAGCATATCAATAGTGCAATGGAGGTCTTCGCGTTCCTTCTCCAACATGTCGATCTTCTCCTTCACAAACGAAAAAGAATTAGAAATATGATTAGACATTGCTAAAAATTGATCAGAAAATTTACCATCGAGCGCGTTGAGATCGTTGTGTAGCCTATTTACAGCCTCCAAAACGGCATCTAGGGTGGCCGGCTGTGACGGCTGGGCCGTCATGGCGTCCACGCGATCGGGCTGAGGGAGAGATTGTTTGGCCTTGGGTGCGCTGGTCGAACTAAGGCAGCACCTAGGAAAATGTTTCCTATGACCAAACACATAAAGGCATAGTTCCCTAATATCATCAGCTGCAGTATCCATAGATCTGCGAGATTTAAGGTTATAAGATGAAAGGGTACTTATCTTTTCATTTGATGACTCCGTTGGTGTTTCGCCGCCATCTTGAACCTTCAGTAACTTCTCCATAGCATACTCAAAAATCAATTTCCTGGCTTGTAAAAGTTCGTCCAGGCCAAATTCACTGGTCAGAATTGTCTTGATAGGAACGGATGGACGATCCTTTAGTTTTAGGATGATTTTCTTCAGCCTGGGGTCGACTTTTCGCAAAACAATTGGAGAGCCAGTGTCACACACGTCCGTCATGTTCGAAGCCATATTTGTGATCGTGTCAGAAGTGGTTTTTTTTGGGACTAGCTGAAAACAATTTCGAGCTAAACGGAGTTACTCGTGTTGGAAGTTCGAGTTACGGAAGTATTCGTGTGCACAAAATTCTATTCTTATGTCGGGAATGTGCGATCACTTCGAGGTAAACGGTGTTTCGAGTTATCCGGTTTCGACTTAACGCGATTTTACTGTACTTTGATAAAATGCCATGTGCAGTAAAACAGTGACACGGTGATTCTGATTTTCATAAAAACTATTATTACTGGAATTTTGTCAGTACTTGTGTGTGTTTATAAATACTGTTTGTATAACTAGGCCTGCATGTCGGCAATCCATAATTGCTGAAATTAGCAAATGTAAACCAAACCAGTACAAGCAAGAACAAAACACTTTGTTTCAAGAATATTTTAAATACTTATTTTTTGTTTGTTTGTTTGTTTTACTTGCCGATGCAAATATCCTGCCTACAAGTGCTGCAGTATTTGCAACTGCTTATTCCCTGTAAACAGACTTCAGATCACCAGCCATGCATTGGAATGCAGTAATGAATCTCCGACAATATCACGTCTGCTCTTTCAATTATGCGTGTTTAAAGCTGTGACTTTTGGATAATAATTTTTTTTAATGAAATGGCACGAAAATGTACAATGCTATAAAGCGAAAAATGATTTAGTAAATCCCAGTAGTCATGCATAGATTCAAGGACTGAGTTGTGATTATACACGACTGTTACAGTCAAACCACCAGGGCAATGTGAGGGAATTTAGTGCAGTGAATGTGCAAAGTTAAAAACAAAAAGCAAAAATCAAACAGACCAAACAACTTAAATATTGGATACTTGGATGTCTGACATTAATTTCTCCATGTTGTAGTGATCCAGTAAAATTGGTATATGTGACTGCGCGAGGGCGCTATTTAGGTTGTCCATAAATGAGCGAAAGTATCGCGCAGAGATTTGGGTAGCTAAGCATGTAATGCGGTCATGATAAATAGTTCCCAAGTAAATGAAATGTAAATAACAAGATGCGTACTTGTGCATTAAAGATAATGAGGCACTTCTGATATTCTGGTCAACAGAATGCAGGATTTGTTGCAGATTGCTAAGTTTTCAGTGCCCATGGATATGTGTGTTAGGCGGCTTCACCCGCGAAAAAGATAGTGCCGGCTCGTTCTTTTCCGATAAGCTCCAGAACCGTACACATCTTGTCGGATTACTCCAGCAAGTATGGGCCTGTAAATCAAGGTTTAAGCCGGGGAGGAGGGCCCAAAACACGGGGCAGTTTTGCTTGGAGCTATTTTAACGAGTATTGCTGGCTGTAATTATGCACATCGAATTTGCAAACTTTCCATGTTGCACTTGTTGTGGCTGTAAAATATCCGCACAATTTGGAATAAATCTCCTGTAAAAGTTGATTAGTCCTAGAAATTCGCGCAACTTTCGCAGTGATCTAGGTACAGGAAAGTCATGAATTACTTTCACTTTACTTTCCAAAGGACTTATTCCACCAGAATTTTGTGTCCCAGGAAATCCAAGTTGCTAACTCCGAATTCACACTTACTAGGGTTAACAACCACCCCGAATTCATTGAAACGATCAAAAAGCAATTTTAGATGATGCTCGTGTTGTTGAGCATTCTCACTTGCTACCAACACGTCGTCAATATAGGCAAAAACAAAGTCAAATCCATGCAGAACTTGATCAATAAACCTTTGAAAGGTTTGTGCTGCATTTCGTAAGCCAAATGGCATTCTGAGATATTCAAATAGACCAAAAGGAGTTGTTATGGCAGTTTTTGGAATATCTTGTGGCTCTACTGGTATTTGATGGTAAGTCGACCTTACTGAAAATCGTTTTGCCTTGTAAATTTGACGTGAAATCGTGAATATGGGGGATTGGATACCTATCTGGAATGGTGATATTATTCAAGGCTCTATAATCACCACTTGGTCTCCAATCACCCGTTTTCTTTTGTACCATATGTAATGGTGACGACCAAGGACTATCGGAGTGGCGAATTATCCCCAGTTCTAACATATGTTCGAATTCGGCTTTAGCAACCCTGAGTTTTTCCCGGTTTAGTCGTCGAGGACGCGCGCCTACAGGAGGGCCAGTTGTTTTAATATGATGAGTCACATTCATAGTCTTGCCATCATACGTAGGTCTAGTTATTTCATGATACTGATCAAGTAATGAAGTAAAAATAATGTCACTGTTCGGTATTGCAAACGTTGGACTAGGCGAGGTTATCGATGATTTACAACCTGAAATTTTCAAATTCGTACACGAGTCGATTAACCGTTGTTTTTTTATGTCGACTACTAAAGCAAAATGCTTCAGGAAATCTGCACCAATGATTGGAATAGGCACATCTGCTATATAAAAGATCCATTATTTTGTACGGACGCCTTAATCCAATGTCTATCGTCATTGATTTTTCTCCATACGTTGCAATCGGCGAATTATTCACCGCTGCACATTATTCTTTATTGGAGGGTAATAAAACACTAACCTCAGCGCCGGTATCAATAAGAAACCTCGTACCCGTTATTTTATCGGTCATAAAAAAAGAAGCACATTCGTACTACATCATATCACCCTGTATTCGTCGCATTTCCCGCATAGTGACGAATCGGCATTTTTATCGATTTTGAGATTTTGTTTTTAATGTGATTGTTGTGGCTTAAATTGTTATTTTTTAATGTTTTTTGTTTGTTAAAAACGTCTTTGTTTTCTTAGTTTTAGAAGGGCAACGTGCGACGAATGGGGGGAATGCGAACTCTATTTGTTTGGCATACTGACGAATACGGTTTCGTCAGTACTCACCGACGAATCGGCTGTGTCGCTGGTAACCGCTTCAAACTTTGTACATTCTCATGCGCGTTGTTCCACGCACGATAAAGTACCAGTCATTATCACGCGATAGGCCTACTGCCAACAAGAGGTCACCTGATCCAAGTCGCAAAATGCAACTAAAAAGGTAAAACAGTACTGATTTAGGTTGATTCACCGTGATTATTCAGTCATAATAGCTGATGATTGTGCTTTTATCAACGTTCGTCGTTGAATTATTTTGGTTTAGCCTGTAGGCCATATATTGACATAGGCATATGCGTGCGTTTAGCCTAGGCCTAAGTAAAGTACATGCTTAACATGCTAAACTCTTAATGCTCGGGGCTAGCCTAGCCGGCCCTGAGCTATTAATAGTTTAGGCTTACCCTTATAAAATAAAGCTCAAGATCAGTAATTTCGCAAGTTTGGCTTAATGTTTATCCGACACAAGACTAAAATCAGTCTGTTACTGTAGTCGGAGTTACGGTAAACGCATGCATGGCATGCATGCCTAGCGAGTAGCGTCCTCCGTGACCGTGTACGGCCGGGGCTGGCCCTAGCCTAGGCGTGTGCTAAGCTTAAGTTAAACTAGGCCTACGAGATAAGGGGCCCCAATTTTATGTGAAATTATTAATTTAGGTTATCTTAGACAGTTATACACAAACACATTCTGCGGGCGTATTTTGGACAAATGCAGTCGACCTATAATTTAAGAAATTGCCTGACTTAGTTCGTGAATGTTGGTGGCGTGCTTTAATATGCCAAGTTACACACATAAATCACACATAATTTCTCTTGATGAGTTTCGTGAATCGATCGCGACATATTGCAATAACATTAGGGATGATCCTGCATTTCTTGCAGAAGCTTTCAGCTGCACATTCCAACACCGTCTCCGGCGATGTAGCCAAATCGAAATTGGCGAAGAATAACTTTTGTTTTCGTTTGGCTTTCAAATCTTACCTTCATAGACAAAGCTAAACAATTTTGTCATCAGGCCTTGTTTACATGGATCTGAAATGTTGGTTTAAATCCGTTGCAAGTAGGACATGTTTGGACACGTAGTGCTATCGGAGTGTTTTCGACTTCCTGAACAAGCCTCAACTCTGTAAGATGTGTTATCATTTTCTCTGAGCCGACTTCAACCACGTTTTGCCTCAGTCAATAACATGCACAGCGTGCAATTGCCCGATAAACAGTGAGTAAAAGTGTGCATAAACAGCACATTTTATAGTAAAGGGTTCGCAAACCCAACAAGAGGGCACAATACCACACATTCTACACAAATACCACGTACATTCTACACAAATACCACGTACATTTTACCCAACCGTTTTTACCATGACATTCAATATATTTTTCATAGCCTTTCAATTGAAATGAATTATCAGCACATAGAAATCCTGAACACGTAACAGTCGTTCGATAGAAATGCTCAACAGTTGCTGTTACACGATGATCAACATATGAGTAAACAAAAACCCAACTGTTCAGTACTAGAATTACGCAACTGTTGGTGAAATTAATTAAACAACTTCTGTGCAAACAGAATTGACAACGGGGTTGTACATTTTATTACTCAACAACTGCTCGATTGCATACATGTGTGGCCTGGGCTTTAATTGAGGGTGTGTGTAGCAGACGGCAAGACAGCAGTTGAAACAGTTGTGTCAATTCAATCAGTTTAATTAAGATCTGAAATGAGACGAAGACAGAGACGTGTTGTTACCCCGGTACGTCTTCGACAAAAACTGGTCTGCACTTTAACATAAATAAATAAATAAACAAATACATATTAAAACAATAATGAATATTCAAAACGATCTAGTCTTTGAAATATTATTAAGTGGACTTCAAAGAGCTATGTCCGCCATCTTGAAAATACGATATACATGAAATAACAGAAACTTGACAATTTCTTGCAAATATTATAAAAATAAAATTAATACATTGAGAGAAAATGCCACGATAACCTTCTTGGCACTATTGAATGAAATTACGAAATATTTTAAAGGGTTTTGTCTCAATAATCCTGAGGAACAAATGGCAAATCCGAACAATACGCAAAAATATAGAAATAAATAACATGGTTTGCAATAAATTCAAGAGAACATACAAGGATTTACAAGATCTGAAAATAATATTATAAAATGGAAATAATTATGACCTGAAATGAGACGAAGACAGAGACGTGTTGTTACGTCTTCGACAAAAACTGGTCTGAAGTAAAGCGCGAAATTGAGTGCGCGCACTTAATTAAAATTGAATTATGATAAACATGGTTTGGTGAACACTTTCTAAGTTTGCATAACATGAATAATAATTTAAAGTTAAAGTATTTATTGCGAGGGCGCTGTACTATTTGTCGTCACACAATTAAAGAAAAGTATATATTGCGAGGGCGTCCTATATACATGTACTATTACGTACTTAGACAAGTTGAGTAACATGTTGATTACAATTTTACACGTTTTTGCAGTGTAAGGTAACGTTTGTAAAGCCTGTTTTTGAAAAGACAAGAGTTCTTCATAGACTGCGTTAAGGAATTGAACGTTAAGCAATTACAAAACTGCGGACCGAAAGCGCGAATTTCTCAACACAAATTGGAAACATGGGGGTGTGGAATTAAACATTTTGATCGGGTAACGCTCCATGTGGTTCATTGCGAACTAAACATGAAGTGATAGCCCGTGACACATTGTGTGCCATTTGTGCAACGTGTCGAGGAAGTGGACGACAGCCCTAGTCATACAAAGGCTCACGACATTGCTGGGACCTTTTTTCCCACTTCACGGGACAAAAACAACCACGTGGACATCGTACGACTTCTGAACCCTATGTACATGTACTGACCAAATGAATATGGCTTATTGATCCTGTTAGGCCTGTCAAAAACTCCCCAGCCGTGATGTGCCCGTTGTCCTTTATTTGTAGCTCCATAGATTGCAAGTCGGAACAGCTTATTATTTTTTCTCATCAGTGTCGGTGGATGAACCAGACGACCGAATCTTGATTTTCCCAAGATGTCGTCGGTGAAAATGTTGTCGATGTTTCTACCGAACGAGCCACAAAGTTGGCTGCATCTCTTCAGTTGCTGGTCTGTGTGTACGTTAAATCATGGCCATTACATGTTGCTGTTTTGAATTTACCTTTGCATTTCTTTATAAGATGTTCGTTGATCTGATCTAGCGGGATGTTATTGCCATCACCACCAGACTCTCTCCCAAGTCAACTCGTGACGCAGCCTACTCAATGCAGAGAACATTATGCAAATATACAGGTGAAACATATTACAGTGGTGGGGACAGAATACGGGTTCTTGTTAACGTGCTTACTAAATATAAACACGTGGGCAATAAGCCTGTAGTGTGTATATGCTTTTGGTTCCAGAAGTGTATGAAATCATTCCGGGACCGTCGCCTTCCCACGTGATATGAGTCTCCTAGAATGCTCTAAGACTTGGTCATCACCCTTATCGCCAATTTTTAATTTCGCCTAGCGGCTTGGATGCGATATACTCACGATTGGTCAATTTCAGGTGACACGATCTGTCACGATCTGGGCTCCCGTTCAGATACGATCAGATACGTTCCGTTAGGATTGTCCCGATTGAGTCCACGATTGGGTTCCGATCTGACACGATCATCACGATCGGGGTCCCCGATTTGGGACGATCTGGTACGTGCAGATACGTTCGGATACGTTCCGATACGATCATCACGAACCGATGCGCTCTGTTGCGATCGGATACGATTGTGGTCGCGATGTCTTTCACGATTGGGCTCGAGAGTGATCACGATTTGAGCCACGATTGGACCCCGACGGGTATATATACAGCCCGACTGACCATGGACTTCATTGTTTCTTGAACTTCTACAGAGTGAAGACTACAACCCACAATCATTGATGATGGCAGGAGTTGAGGATGATGACAACGTGACATTTGCAGTATTACTGTATGCTTACATTATCGCCAGAGAGGAAGAAGACGAGCAGCAGCCAGACCAGCCACAACCCCAACCACAAAGGGCCAGAAGAGCTGCAGTCAGGCAGTTCTGGGTGCGACCATGGCTCACAGAGGAGAGGAGACAACAGGTTGGTCAGTTCTCCAGTCTCCTAGACACCCAATTGAGGCTGGAGGTTCCAGTAGCGTTCAAAAACAAGTCTTGCAGAGGGTGTTTGTCTTGTCCAAGGTTGATCCCGATCACTACTTCTTCGACGTTGTGGTAAAACTGTACATCTGTCAAATAATTATTTTCTGCAACGCCACCTTTCAATTTTAGGCCGATTTCCGGACTATACCGCACGTACACACGGCGTCATACCCAAATAATCATGGAACTTGTTTAACGTACAAAACGTCTTTAATTCAATCTTCACATTTTCTTTCACAATCATCGCGCCTGGAATAGGTGCATTGTGCAGTTGGAACCAAACTCTTTGTTATAACCAGATCTCTTCTGGTGAAATGGTGGACTTTGAAAATCGTTAATCATGTACAATTTATACTGTCTTGAGATCATTTTGTGGCGAACATAGGATATATTATCCTTGCTTCTCAGCAAATTTGATTCTGTTTTCTTCCAAACAGATTTGGAAAGAGTTTCAATGATTAATGAACAAACATATAGTTTGTGTTTTAGACATCGGCGACCGCGTAAAAAGCGCCGGTTTTATACAGCCCTGTTGGGGGCTTTGCCAAAGACTGAGGTCAAGTGTTTGGTATGAGGTGCGCTGCGTGTGGCGCGCCCTCTGGTCTGGAGGCCTGTACAATCGATTTCATTCCGTCTCCACAGACGGTGGAAACAGAACAAAGGACATTGAACAAGCTATTTGCCCGGGGTGGATTGAAATAAAGAAAGTTTGGAGTCCTAATTCTGACATCACTAAGACATCATTAGTTTGCCTTGCAATAAAAATGTAGGTATCCTAAATTGTGTCCAAGGACACATAACATTTAAGGCATATCATTTTGATGGACAACTGATTGAAATTTCCTGCTCAATTTTGAAAAAAAAGGAGCCCTGTGACTAGGATCAAAAGGTTAGTTTCTGATAGTTTGACTTTCTTAAAATGAGTTTTTACTTAAAGGTAATTACGATTCAAGCTGGGTCTGTGTTAATTATGAAAGTTTCCACGATGTTTTTCACGCCACTGTCGCGCATACGTACGGCAGCAACGACCGGCAATTGAAGGGGCCTTTCTATTGGTCTGTTTTTCATCCGTGTGCGTAGGGTTTGCGTCTGACTCGCTCCATAGACCGATACAGACTGACGAGCGCATCGCAAACGCAGCGCAAACGCAGCGCACGCAAAACGGATGAAAACCGGACCTAAGGGAAGGTACCTGATAAATGCAATGTGCATGTGTGATGGTATGCAATGTGTCGTAGGTACAAACTCAGTTAGGACATATATGATGTGTCTCAGACTTAAGACGGTCATATTGCAACCCGCCTCCGAAAGACGCCCAGGGAGGGCGGGCTATTGGCGTTGCGTTGCGGACCAAACACGGGAGTTAGACTTGTGCAAGTCTATGCCTTACCATGACTTGAATTCTGGACTGTATTTTTTTAAATAAGTAAACCCTTATTGGGTTGAAGTCTCACTTGTAAGTCAATAATGTTTCTAGAAAAATATCGATGTATTTTTCGAAGGTGTCAAACCCAAAATGCAGGGACTTGCATTTTTCTTATTGTGCAGCTGCCTGGCACTGTAACAGTGTGTTGCAGTGTCCCGTGCATTTTGCCTGGCACTGTAACAATGGTGCAGTGTTGTTGTTGTTGTATATTTTATGGCATCTTCGGCAACTAAGGCCCTTTATGCCATCAACTATACGGTTTTAGCTTTAACTATACTATATTATCAACTTGAGATGACGAAGAAGGAGTTGCAGTTTTAGAAGTGGGAGGAAAACCCCCAGGGAAATGCCCCAGGGGAAAACCCACGCGGTCAAGTAGGGACTGCAAACCCAATCCACATACACGCCCCGGATGGTGCAGTGTGCTGGGCTTAGCTGCCTTTATAATTGTTTACCTTTGAAGTTGGAATGTGAAAGTTATTTACATCATTGTCCTCTGGACTGGCATCCAGTTTGACTGCAGTGAATGCATTTTTTTTGTTGCATTGATGGCCTAGTTCTCGTGTTGAGCTTTTGGCTCTTCGTGGCCTGTTGTTGACCGCCTGTTTGTTAAATTTGGCCCAATTGGCCTCTTGTTTTATAAATTTGGCCCAATTGGTCTCTCGTTTGATAAATTTGGCCCAATTGGTCTCTCGTTTGATAAATTTGGCCAAATTGGCCTCTTGTTTCATAAATTTGGCCCAATTGGCCTCTTGTTTCATAAATTTGGCCCGTTGGCCGCCTGTTTGATAAATTAGGCCCGTTGGCCGCCTGTTTGACAGTGCTTGAGAATTGAGCAGTTGACAAGTATATTAATGGTGTTAACTTATTGGTTGTTTATATATTTTGTTGGGTAGTTAACCTTATGTGACCAGTCGGGATCTTCACTTTCATTCGAACCCAACACGTCCCTTAAGTAGAAATTTATTGATTACTATGAATACCAAATAAGTACTTTCACTTACCTTTTTGTTATCTGGAAGTAGGACATGTCATGGCCTCACGTGTTCACATGCACGCACGCAAGCTGTACGCACGCTCTCCGCACTCCGTACGCGCTATCCAACTTCCACATGCACAGCGCCCTCTTGCGACGTAGATCGTTACTATAGCCACGGCGTCATAGCAGCGTAAACCAATCGGACGTGTAAACATTGCGATGGCGCGAATTTCATTCATGATCGCTCAACCGTTGTTTTGTGGCGCGAAGATTTGACATTTTGGACACTCTGTTTTCTGAGTTCGCCGTGTGAGTCACGATATCGGCTGATCTGTACTGCACTCACAAGATTTACTTATGTGCATTTTGAGTGTGATTTCTGCTCCTTTTTGCGAGTCTTTAGCCGTTTAGTATTTTGTCAGCTCTACCAAGTCTACTTTCGACACGGCAATGGTGCTAAACGCTTTTCACCCGAGTGGTAAGTTAATAAAACAGCAGATTTATTGTTTGTTTTTATGGGCCTTTTTCTGAGACTGGGTCAAAGGCTGTCGTCGATTTATATTTTCGTTTATTGCGACAATAGTTTTTGACCCAGAATCTTAAAAGATCCCATTTTTTTTATTGACTTCATCAAATGTAATGATCAATGTAAGATCTTGCAAATCAATATAATATGGTTTTATGTTATTTTTTGTTACAGACTACATGCTAGTACAATCAAATAATCTTGTGTGACTACACGTTGTTGCCAACAATTTGTCCAGGTAATTGTATTGTAAAAATTCACTACTTATTTCAAACGTGAAACAAAATTAGTGTTTCCGTATATCCATTTCCTTAATTGGAGATGGAATTCGGAGTCAATGAAATATTTCTGTGATCCTGGTCACAATTGTCATGTGCCCTTTTCTCACTCTGGGCCTTATTTGCAGTTAATTGCATTGCAATTCCATCCTGAATTATCACAAGTTATTTTAATTGTAATTTATTTATTTGTATCGTAAAAATTCATTTATTTTCATTTCAATGACTAATACGTTTCATCATACAAAAAGGAATTGTGTATTCATAGATTATAATTATTTTGGTACAACATTCTGCTCAATATTAATTTTGCTTCATAGACTGATCCAAAACAATTATAATTTCATTTAATATAACCAATATTTATTTTATTTTACAGCTCATCCATAGTCCCTTATTGACTGTCGTTCAAGTTATACGTTCGTTCTTAATACATTCATTCTTTATACGTGCTCATTCTGAAACAATTGCTTTGTAAATGTTTGTTAATAAAATATAACCACATTGATAAAACTTAAAAACTTGGTCTCACACCCTACCATCATTTATTATTAACAGTAGTGTTAACCACTCGGACATAGAGTAGAGCAAGTTAGTTAGTTCACTTATCTCAAATTCTCGCTAACTGCTCTATCGGGTTACACTTGGCGTAGTCGGCAGGGTACAACTACTGTATCCACATTAGGGTGTGAACCTGTGCAGGATAAGGCATCAATCAAATTTAGTGAACAACAGTCAAATAAATAAGGAGGCCCATGGCGAAGGAAGTACTACCGCCCTGGCATCTACATGTACTGTCCAACCATCTGGAACAGTGACCTTGCTACTCATCCACCCACGTGAACTGGTGCCATCTTGCAAGGCTTGCGGTTCTCTCCTTGGATCCACTTCCAGAGACTCCGCCCCAAAGAGACATTCATCAGAGGATCTAGCCACCGTCCCTCAAGATCGCGGACGACTTTTGGATATATCTGCCCATGCAAGATAATTCATCGTCATCACTTGTATTACACGAGACAGCTAAGTAATCCCCATAATACGGACAGTATACAAGTATAGTGGACTTACACATTTGGCTCATACCTTTTATTCACCTTGTAATCCCGTAGTATGCTCCAATTATTTCCTCATTATCTATTTGGTGGAGGGCTGCCATAAGTATTCACTGTAAAAGAAAGAATAAGAATTACTTTATTTATACGCTTACATAATTATGTAACTTGCTAAGCAACTTTGCTAATGTATAATATTGCACTTATTACTGCTCTCATTATTATTTTTGTTAAATTGTTACGAAATCTTGTGTGAACACTTAATACCCGTGTGGAAGGTGTTTTCTGTTTGTTTTTGTATACAGATTTTGGATACACCACTACCACTCGAGTGATTGCGTTTACACCATTGCCGTAGTCTGCGGTTCCGTGACTGAATCTCTACCTAGACGCATCTCCACTGTACGGTGTTCAGTTGTCTGGCAGAGTAAGTTTGTGGGTGCAGTACATTGCAAGCTAGTTACATTGCAAGCTAAGTTGCATACATTAGGTTAATTAAGTGCGCCCCTCGCGGCATGCAATTTGTTTCCAACTATGCGTTTTGGTCCCTTCTCATTTTTGCACATGTACTGACCCTTTTCTCCCCATACACAGCAGGTGCCCAATTTGCAGTGTCAGTCATGTCTAAGGGCGCAGAGAGCCTTGTCCCAAGTACGTCACATCTTATGAGTGAAATTGAGGACTTGCGTTCCTTATTCCATCAGACACAAGAATTCACTAAGGCAAAAAGTCAGACATATCTGCTAGTACCTAGCCAAAAGAAACTGGAATCGTTCTCTGGTCAGTCTGATACAAAGTTGGAAGATTGGATCTTTGACATCATAAATGCCGTAAAAACGAGATCATTGTCAAAGCAATCCGAAATAGATTTCGCAATACAGTACCTAACCGGCTCGGCTAGGGAAGAAGTTAAATACCGTGACGTATACAGTCTAGAAAAATTGTTCTCAGTCCTACGAGAAGCCTTTGGGGAACAAGAGACATCTGTTTGCCTTCAGCGGTTATTCTTCGAGAGAAAACAGTTGCCTGGAGAAACCTTAAGAGACTTCTCTCACGCTCTTCTGGATCTATTTGCCAAAGCTGCTCGCCAGAGTCCTCAGCTAATGGAAAAGCGTGAACATCTGCTCAAAAATCAATTTGCAGAAGGTGTCTGTGATATGTACCCCTACGTAAATACATGAAAAGCAAGCTTCGTGAGTTGCCTACCATCGGGTTCTTTGATCTGAGGACAGAAGCTGTGAAGTGGGCAGAAGAGGGTACAGCGGCATCCAGACCAGCGGCTGTCAGAACACAATCTGCAACAGAAGAGCCAAGTACCAAAACATTACTTGATATTATGATCAAACAGCAGGAACAAATTGACAACCAACAGAAACAGTTAGACGAACCAAACACCCTTGTCAAACAAATGGTAGAACCAAGGTCTAATACTGATAGTAAAAAGCAGTCACGTGTGACTTGCTCATTTTGTAACAGGATTGGACACTCTCAGGACAGGTGCTACAAACGGCAATTAAAGGAAGCCCATGCTACCATAGAGGATCTAAGGAAACCGAGTAAAACTCCTAGCTATCCCAACCAGGGAAAATAGCTCCTCTCTCGGACTTGGGTCCATTCGTAGAGAGGGAGGGTATGGGCCTATCTTCCTGTTCTTGCCATACTGATTTAAGTCATTCTATGTCTAATGTTGTTGGTAGCTGCCCTTTTTTGACTCTTGGACTTGGTACTGTGGAGACCAAATGTCTCATAGATACAGGCTCGATGGTATCCACTGTAACTGAGGACTTTTTCCTGTCTAATCTTAAGCCATCAGGAACTAAACTAAAGCTGAATGGCCCTTGCCTCCGTATAACCGCTGCAAATGGGTTGGATATACCTTACGTTGGCTATTTGGAACTGAACGTAAACTGTGATGGAATTGTTTTACCACAGATGGGATTTTTGGTTGTTCGTAACTCAACTGACAAAGAGATAAATAGTGAGAAACGGTCGGTTCCAGGTCTGCTTGGAATGAATGTCTTGGCTCCTTTAGTAAGTGCCTTAGGTGAAGAGAAGTTACCTGATGCATCTCCGCTGCAATTTTTAAAGACGGTGCTCTCTCTTCAAATCGAGGCTCAAGACAAAGAACAAGATGCGGTTTCTTTCGTTAAATCAACTAATCAATGTATATACATCCCTGCCAATACTTCAGTTACTGTTCAGTGCTCCTCTGCACATATCACCAACTTACAGACGGCTGTTGTTGAGCCTCTTCGTAACACAGACCATTTTCCAAGCGGTATATTGGTAGCTACTTCCCTGGTTCAAATAAACAAGACAATTCCAGTAAGAGTCGATAATATTTCAACTTCAGGCTATACCTTACCTCCACGAACCCGGATAGGGGTTCTGCGTGCTGTGGATTATGTAGTAGACAGTGCATCAAAAGTAAACTTCGAGACAACTTGTGATGAGATTAAGGTCACAAAAACTCCTATCGACTCTCCAAAATCGACAAGTTCGGTAGATATTTCTAGTTTTGATGGGACACCAGATCAACAATGCAAGATTGACGACTTACTTAAAAAACATAACGACGTTTTTGCAAGTCACGAGTTCGATTTAGGCGATACAATTGCACTATTGAACATCGAATAGACACGGCAAATACTGAACCCATTGCTCAAACCTATAGACGGATACTCCCAAACCAATACGAGGAAGTTAAGAAGCACATACAGGCACTACTTACTGCGTAGACTACAGGCGTCTTAACGCTGTCACCAAAAAAGATGCTTTTCCTCTTCCTCGCATCGATGAACTGATTGACGCTCCGGTTGGTGCAAAGTTCTTTTCGTCATTGGATCTGGCTAGTGGGTACCATCAGGTACGGGTTCAAGAATCAGATCGAGAAAAAACTGCATTCATTACACCTATGGGACTCTATGAATACACTAGAATGCCCTTTGGTCTTTGTGGTGCTCCTGCGACTTTTCAGCGGTTGATGCAACGATGCATGGGAGACCTCATGTGTCAAATGATTTTTGTTTATCTTGATGACATTTGCATTTTTTCCAAGACCTTTGACGAGCACCTGCAACATCTAGACACTGTCTTTTCTCGATTAGAGGAACATAATCTAAAACTAAAACCTCGCAAGTGTCATCTCTTTTGCAAAGAGATAAACTATCTAGGCCATACCTTATCTGAACAAGGCATTGCTACAAATTCTGAGAAGACCGATGCCTTTTTAGGATTTTCCAGCTGCTATCGGCGTTATATCAAGGACTTTGCCAAGATAGCCAAGCCACTTCACTCTCTGGTTGGGGAATGTCAGCACTGTACCCCTAGAGAGTTTCGTAAGCACTGGTCAGAGGAATGTCAGGCAGCTTTTGAGTTGCTCAAGTCGAAATTTGTGTCTCCACCTATTCTTTCATTTGCGGATTTTGACTTACCTTTCATCTTGGATGTCGACGCCAGCCTGTCTGGTCTTGGGGCTGTTCTGTCTCAAGTTCAGGGAGGACAGGAGAAGGTCATCGCTTTTTCCAGCTGCACTCTACGAGAAAATGAGAAAAAGATGGAAAACTACAGTTCTCGTAAGCTAGAGCTACTAGGACTAAAATGGGCTATTACTGAGAAATTTAAGGATTATCTCTATTGTTCAGTTTTCACTGTTCGAACAGACAATAACCCATTGAGTCACCTTGACACAGCTAAACTTGGAGTTACTGAGCAGCGTTGGGTCTCTACGCTTGCACCTCACAACTTCAACATCATTTACCGCCCTGGTCGTGCCAATTCCAACGCAGATGGACTTTCTCGCCAACATGTAGATGACAACGTTACCATCTCGGAAGTGACAGCAGAAGAATTTGGGTTCTCAACTTCCTCAACATCACTGCCTGCAGACATGCAAGTGAGGATTTTGAGTAGTACTGTTGACCTTGGTCCAGCTCGGGTTCAAGCTGATCATAATTCTGCTGTATCGTCTTTTCCATCATTGTCTCTGTCAGATTTGTCAAAATTACAACAGGCTGATCCAGATATATACAGATACTTGCAGTGTCGTTCTCAAAAGTCCTCTACAAAGAATGAGTCACCAGCAGTCAAGGTCCTCTTAAATCAGACTAAGCGTCTTCGGATTGATAACGGTGTCCTATACCGAGAGGTTCAAGATCCTGTCCTTGATGCTTTACACCAAATGGTTCTCCCTTCCTCCTTGAAATCCCGAGTTTTGACAAGCTTGCACAATGATTTTGGACATCAAGGTTAGGAAAGGACTATGTCCTTGGTGCGTCGACGTTGCTTCTGGCCATTTATGTTCCGCGACGTAAAGAAATGGGTTCGAGAGTGCGAGCGTTGTTCGGTGGAAAAGTTAGCTTCACCATCCATACGGAATCCACTTGGTCATGTAGTTGCTTCAAAACCACTTGAAATCATAGCCACTGACTTCACTCTGTTGGAACAAGCTTCTGATAGGACGGAGAATGTTCTGGTCATTACGGACGTTTTCACCAAGTTCACTGTAGCAGTTCCGACCAAGGATCAGAAGGCAACAACTACAGCCAACGCTTTGGTTAAGGAATGGTTTTGTAAATATGGTGTCCCACAACGTATCCATTCTGACCAAGGGCGTCAATTCGAGGGAGAATTAATATCCAACCTGTGCAAACTCTAGAACATTAGAAAGTCCAGAACTACTCCCTATCACCCCCAAGGCAATCCATATTGTGAGAGATTTAACAGGACCATGCATAATCTTCTCCGCACACTCTCCGACAAACAGAAACATTCTTGGCCCAAGTATCTACCCGAAGTGATCTTTGCTTACAATAGTACAGCACATGCTTCCACCGGATTTTCTCCGTATTACCTTATGTTTGGACGTGAGCCTCTATTGCCTGTAGACCTTCTACTGAACAGAATCCTACCTGATGACATTGGCAGTGACTGGGTCGCACTTCATCAGTCCAGGCTGAAGGAAGCCTATCATCTGGCACGAAGAAAAATGCAACATGAATTAGGAAGGCACAAGGAGCACTTTGATAAAAAATACAATCCTAACATCTTCAAGGTGGGCGACCTTGTCTATCTTCGCAAGCACAGCAGAGGGAGAAGCAAGATACAAGATTATTACTTTCCTGACATATATCGAGTAATTCAACGTCTATCTGAGGATTCCTATGTGTACACGATAGAATTAGCAGATGGCATTGGAGGACAGAAAACGGTCAACTCTTCGGAGCTAAAACGCATTTCCACTAAAATAGAACTAGAACTTCCTACTCTCCCACCTTTGCCAACTCTTTCTAGTCAAGATGATGAAACCTCATGTGAAACAGAGTCATCTATTTCTGATTCAGAGTTAGAGTATGAAGTTGAGGTATTCTTACCAGAAGATGCTGACATCGATGCTGGTGCAGCTCCAGAACCAGAGATGCCGCCTCATCAGAGCCCTCCAAAGTCGCCTCCTGTGAGACGCTCTGCCCGTACAACAAAAGGAAAGCATCGAAATCCTCACAAAGAACCTCGGTCTGTCCAAAATCAACAACAGTTGGTTTTTACCAGTGACAGCAAAATATTATTTTTGCTAGTCAGTATTGTAGTACTGTTAGTAGCCCTAAATTTAGGACATATTTTTGGCCACATCCATCTACTGTGGGTTACCCCATCTATCATCACAGTAGTACTATTATGGATTTACTTCAGACTGATAGTAGTGCAACTACTAGTGCAGGCATACCACAGGTTCAAGACTATTCAGACTTATATGCCAGGATAATCAAGACAGAGTAGTGGCATGTTTTTATCTACTTCATCTTTTTAATATGTATATAAACTTAACTATAACATTGGAGGAAGGAAAATCGAACAACTAAACTTGTTTTCCTTTTCTTCTGTCAACATTTCACTGTTTTGCATAATAACTTCATCTAAAGCAACAAAATATTTCAACTAGAATGCAAAATCATTTAGAAATCAAACTCACCTTCCACAGCTACAAACTCATTCCTCTTCTTCTCTACAATATTGTCTTGCATCTTGATCTGTCATACAAATAATTTGTATACGATGAGGAAATTGGGTCAATCCAGAGAGATAAACTCATCTCAGGATAAGCCTGAGCTGGATATAACTGACTCAACAATTTCCCCACCTATAAATCTACATAAATCAGCAAAATTTGCATCTATTATGACATGATCATCATTGAAGAGATCTTTCTGCTGATAATTCGTCTATTAGGAGGTAAACTCTGCCTTAGTGACAGACTGAGGATGGACACTTCATCTACAGAATTGTTTCTCTTCACTATTGACTGTATGTGTATTTGTCAAAATACATTTTTTATTTTGCAGGTCAATATTTGTTGATCAGAGAATAGGTATTCTCGCCTAAATTAGGGGGTGAGTGTGACCAGTCGGGATCTTCACTTTCATTCGAACCCGACAGGTCCCTTAAGTAGACATTTATTGATTACTATGAATACCAAATAAGTACTTTCACTTACCTTTTTGTTATCTGGAAGTAGGACATGTCATGGCCTCACGTGTTCACATGCACGCACGCAAGCTGTACGCACGCTCTCCGCACTCCGTACGCGCTATCCAACTTCCACATGCACAGCGCCCTCTTGCGACGTAGATCGTTACTATAGCCACGGCGTCATAGCAGCGTAAACCAATCGGACGTGTAAACATTGCGATGGCGCGAATTTCATTCATGATCGCTCAACCGTTGTTTTGTGGCGCGAAGATTTAAACATTTTGGACACTCTGTTTTCTGAGTTCGCCGTGTGAGTCACGATATCGGCTGATCTGTACTGCACTCACAAGATTTACTTATGTGCATTTTGAGTGTGATTTCTGCTCCTTTTTGCGAGTCTTTAGCCGTTTAGTATTTTGTCAGCTCCACCAAGTCTACTTTCGACACGGCAATGGTGCTAAACGCTTTTCACCCGAGTGGTAAGTTAATAAAACAGCAGATTTATTGTTTGTTTTTATGGGCCTTTTTCTGAGACTGGGTCAAAGGCTGTCGTCGATTTATATTTTCGTTTATTGCGACAATAGTTTTTGACCCAGAATCTTAAAAGATCCCATTTTATTTATTGACTTCATCAAATGTAATGATCAATGTAAGATCTTGCAAATCAATATAATATGGTTTTATGTTATTTTTTGTTTATACAGACTACATGCTAGTACAATCAAATAATCTTGTGTGACTACACGTTGTTGCCAACAATTTGTCCAGGTAATTGTATTATAAAAATTCACTACTTAATTCAAACGTGAAACAAAATTAGTGTTTCCGTATATCCATTTCCTTAATTGGAGATGGAATTCGGAGTCAATGAAAAATTTATGTGATCCTGGTCACAATTGTCATGTGCCCTTTTCTCACTCTGGGCCTTATTTGCAGTTAATTGCATTGCAATTCCATCCTGAATTATCACAAGTTATTTTAATTGTAATTTATTTGTACATTTGTATCGTAAAAATTCATTTATTTTCATTTCAATGACTAATACGTTTCATCATACAAAAAGGAATTGTGTATTCATAGATTATAATTATTTTGGTACAACATTCTGCTCAATATTAATTTTGCTTCATAGACTGATCTAAAACAATTATAATTTAAAGAACGCTGAATGCCGCAATGGGGCGACATTTCGGCAAGACTCTCACCGGAGACCACCGAAATTTCGGCAAGAATCACTCAAAATGACACCTTATTTTTTTACCCAAAGCTTCCAGAGATGGTCACAGACCTAAGAGAGACAGTTCCAGACCTAATAAAAATGGTTCTCGATTTTAAAAAAATGGTTTTTGACCTAAAAAAAATGAATTTTAAACTCAAAAATATTAGGGCGACACCAAAATGTCGCCCTATTCAGCACGTCGCCCTAATATACCTTTTTTACACACGATTTGTCGCCCTATCCTACAATTCATAGTTTTTTCATTTAATATAACCAATATTTATTTTATTTTACAGCTCATCCATAGTCCCTTATTGACTGTCGTTCAAGTTATACGTTCGTTCTTAATACATTCATTCTTTATACGTGCTCATTCTGAAACAATTGCTTTGTAAATTTTTGTTAATAAAATATAACCACATTGATAAAACTTAAAAAACTTGGTCTCACACCCTACCATCATTTATTATTAACAGTAGTGTTCACCACTCGGACATAGAGTAGAGCAAGTTAGTTAGTTCACTTATCTCAAATTCTCGCTAACTGCTCTATCGGGTTACACTTACCTGGTTCCATAGTTTGACGAGTTTGCATGGTGGTGCTGAGTACTGTGTCGGTTGAATTTATCCGTACATGTTGTTGGTTGCATTTTGACTTGTACTCAGTTCAGCCTGCCTTGTCAAGCTATTGGCCTTTTAAGGTACTACACTGTATATTAACATTTTCTCGGTTACATTTTTAGGACTAATTTTGTGGCATGAAATACAAAATATTTGCAATCTAACATTTTGTTGGTTAATATAACTTGCCACATAACTGATATATTGGGATTATTGGGATTTTCTAATTATATTTTGTAAAGTTTGTAAATTTAAAATAGAACTCTATTTCTCCAATATAACATCTGTCGTATCCTGTGTAATTTATTCCGACCACTTCGGCTCGGTTACAAAGACAATTATATCTTGCCCCTTAAGTTAAGATAATTAACCGTTTGCGAAACACGTCACGGAAAAGTTATCTTTAACTGTCGTCAAATTTAGCATTTTTAATCGTTTCCGTGAATGGGCTTGAAGACGTATAATTTAAACTAAGCGAAAAACACCCCCACCCCCAAATAAGGGTATCCTAAGTAGTGTATAGACTGAATGAGTTAAATTGTAAAATGTCTCGCCTTCGCGACACGTGCAATAATCGTACGGCACGTCTCCGTCCGTCTCATCCTCGTCATGGCCGAGTGCACCACAAACAATGGCCTCTACATCCTCGCGTGATATATCATACCAAATGAGGTCGACTGTGCGCTGCGAAACACGTTGTAGCCACTTTTCTTGCTCTTCTTAGGTGCCGCCAACTATGGGGCTGTCATCGATATTCTACATGTCAGTCAAAAATGATGTGTAGCAAAAATGGCTTGACCACCGTCCACGCTTATACATTCTGTCATTATGCCCAGTGGGGGTTTTCCCCTTAAATTCAACATTTGGTATTTTTAAATTATTTTTTACAACATAAATTGAAAGAGTCTAACAGAAATTGTATACCAAAGTGATATAATAAAACCGCCTTTTACCTTAACAATATGGCGGCGCGCCGAATTTAAAGAAAGGTGCAGTTTATAGTCCCGGCCCATTACCTACGCCAATGCTATAATAACCGATAGGTTTGGTTGCTTTACGTCATTCCCTTTTACCGTGTACACTGTATTTTTTGTATGAACTTCACACCGGCCGCGTGACCCATGACAGTACATAAATATACGTGTAGCATCAACGCTTCTGTCTGGTCATTTTCATACTAAGTTTGAATTTGAAACATGAAAAAGGATAAATGACAACTCGATACGTAAACGAGACCGCTGAAGTTACCTTAATTAAATCCCACACGTGTAGAAGTTTTCTATTACTTTCGACGATACGGATTTATGCAGGAAACACTCCTTGAACAATTGAAATAGCGTTCCTTTTGATCTGATTGGTTCCTTCTTGAAGAAACTGTTCATGGTATTCTTAAAACGAGTAAAAGAAGATGTATATTACATTACAATGGACATGCTGCAACCTCGTCGAGGTAACATGACAATATGTTTTGTTCGGGTAATTTGCTATGCAACGTCTTAAAGCGGCAATCATCTTCGATTAAAAGCTGTTCAGTTCTTCATCTAGCTCTGCAGTCGATCCTCTTCGTCAAGTATTGACATCACCTAGGAAGTGTTTTTAGCACGGGGAATTTACACTAGCAAGCATGCACTCAGTCGTTTTGGTTGCCATTTATAGAGATGGAACCTGGAACAACGCAAGGTTGCAACAAAAATCAATCAGTTCACATGTAACAAGAGTATGGAACTCTTGTGGTGTTGGAAGTAATCCCTCCGAACGATCGCTGCTGGTCGGCTCTTCGCTCAGGATTTCCCGTTGTAATCTCATGCGCTCGATGCTAAGCCCATCTCCATTGCACGGAATAGCGAATATCACGCAGTTCTCGAGCTTAGGGTAGTAACTGGTATGGAAGCTTCGCATAATGTTACGGACACCGGCGTGGCTAGACGGGTGTTTATTCATTATAGTCCGAGAGCCCACGACGATTTAATTAGAGTTTTTCGCACAAAAGGTTTGGTGGTGTCGGTGGCTAAGAGGGGGTGTCTGACCTTCAGCCTGAGAACGGCCATTCTCGTACATAATGCGACCCGGAGGTTGATGTACATTGTAAAACCCCTGATACAATTTCGACAAAGTTTGAAAGAAAGGGACACTTGCAAAGGGTTGCTGAATTATGTACGCTTCATTTATTTCGCCATCTTTTGCCGTTAGGCGCTCGGACTTGAAAGGACGTGAGTCAGATCACAACATATTTTTACATACTTCATGGTTGACGTCATCATCCCTTTCAAAATGTTAAATATGGCGCAGCACATAGTTGCATTAGTTGCAGAGTTTAGCATCAAAACATTTAATAGCATTCTCGTTAGGAAGCTGCGCTTGTGTTATAACATAAGGGGTACTGCTCTCGACTTGTTTCAAATCGCATGCAACGGGTTGTTTATTAGACAATTACAAAACTGGCTACCTGCTCGCTCGGCAGTACCACAAGGATCGGTCATAGGACCATTATTGTTTGTATACTCTATGTTAATGATTTGAGTTTTCATTGTCGTCTCGCCTCGTTTGATACGCGGATATTTTCCTTTTTAGGAACGTCCAGACTGATGAAGCAGATCCACTTCTCCAGGAGGATCTAAATACCATTATGGAGTGGTCCAGGGGCCGATTTCACAAAACTCTTCCTATCTTAGGATCGATCCTAGGATTTAAGAAGAGTTCGAGCAGTAAGATCGGTCTTTGCTAAGACGTGTCCTGAGATCGATTTCACAAAACCCGTCTTTTACAAGACGAGTCGCAACTGCTTATTATACATTTACCAACGGCTGTACCATGTTTGTTAACAGTACCGAATACAACAGTCATCGGGAAAATGGCACGCACATTACAAATCAAAATGGCCGACATTGTAGCGTCGTCTGCTTGGCGTATCGCATTTTGTCGACAGTTATGAAAGGGTACATTGACGTGAACAAATTCAATTCGATATACTTGAACCTACGACCAACAAGGCACGAAGCTGGCATTTTATTGATATCAAAAATGAATTCAGTGTAACAACCACTGAGAAAATACACCGAAAACGTTTGCAAAAAAATAACGACTGGTGTGTTTGTGCTATGCAGAAAACATGCAACTTGCTTTGACGTAGCGGGGTCAATCCATATCATTATGACGTCATCACCCCGTTTTTCATTTTGGCCTGTTGCCGGTTGACGAACACGGTCTAGTTTTTCATTTTTCTCTGTAACATAAAGTCAGCAATAAATATAAGAAAAACGCAACTTTATCAAGTAACATCCGTTTTATAAAATAACTTTCTTCCTCGCCAAATGGCTCCAAGCTTTCCACCCCACTTTAATAATGCGCAAAAGCCATACGATCCGTTCAGAGTTTTTGGCTGTTCCGGACGCGGAACAGCCCTTGTTTTTGTTAAGATTCTTTTTTTCCCTTCTTGCCCATTTGTTTCCACGCCCCTTTTCGGGCACTTGTACATGGATTGTTTTCAAACTTCACATGCACACTGGTCACCATATGGTCTATTGCACAGTACTAAGACGTCACGATGGCGTCACGAGGTGTCAAATTACAAGCGCTTAAAGATAAATTATATATTCACAAATTAATAAAGACATCATTGCAACCGTTTGACCTACGATCTTGATTCTTTCGCCATATACGATCACTAACAAATGTGTTTAAGATGCACACATGCGTTGACCTTTGACCTTATTTCCTATTGGTCAAACAGAATTTGCCGTGCCATGTGAAAGTGGTGAGCGATATTTGGATGTGGTAAACGGTGTTAGGGTTAGATTAGGGTGGAGTATCCAAACAATATGGCGATAACCTTTGACTTTGCTACACTTCCGGTCGAAACCGAAAGTGGCCATTAGCTTGAAAATGGTTGGGGGTTGTCACTCAACCTCGCTGAGGTTCATTATGGAAATTTTTGGCTTGAACATACTATCACCCGGAACACAAATTAAAACAAGGCAAAACAATTATGTCTACATAAATTAAACTAAACCCTTGAATTTACCAACAAACAACTTATTTACATTCAAAGATTTCAACATTTACATAAATCCCAACATCCAAATTTATAATTTTAAACTCTTAAGACTTGTCGTTTTCTCCAATCCAAATTCTTTCGATATTCCAAACACTTTTCAAATCTCGATATTTTCAAATTCAAAACTTCTACCAAAATTCTATAAGTTTGTCAATTCAATTTCTAATTCTTCACTAGTTATACGATTACACTTAAAATCCAAATTTCTTTTAAAATCTCATACCTCTTTACAAATCCAACTATACATCTACGTGTATCTGCATATATCAAAAACTTCTTTCAAGTACCAATACATACATCAATTCAAATTTGACTCGAATACAATTACACTTAAAATCCCAAATTTCTACAAATCATCAAGCTCCTTTGCGAATCCAACTATATAACTATCTGCAGAGTTTAATCGATCTGACCCTTCACCAAATATAATTCCTTTTCCGAGTTTGATCAATTAAATACAAATTCAAATAAATTAATCTTCACCAAAATCAATTTTAATTACTAATTCCTTATATCAATATTAATTCTTAAAACATGTAGGCCTACAATTTGAAGCCACCACACATCAAAAGTAGTATCTCACTCTCGGACACCGCAAACTACTCCAAAGTTCCGGCTTGATGGACCCAGACGGAGCTAGTCCTTCACCCCAAAGTTTATTTGCAGCGTAAAGCAAGCCTCCCTTATGGAGACAGTTCTGTCCCAACCGGTTTCAAGAACGAAATTCACCGATAGTTTTCTTTGGTTCAGTTTACAAGGACGAAGAAGGGGTCGACATCTCACAAGGACCACGATCCATCTTCAACAAAGTTCGTGTCCGAACCCAAGTGCCATCTATAATTAATTTAAAAATCCAAAAATACAAACTAAATCCCTTATCTTTTAACAAACTCTTTCTGTAATGAATTTTAGAAATTAATAATTACAAAAACAAAAATAAAAACAAAACAAGATTTTAGACTTACGGTTAGAAGATTCATAGCTGAAACGGGTCCCTTCCACTGAAGTAAAAGCTTATTCTTGTCTGTTGGCAGCAACAACAAAACCTTATCCCCAACACTGAATTGTCGTAACTTACTTTTCTTATCATACTAAAACTTGTATCGATCCCGAGACTTCTTCAACTCCTTCTGTGCTACTTGACATGTTTCGTTCAGTCTCTCTTTCAGATCCATAACATACTGATATGTTGTTTTGGTTTCAGCTGTGTCAACCTCTCCAGTCCATAGTTCACGTAAACATGACATTGGACCTCGAACCTTACGACCGTAAAGAAGCTCAAAAGGTGCAAATCCAAGACTTTCCTGCGGAGATTCTCGGATAGCAAAGAGAAGTGGATCTAAATACCTATCCCAATCTGACGGTCTTTCGGCGCACATTCTTTTGAGCATTTGTTTTAGTGATCCATTAAATCTTTCAACAAGGCCATTGCAAGCCGGATGATAAGGAGATGTCGTCAATTGTTTCAGTGACAAGTTTACTTACCTGTCTCATAACTTCAGAAGTAAACTGGGATCCCTGATCAGTCAACATTTCCTTTGGAATCCCAATTCTACTGAAAACGCCGACAAGAGCTTCTGCTACTCGTTCTGCCTCAATACTTG
The DNA here is from genome assembly GCA_037783545.1 of Henricia sp. BOLD:AAB3569. NCBI lineage: Eukaryota > Metazoa > Echinodermata > Asteroidea > Spinulosida > Echinasteridae > Henricia > Henricia sp. BOLD:AAB3569. Next base: position 682,832 of record JBBELK010000611.1, on the reverse strand, counting down.
GTAACGGTACAGCTTCTGGGTATCTGGTGGCGAAATCTACAATGGTAAGTATATAGCGATTTCGATTACTTGACATAGGATAAATTGGTCCAACAATATCGACAGCGATACGCTCAAATGGTGTTTCAATCAAGGGCATAGTGCCTAAAGGAACCCTTGTGACTCTACCCTTTTGTACCGTTCGCTGACACACATCACAGGAGTGACAATACCGAGTGATGTCAGCCGTTATATCCGGCCAAAAGAAGTTGGTGAGTACTTTTTCGGTTGTCTTTTTAGCACCCTGGTGTCCACCTAACAACGTCTCATGTGCTTGTCGCATTACATGTTTACGATACTGCTTAGAAACAACAAGTTGGTTAAAAACATTTCCATGTTCAACTGAAGGCGAGGTAAATTTTCGGTACAAGAGATCGTTCTTGTAAAAGAACACTGTTACTGCTTGATACCTACTCACCCTTTCTGTCTTGTTGTCCGCTATCTCTCTAGCTCTTCGAAGTGTATCATCTTGTTGTTGACTGGTCCTGAGCTTTTCAACTGTCACAACTTCACTCATGGGTTCAGGAATCTTGAGTGAACGGAATTTCTTGTCTTGATTTTTCACCTGTAATCTGGTTTTCACTGCACATGCTGGAGTGTTTGAAACTGTCCATGATTTATCCGGGTCATCTGGATTTCTAACTCCTACAATGTTACCTAATATTAAGTCATATATAGGATTGTCCATGCACAGTGCTTTAGTAAAGCCTGAGAAGTATGAAGTGCTAACCATTATTTGAGCAACAGGGAAGTTCCTAACAGTTCCATCTATCAAAACACACGTTTGTTCCTTACCAGTGAGTTCATCATGAGAAACTAGTTTTCGCCTGACCACGACGCCACTACAGCCACTATCACGTAGCACAGAAACTTTATAGGCGCCAACTATGCCAGAAGAAACAGGCATTTTCTGTGTGAAGACTTCACTGCAAGCTGCACTCATGATAGGAAGAAAATGCCCACATTTAAGAGCAACATGGTTAGCTTCCCCACTAATACAACAAGCACCTGGCAATTCCACTTTTCTGGTAACCATACATGCAATAGTCTCAAAGTTTTGTTGAGATTCGGTAGTAGAGTCTATGGTCTGGTTTGCTTGGTCATTAGATTGACCATAAGAAATGCTTGGAGTAATTAATCCTGCACATTTGGACACATCTTGTGTACAGTTTCGAGCTATATGACCAGTCTTTTGGCATCTGTAGCATGTAGGAGGAGCGGTACCTTTCAAAGATGTTAAAAATCGACAATCCTTTGCTACATGTCCCACTCGATGGCATATAAAACAAGTTATTGAACTTGGTTTTGATACTGTTCCTTGCACTAATGGTTTACTACTATGATTTTCGGGTCTATTTATCTGACCCGGTCGTTTCTGAAAATTGTTTCTGAAACCAATAGGGTTTCCAAACATCCCTTCACGTGCTTCAAGATACTGCTCAGCTATAGAGGCCATTATACCTATAGTCTGTGGTTGTCGTTCCCTAAGAAAAAGTCCCAACTCACGACCACATGCATCAGTGAACTGCTCTCGAAGCAACAGATCTTTCAATCCCTCGTACGTTGCTTCTGCCTCTGCCAGATCCATCCATCTTGATAGGTAGTTTTCCAGCCTTGCTGCAAACTGATGACCACTTTCTCCAGTCTCGGGACGTGCTGTACGAAGCTTGTGTCGAAATCCATCCGCTGTTAATTGGAACCTCTTCAGCAGGGCAGATTTGACAGATCTATAATCATCAGCATCATCTGTAGGAATTCTTGAATAAACTTCAAGAGCCTTGCCAGTTAATAATGCACTCAAGTTAACAGCCCAATCATTTTCATTCCAACCCCGACTTGCAGCATATCTTTCAAATCTTTTTATGTATGCATCAAGATCATCCTTACCTTCGTAAAACGGCGGTAGTTTCGGGGTTCGTGCCTTCACTCTGGAGGATCCTTTATCTGAAGTAAAATCATCTGATCCTGGTTCACTTACTTGAGTTTTTTCCTTTTGCAACTTTAGCTGTATTTCCAAAATTTGTTTATCCTGTCTACGAATTTCTAATTGATGTACCCTCTCCTCTCGAGCTTCAATATCCTTTTCTTTCTTCTCCCTTATTTCTCTTTCCCTCTCTTCTATCTCACGTGTTTCAACAAACTCCCGCAACTCTACACCATTCAACTCAAAACTCTTGCCAGCTTCTATAGGTTTTGTTAAAACCATGGCGACTCCAAAAAAAAAAGGATAAAAATGCCCAACAGCCAACAATCACCAGATAGCTTCATCTATAGTACTACCTGCCAAGATTTAATTCATGTACATCCCAGTAAATTAGCATATTCAATTCCCATTATACATGTATGTGCGAGAGGTCCCGGGTTCGATTCCCGGATAAGCCCCCATTAAATGTCACTCAACCTCGCTGAGGTTCATTATGGAAATTTTTGGCTTGAACATACTATCACCGGGAACACAAATTAAAACAAGGCAAAACAATTATGTCTACATAAATTAAACTAAACCCTTTAATTTACCAACAAACAACTTATTTACATTCAAAGATTTCAACATTTACATAAATCCCAACATCCAAATTTATAATTTTAAACTCTTAAGACTTATCGTTTTCTCCAATCCAAATTCTTTCGATATTCCAAACACTTTTCAAATCTCGATATTTTCAAATTCAAAACTTCTACCAAAATTCTATAAGTTTGTCAATCCAATTTATAATTCTTCACTAGTTATACGATTACACTTAAAATCCAAATTTCTTTTAAAATCTCATACCTCTTTACAAATCCAACTATACATCTACGTGTATCTGCATATATCAAAAACTTCTTTCAAGTACAAATACATACATCAATTCAAATTTGACTCGAATACAATTACACTTAAAATCCCAAATTTCTACAAATCATCAAGCTCCTTTGCGAATCCAACTATATAACTATCTGCAGAGTTTAATCGATCTGACCCTTCACCAAATATAATTCCTTTTCCGAGTTTGATCAATTAAATACAAATTCAAATAAATTAATCTTCACCAAAATCAATTTTAATTACTAATTCCTTATATCAATATTAATTCTTAAAACATGTACAATTTGAAGCCACCACACATCAAAAGTAGTATCTCACTCTCGGACACCGCAAACTACTCCAAAGTTCCGGCTTGATGGACCCAGACGGAGCTAGTCCTTCACCCCGAAGTTTATTTGCAGCGTAAAGCAAGCCTCCCTTATGGAGACAGTTCTGTCCCAACCGGTTTCAAGAACGAAAATCACCGATAGTTTTCTTTGGGGTCGACATCTCACAAGGACCACGATCCATCTTCAACAAAGTTCGTGTCCGAACCCAAGTGCCATCTATAATTAATTTAAAAATCAAAAAATACAAACTAAATCCCTTATCTTTTAACAAACTCTTTCTGTAATGAATTTTAGAATTTAATAATTACAAAAACAAAAATAAAAACAAAACAAGATTTTAGACTTACGGTTATAAGATTCATAGCTGAAACTTGAAGCTAGTTTCTGGGTTATTGGCTGTAACAAGCTTACACGTATATCATTATGTCAATCAATGATCGGTTTGTTCATAACACCCACAACATGTCTTCATCCTAGAGTGTGTGGCTGGCAACTCCCAATAATAACCACACCCCAATAGCAAATCCTAAACCAACCCCATGGAAAGAATGTGGCAAGAATTTTTTAACTCAAGCAAATCTCATTCAACAACTAACCATGGCATTGTTCACTACACTCACTTAAACACAATGCATCAAGGCACTCCTGGAATTTCTTTATAAACCTATCCTATCTAACCATGGCACATTCCACCCTTTATATGCACCTCAATAACAAAGCACTAGCATGGCATTTTATATTCATCACTACAAACTGTTTACCAATGAGTCACACAATACTCTCCAAGAAACCCAGTACATGTATATATTCAACAAAACAAAATGTTACTTGTGACAGAGGTGTTGATATGGGTCAGAGGCCCCAGGCTTTCCAAAAATAAAACTGATTACGTCATCGAACGCCCTCCAGCAACAAGAAGAAAAATCCTCAAAACGTATTTTAAACAGATGTCTGAAGAAGTCTGTCTTAAAATCCGTCAAATTGGGTACAGACAATCAATACACATGCCTGTGCGGTAAAACTTTATTAATAAATATTTTTCCTTTTTAACAATTGTTATTTATCCTTTTTTTTAAAAACCGGAGCAACGTTTTTTAAATTAATATTTTACTATTTTTCGCACTTTGTTTTTTTTCTCTTAGTTGTAGTACATGTATATCGTTTTACATTTTGTTTTTAATTCCTTTTATCCAGGGATTTTGTTTGATTCTTGTTATCCTTTTATCCGGGGAGTGATTTTAATCGGACCTTAAGGTCTTGTTCACGACCCTTGTCTTGGTCAGAAATTAATGTAGGGAAACCGATTGTATGTAACGTAATACACAGAGCCAGCGTGTATACGTGTACTGCGTGTACATATGGGTCTGTCCACAGTAATGGGGTACATTTGAAAAATAAGTCAATAATTCCTTTCAGATGTCTTTAGTTTATCTCAGAATTAAAGAAATGTCCTTGTTTTGTTCTCAGGAGATAACTTTTGCCCCAAAAGGTAAGAAATTGCTGCCACAACATACATTTTTGAAAAGCTTGTGTACAAATTTTCCTATTACGCATGTAACGTGGACAGACAATTTTGTGACATTTTTTTCCGTCTTTGTTACATGCGTAATAGGAAAATTTGTGCACGAAGTTTTTAGAAATGTATGTTGTAGGACTATTTTTCGTAAAATTAAGACATTTGAAGTGAACTGGGACCTAAGATCTTGAATGTTACAGAAATGTACCCCATTACTGTGGACAGACCCATATACATTGTTTGTTTACAATAATGTGACTTTTGTCCTGATCTGTCACAGGGTGTATATGCAAATACTATGCATAGCTTATGAGCGTCAAAAGGAGAAAACCACGCCCCTACATTCCTGTTTAGTCAATGTATACGAAGTCGATTATTCGATTGCGCTTCCTTGTGTTTTATTCGCCTGCTGTGCGTACGTAACGCGTAGTGAAAGGGAATCGATTTCTACAAATTTACGTGGCTAGCGTGTATTGATAAAATGCGGCATGGTCACCGCGCGCAGTGACGGTGAGAGTGCCGCATCGATCATTCAACTGGACTGTTTGCACCGTGGTTTCAGCCTTCAAAAACTTTCTTTGTAGAGCTCAACGGCATTCCAAAGACAAAGAACCCCTAGTTGAGGAAAACCGGGTATTGTTTACTTTCTGAGGTTTAATAAGAGCTTCGAATTGTGGCCTTAAAAACACGTGTGTGTCGATGCTCAGAGCATGGTAGCGTTGTATGGCGACGTATTAAAACTGTGTCCATTTCATGCATTTGGCTACGCAACCATTATGACACGCCGTGCGTGCTCTCGCTCGCGATTGCATTTGCATTAATTTTATATCATGGTGCATTTCGTCTTGTCCGAATTTATTGCTGCCTTGTAGTTATATCTGATAATATGCCATATTGTCATTTTTTAGGTCGAAACTGTCGTGCTTTTTGAAAATATCCTTTATTGTTATTGTGATTGAATTTGAATGATATTGTATTATAATATGGTTATTGTGATTGAATATTAATTGATTGACTCAGCATGACAAAATCGATGATTTGAGAGTATTTCGTAGTCAGTTTGAATCTTAGATTTTCGGAAATAAATGTGGAAATATTTTATATAATACTAGAGTGTATAGTCAGGCAGCATGTGGTGTCCCGTGGGAACTTAATGATTATAGAAGGTCTCACCTACCTAGATGTATTACAAGGGTGCTCAGAAGCACACAAAATACTGTTGGCAAGTTCAAAAATGTTGCAGAGGGCGGCCATCTTGGATTTCAAAATGGCCGCCAGTTTAAGCCTTATTGCATATAACTATGTAAGGTGTAGGCAACTAATCAGCCGATTTTAAAGATCATGGTGTTGATATTATTGTTTTCCGTGGTGCTAAATGCAATTCTGAGATTTTCAAACTGATGACAGGTCAGGGTCACGTGATTAGGATGAGGATCTGGGTCATTTCCAATATGGCCGCCATTAAAATTAACAGGTGTCAGGTGTAGGTACCTCAGCCAATTTTAAACATCATGGTGTTTATACTATGGTTTTCCGTTGTACCGAATGCAATTCCGAGGTTTTCAAAATGATGAGAGGTCGGGGCCACGTGATTAGACCGAGGATCTGGGTCATTTCCAATATGGCCGCCATTAAAATTAACAGGTGCCAGTTGTAGGCAGTGTCAGGTGTAGGTACATCATCAGCCGATTTTAAAGATCGTTTTGGTTTTCCGAGGTGCTAAATGGAATTCTGAGGTTTTAACTATGAGATGTCAGGGTCACGTGATAAGGATGAGGTCAATTTCAAATCTGGGTCAATTCCAAGATGGCTGCCGTTGGCCTTAAATCGCTGAAATGGCTGTAACTTCTTTAATATTTTGTGTAGAACAATGATTTAAATGTCTACCCTAGGGTTTTCATGGTCAGGCAATTCACTGACATCAATGAAATTTCAACCCAACCTTCAACAAACGATAAAAGCCACAATATCAAGATGGCGGTCATAAATCCCCAGTGGTATAGGGGTAGAGAGAATTCGAACGCCCGTGCTTAGTTATACTTCTCTTTAACTGCTGGTGTTGGATACGTAATATTTATAATTATTGGTCAGTAACATGGATGATTACGTCTTGTAGCAAGGCTGGCTGCATCAGCGTCTGTAAGAGCCACTAAAGCAGGGTGCGCCACTCTGCATGAATGCACTTCTATGGCTGCTTTTGAGACGTACGATTCAGGAGGTCAGCTCATCCCACGCAGGTTTAATCAGGATAAAAACCCTTTAATTGGAGCCTTTAACTGCAACATATTCATTGCTGTATGAATCGAAGGTACAACTGGATTAGCAGTAGTGTTTTGAAACGTTTTCAGAGTGGTTGTCGATCAGTGCCTTGTTGTACTGTATTGGGGTGGGTTGGGGCTGGGCTGGCAAGCTTAGCTGGGCTGGCTTTGGGCTGGGCTGGGGGCTGAGTTGGCTGCTGGCGCTGGGCTGGCTAGCTGGCTGGCTTGGGGCTGGGCTGGGGGTTGAGTTGGCTGCTGGCGCTGGGCTGGCTAGCTGGCTGGATTGGGCTGATCTTGGGTTGGGGCTGGTCTGGGCCTGACTGGGCTGGGCTGGGCCGAGCCGAGCTGGGGCTAAGCTGTGCTGCGGCTGTGGGGGCTGGGATGGGCTGGCCTGGGCCTGGGGGTGGGACTGGGGCTGGGGCGGAATGGGATGGGGATGGTTTGGTTGGTTGGCTATGGGCTGGGCCGGGGTGGCTTCAGGCTGGGCCGGGGTGGATTCGTGCTGGCTGTGGGTTGGGCCGGGGTGGCTTCCGGCTGGGCCGGGGTGACTTTGGGCTGGGCCGGCGTGGCTTCGGGCTGGCTTCGGGGTTACTTCGGGCTGGCCGGGATGGCCTCGGGCTAGGCTGAGGTGGATCCGGGCTGAGCCGGGGTGGTTTTGTGTTGGCCGGGGTGGCTTTGGTCTGGGCCGGGGTGGATTCGGGCTGGCTTTGGATTGGGCCGGGGTGGCTTCCGGCTGGGCTAAACTTCCAGCTGGGCTGAACGTTCAGCTGGGGTCGGGTGGCTTGGGGCTGGGATGGGTTGGCTTTGGGCTCGGCTGGGATGGCTTCAGTCTGGGGTGGCTTTGGACTGGCTTCGCGGGGTGACTTTGGGCTGGGCCGGGATGGGCTCTGGCTAGGCTAAGGTGGATTCGGGCTGAGCCGGGATGGTTTTGGGTTGGACTGGGCCGGGGTAGCTTTGCGCTGGGCCGAGGTAGCTTGGGGCTGGGCCGGGGTTAATTCGGGCTGGCTTTGGCTGGGCTGGGGTGGCTTTGGGCTCGGCTGGGGTGGCTTCGGTCTGGGGTGGCTTTGGGGTGACTTTGGGGTGACTTTGGGGTCGGGTGGCTTGGGGCTGGGATGGGGTGGCTTTGGGCTCGGGTGGGGTGGCTTTGGGCTGGGATGGCTTTGGCTGGGCCGGATGGCATCGGACTGGGCCTGGATGGCATCGGACTGGGCTGGAGTGGCTTCAGGCAGGACATATATGGCTTCAAGCTGCATGGGCTGGGGTAGCATCGGGCTGGGCTTGGACGGCCTCGGGCTAGACTTCGGAGCTTCGGGATGGGCTGGGATGGCTTAGGGTTGGGCTGGACTGGCTTAGGGTTGGGCTGGGCTGGGATGGTCATTTGTTGATAAAACCTGTGTGGGATGAACTGACCTCCTGAACCACGTGTCTCTAAACCAGTCCTAGAAATACAGATTGTCAGAGAGGCAATTTTGGCAGAGTGGCGCACCCGGTCTTAGCGGCTCGTACGGTGGCTGATGCAGCCAGTCTTGCCACTAGATGGGGGTGGGGGAGGGGGGAGGGGGGGGGGGGGGGGTCTTGTTAAGCACATTACTGACCAATAAAAGAAGCTACATCTGACATAAGCAGTTAGAGAAGCCATTTTTTTCTACCCCCTTCCATGCCTATATATTATCACCGCCATTTTGAATTTGTGGCTTTTATTGTTTGTCGAAGGTTGGATTGAAATATCATGGATACCAGTGAATTCCCTGACACTGAAAACCCCAGGGTAGACATTTAAGTCACCATTTTACTCCAAATATTACAGAATTTACAGAACGATTTTCAAGGTCATTGGCGGCCATTTTGGAATTGGCCCATATTTCACCCATTTCTGGTGACTTGATTTTGGTAGACTTTTTTTCTGTCATTCACCACATTCAGTAGGACCAATAACCACTGACAGATATTTTGTTAAATTTTGTTGGAGGTTGGGGAACTTTTTTTCATGAAATATACCCGAATTTCTAGCAGAAAATGGTTATAAAATGTCGGCCATTTTTAAATCCAAGATGGCCGCCGTCTGCAACAACTCAGATTTTGCCAACATGGTTTTTCTTGTTCCTTGGGGTGTAATTAAGACAACTAGCTATGTGGCATTTTCTAATCATCCGATGCCCACGGGCCTTAATTTCTTACCACATGCTGCCTGACTAGTTTTCTAGAAATTTTGCAAATTATGAGAGTATTTTACGTAGAACGACCCATAACTGTACGAGTTACGTAGTGTAAATTAATCTTGACATAATGGCAGGTGGAGCAGCCCATTAAAGCTGATCTGACGAGACGGGTCCGTCAGGCTCACTTGTGACGTTGATGACGTGTGTCAGAGCTACAGGAACACAAGTCGGTTCTGGTCAGCAAGACGTCAGGTGAGGTGAGGTGTTGGTACTGAATAGTCCAAGCTTTGTGACGTCCACCAATCACAGGCCGTGGAGTCAAGTCAAATCCATTGAAATAGCCCCAGGACACCAAACAAATTAAGACGCGGTGGGCCCGAACTATAGTAACTTCCGGAATATCTATTTAGTTTTTTAAAAGCCGGCATACCTCACAAAAAGGAAGTGAGATTTGATAGCGTAATTGTTAGATCATTCGTAACGTAATTCGAGGCTTGTATACAATTGTAGGTTCAATACATTAAGCCCAGGTCACATCAACGCCGGATACAACAAGGATTATTACGGATAGCCACGGACCCAGAATGACCCTCTTCCGGGGCGAATCGGGATGAAATCGTCCAGACCGTCCCCTCGACGGTGGAAAAACCCAGACACCCCCGTACTGTCCCGTACCATGACGGACCCAACACGGAAACAGTACGTTTTACCAAGGATTGACTACGGACCCAACACGGACCCATCACGAACCACCCCGTACTACTACGGATCCAACACGTTTCACCACGAACTGCCCCGGACCCAACACGAACTGTCCCGGAAGAGCTACGGATGCACCCTGAACTATCCCGGACCCAACACGGACCCAACACGAACCGTCACGGAGACTATAAATACAGGTGCATTTTTCATTGGTTTTCACTTTTCGACAGGAATTTGTTGTGTCCGGGTTGGTCCGGGATGGTAGGTGGCGACAACGTGTTGGGAAAATTATGCCGTATCGCCAAGTATCGCCAAGCATCATCACGTTGCCACTACGGATTCACTACGTACTGTCCCGAACCCAACACGAACCGAACACGAACCATCTCGGATTGGGCTTCCATCCCGAATCACCCCGACTTTTTTAAACAGTTTAAAAAAGTCGGGGTGACCTCCCGAACCGCCCAGGACTATCCCGATTCATCCAGTACCATCCAGAACTCCGGACCCAACACGAACCAACCAGGAACCAACACGGATAGGACCCCGGATCGGCAATATTTCAGTCCGGGATGGTTCGGGACCTTGGTGTGACTGGGGCTTTACGCACACGCTTGCATAACGTCATGTGGATTTTTTGGGTACTTTTTAGACTTAAAAGTAGACGTACATGTAATTACCACATATTTTTAACGTCAGCAACATAGCAGAGTAGACGTAATTACCATACATTTCTTTTATAATTTTTGTTTAAACGCCAGTAACATGGCAGTTAAAGTATCTTGTGGAAATTAACCACATAACTTGTAAGAATCGCTATTTTATCTACACAGAATATATAGGCCTACTTAGTTTCAATCAATCACTGCCATTAATTGATTTATTTGGATGAACCTGTAAATACGCTTAATTCGTAAATAAACTCTTGTAATTATTATGAGTAAATCAATACTTGAATCGCGTTAGAAATTATTTGGACAACATACTTTTTATTGCGACGGTAATTCCTTCATAGGCGACACAATCATCACGGTGGGTCGTCATTTTTGGGATACATTAATATGGTGCGTAGTGTTTGACGGATAATATTCTGTTGATGCGTACAATCCGAATGAGCTGACGCCGAGTACAATAAGAACATGCCCTAGCTACGTGATCTCTACAGATCTGCTAAGTATAGTCGCTCGGTTCACATAAGAGCTGCATTCGTGAGAACTTTGTCCACTGACCGCGCACACACAGCGCCAGAGGCTGCAATACGTCTGCGCGCCTCTTCTTTCGTTCCTCATCATCACTCGTCTACCACTATTGCCTTGAAGGTCACCTCTTGCGGACACGGAGACACCTCCCCCACACATCGAGTGTCAGCCTTGGATAAACCATAGCGATATGCGTGCCTGTTTGCTGCTGAAATGCGGATGATTTTGCCACATTACGAACAGGGAGTGACCCACAAGATGTTGTGATGAACATGTGCGAAATTCACGCAGGAAGACAAGATGCGGGCTGCCTGCAATGATGTAGCCTAAACTGCACTGAGCGGAGGAGGCCGGTGAATTATGCGTCTTTCTCCTTCCATGTTTAGCATTTTCCTCGTCATATTTTGTTCGCCAGTTATCGCCGCATACCGTATCAGTAAGTTAAATATCTTCTGTTTTGTCTTAACATGACAGCGCATAGACCAGGCCCAACGTTTATAGCGTCTGTAATCAGTCTTACCTTGGAGCAATTAGACCTTACATATGCGTCATTCATCTTTAATGGGGAACCGTGTTCCTGTCTCCGCAACTCAATTCCCGCTAATGTAATTCGTCGAATTAGGGGATCTGAATTGTCGTGTGCGCGTTGAGCCGTACCTGTGGATGGGATGCCGGCCGGCGTGCAATGTCATGCCATGGGCTTTAACTTGAATCAGTAAAATTACAGTGTCTTGAAATGTGGGGAATAATTTTCCGGACAAACGTATAGACAATGTACCAAAGTTATCTGAACTTATATGGGGATTGTAAATCAGAACTGAAGTATATAGGCCATTTCCCCCCGAATAATCCATACAATGTGACACGATCTGTGATGTACGCCTTGGGCAAATCTTACGTCCATTAGGTTTCTGCTGCGCTGGTTGGTAACAGTATAATTTATCATTCTTTGTCGGGTAATATTTTCTTTGTATAGTTAGTATAGGTAAATTTCAGCTGTTCATGTGGAGTATGAAAGTCAAAGTTGGCATGTTTTGATCCCGTCATGTACGTTTTTGCATTGCGTCCTTATATCACAAACCGAAAAGAATAAATGACAATATTCGATTAGTATAATAAAACTTTGGTTGTTTCAAATATATCCACAGTTAACATTTGGAATCATAAAGTGGTACATTGGAGTATTATTCAAATAACTTTCGATTAAGTCTTGACAAATACAAGGAAACATGTAATTGTCGTAGTACTGGGACGTGGGAGACAAAACACACATCTTTCCCCTAAAGCTCGCATACCAGTGCCTCTTTTTAAAAAAACCCAATCAACTCTGTTAATGTTAATTTCAGTGAAGAGAGACAGAGAGAGAGAGAGAGAGGGGGGAGGGGGGTTATGAGATTATATATATATTTTGGTCCTTGGGGTGCACGGGTTGTGCACAAGTCTATGAAGAAGTTAGAGGATTTGGTCCTTGTGGGGTTTGGTCCTTGGGTGGTTCGGGTCCTTGGGGGGTTCTCGACAGTCCTTAGTTTTCGCACCAAAAACACTAAATTATTTAAGGAAAATTCAAGATTTTCTGTTCACAAATCAAAATTGGGGTCTCTAGTAACCGCTAAACGTGAGGGTTTAAACAAAATAGGTAAATAAAGTCGAAAAACCATCGTTTTTAGTGTCCAAAGGTGGTCAATTCCAAAACCCCACAAGGACCAGGAATATGTAGAAGGGAGGGGGGAGGGGGGGGGGGTTAGAGGATAGTATATATATTGTGGTCCTACGGGGGCGCGGGTTGTGCACAAGTCTATGGAGAATTTCCAGAAGTTGGTCCTTGTGGGGTTTGGTCCTTTGGGGGGTTCTCGACAGTCCTTGGTTTTCGCAACAAAAACACTAAATTATTTAAGGAAAATTCAAGATTTTCTGTCCATAAATCAAAATTGGGGGTCTCTAGTAACCGCTAAACGTGAGGGTTTAAACAAAATAGGTAAATAAAGTCGAAAAACCATCGTTTTTAGTGTCCAAAAGTGGTCAATTCCAAAACCTCCCACGGACCACTTAAGGCCCCGAGAGGGTGGGTAACATCGCCGTGTCCTAAAATAAGAATGACCTTTCTGACCTTATCCAAATTATAAGATGATGCATTTTCTCACAGGTCTTTTTCCAGAAACTACTGTATAATGCTGATAATACATGTGTACATAAATATGTTTGGCACGATGTGATGGAGTGAGCTTTACGTTGTGGGGTTAGTTTGATGATTTCTGTTACACTGCAAAAAAGGTGTATAAAATCCGTTGCTTAAATTACTTTAATCAGTTGTTGAACAAAGTTTTAGGTAACATATGCTGTAAGTTTGCGTATTTTGCGCATATGTTGAACAAACGTCTTTGTCCAACGTTGAATAAGAGAAGTTGAATAAAAAAGTTGGATAGCTGTGCGTTTCCTTATACATTTGTTGATTGAATGTGAGCGGCGGGAAAACGAAATTGACAACAGTTGAGCAATAAGGACCACGTGGTTAAAATTAACCAAAATTTGTGTAAAAAATACCCAACAGTTATGTAAACGTCATGTGCATGCGTGTGCTTGGTAATGATGGAGGTAGAACATCGTCGAAGTCGATACCGAAAAATGAAGAAAAATCCTAAACAGTGTGGGCTTGTTGAGGCAGTGGAGGACACTATACAGGTAAATATGATAACTGGGGCACACTGTGGCACGTTATTTAGAGTATGTTTGCATTAAAAAGACGTTGAGTACATGCGATTAGCACATGCAGGCGGCCATTTTCATGTCGCTGTGTTACAAAATACGTACGCATACATATGGGGAGTAGCATGTACAGTACGGTGTCATCGAATCTCTTGGACAACTGGACGTATTATACCACGTGTCCAAAAAGTCCTACTTTTGATCTTGAATAATTTTGTAATTTTTAAACGGATTTTAACCTAAACGGATGTAAACAAGGCTTGACAAATTTTATTGAGCGAGTTTAATCAGGTTTTTCCAAGAGGCTGAGATTTTAAAAGCCACACAAAGATAGGTCAATTTCAGATTTCGCTATTTTTATTTGACCTGCTTCAATAATAATACATTGCTCGAGACAGTGGTGGAATGTGCGAGCTGCAGGATCCCCCCTAATGTTTGCAAACCAACTCAATCATTTCGCGCAAATAGGTACAAATTGAGTTTTGTTTTTCGTATAAATCTTGCTCTCTATGAAAAAGCTGATAAAACTCGCTCAATAACATTTATCAGGCCTTGTTTACATGATCAAAAATGTTGGTTTAAATCCGTCGGAAAATTGCAAAGTTACACTGCAAAAACTGTGGTGTTAAATTAACACCAGTGGTGTTGTCTTATATAGATACCAAGCCTGGTGTTAACATGTAACACCATAGGAGTTAGTTTTAATACCACATTTGGAATAAATGCACACTTGTGGTGTTAACCGTACTACAACACCAGGATTGGTATCTATATAAGACAACACCCACTGGTATTATTTAACACCACAGTTTTTGCAGTGTATCTAAGATAAAAAAGTACAACTTTCTTCACACGTTGTACAAGCCCACCCAAACGTACCTATAGCCCGGTGTGTTACAGCCGGTGGAATGTCTTGAATTCCACTACACGAACAAGCCTCAACTCTGTAAGATGTGTCTTCATGTCCTCTGAACCGACTTGGAGGACGTTTGACCTTGGTCAGTAACAACCACAGCGTGAAATTGCCCAATAAAGAAATGGGTAAAAGTGTGCATAAACAGCACATTTTTACAGTAAAAGGTTCGAAACCCAACAAGAGGGTACAATACCACACATTTTACACAAAATGACATGTAAAATAATTTTACCCAACCATTTTACCACATCTAAGTTACCTAGCATTTCAATTAAAAAACTTAACAATACATAGAAATTCTGCACACATAACAAATTTATTTAGTTATTCATTGGATTTAGTTGTTCATTGGATACCAAAGTAAGTTATGATGACATAATTATGACTTATAAGTCATAATTTTGACTTGTGCTACAAGTCATATACATGACCTTTTTTTAAATCATGTCCCTTCCACGCTTTCGTAGATATATAGAAATGCTTAACAGTTGCCGGTTACATAATGATCAACATATGAGTAAACCAAAACCCAACTGTTGAGTAGTAGAATTACCCAACTGTTGAGTAGTAGAATTACTCAACTGTTGGTTAAATTAATTAATCAACTATTGTGTAAACAGAATTGACAACAAGGTTGTACATTTTATTACTCAACAACTACTCGATTGCATACTTAGACAACGTTTAGTAAAATGTTGAGTAACATTTTACTCAACGTTTTTGCAGTGTACAACCTTTCGGCCTAGCCATCAATTTAATATGAGCTGTTAACGGCAGGTTTCTCTGAATAATTAATTGTAATTCATGTTATAGGGGTTTGGAAAACAGCAAAAACTATCCACATTTAATATTGGTAAACCGAATTTTAAAGTTTTGAGGATCTCCAGGTCTAAACCAATTGTTTTGTTTAGAAAATGGGCACCTTGGTCAAAATAAAATTCTCTAAATGATCAATACCGTGACCAGCCTAGCCTTAAGAGTTCAATTAATTCGTTTGTTCAATTAATTCGTTTACTTTGTTTGTTGTTATATGCAAACACCTGATAGTGGAGAGAAAACTACATCGGATCGGGATTAGATATACATGTACACTGCAGCACTCAAACAATTGTCCGGCATTTTTTTAAACAAAAACATTGGAGGAAAAAACAATGTCCCTTCACATAAAAATAGGTATTTCACGGAAATCAGAGGGGAAGTGGTTACAATCACCTTTTAGCCCCATCTACACTGTAAAAAATGTGTTGTGTTACAGTTGTTTTTCTGTTGAAAAAGTCAAAAACGAACAGTAACCTTTACTGTTTTTGGAATTTGTTGTTATTGCACAAACATTCTTCCGTCTGTGTACATTTTAAACATATTTGTCTGTTTGATTACAGAAGATTTGCCGTTAAATTACAGTTTTGTTCAGGAACAAGACAATTTGAATACTCTTTTGTTCAAATACAGACAGTTTACTGTTCACCAACAGTTAAATTTACTGTTTTCCGCCCATGTTCCCTGGTACGCGGCAGCAATTGTGCGGCGTTAATAGCGAGTACCAATGTACGCTCGCGCGCGGGAAATGACAACAGCAAAATTCAGTCAATCACCGTGCATGTAGTTGGACGTGCAATTTAATGTCTGAAAATGCCAGCTTTTGCCAAGCGTTTCATGCCGAAATGTGTACTGGAAATTCCTCAGTGAAGTGCTGATTTAACCGTGAAGTAGCTGCTCTACATGTCGTGAAAAGCAAGTCGATATTTCTCTTACGTTTTTGGTTTTTATTTGCGTGTTATTTGTAATGTAGTGCAGTGCTATACTGCCTGCAGTGGTGGTATACAGGAGCGTGCAGCCTGCCTCATAGTACGGGAATACAATGGATTCAGACGGCAATTGCCGCTGAATTCATGGTATTCCTGTATTTTAATGAGCCAAGATAAATCCCCGGTATAATGAACGTTGTCTTGACCCTGCAATACATCTCAGCATGCAAATAAAAGCTACGAAATTGAGAGGAAAGTGAAGGGCAAACTGCATGTGCATATCCAGAATCAAACGTCTACAACAAGAAACAGTCGTCAATAAGCCATATATGCTTCGTTCAGTTACATCATGGTTACATAAAGTTGTTTCTGGACAAAAGGCTATGTTCAGGAACAAAACCATGCACAAAACGAAGACTTAGTCGTCTGTTGAAAAACAGAAGAAACTTCTGTATATTTACAATTCCAAATAACAGTAGCATCTACTGTATGCAAACAGAGAAAACAAAAAAGTATAATGTACTGTTCAAAAACAGTACGCTATGTAATGCCAATTGACATATGAATGTACTGTAAATGAACAGAGATTTTTTTAACAGTGTACATGTAGCTTCGATGATTGTAAAAAAATCCTCCATCCTTGCTGCTCAAACTAATCAGACAATCACGCATAAAGCTGGTGCCGCGGCATATCCAATTAAAGATAGTATATATGATTGGTAAACCGTTACAAATAGTTTTACCCCCTGTGTGATTGAAGATATTCATGATGAAATCCAACCTGTGCAAAAACCAGCTCTGTACTTCGTCTAACTTTTGAGAAAACAGTCAAAAAGGGTTTACAGTCATTTCGCTCTAAAACCACTTCGCCCTGAACCACTTCGCCCTTAACCACGGCCTGTGCACGAAGTGGTTTTAGGGTGAAGTGGCATTGGGGCGATGTAGTGTTTGGACGAAGTGATTTGGGGCGAAATGGCACTCGGGCGAAGTGGTTTGGGGGCGAAATGGCACTTGGTCGAAATGGTTTTGGGGCGAATTGAATTTACGTATCATGAGACGAAAACTAATTGTTTTACTCATTTCTCAAAGACTATTATAGCACTTTAGACAGAACCATTTCAGGGGAGGTTTTCTGCCATCATCGTGTTTATATTGTGTAAGTTATATGTGTAAATCTGTGAACATTTCTGATTTTTCGAGATACCATCATGTGTGCTGCCTTTAAGTCGTAAATTATTCACATCGTATGAAAAATCTGAGCGTTTTGCATTTATCTCATACCTACAAGCCTGAGTGGTGGAACTTTAACTTTACCCAAGGAAATTTAGTTGGCAGGTGCAAATTCACATATATTTTGGTTCAACATTATCATAACAATAGAAAAGTTAAGATTTATGCCTGTCCAAAAATATTCATACCCCATACCAAGTATCAGAATTAAGGCCAATGTTTGAGATACACGTGCTTTTTACACTCCGAATAAGATTCTTTATAATGTTAAGCACTTATTTCAAGATGTGTGCATAGAATTTGAATGCTTTCGGCTATTTCACGATCAAAATTTGTGAAAAATTAACTTGCTTAAATCGGGTTATCAAGCATATCAGCTGATTATACATGTCTTGAGTATATTCAGCTGAAATGTTTTCGCACAAGCTGCATTCTTTCCAAAATAAATGTCAGTTTTGTATTTCATGCTGTAGAGTGCGGGTACGAAAACTACAGTTTTTGCCTGTAGGCCTATACGTATGTATCCACTGTGACTGCAGTGTTGTAGGACTCGAGTCCAGGACTCGGACTCGAGTCCCACTCGAGTCACATTTTATTCGTGACTCGGACTCGACTCGAGTCACATTGGAAAATGACTCGGACTCGGACTCGATTATGATGACTTGGACTCGAACATGGTGACTCGTGACTCGAGTCAGATATTTCAAAAAAAAGGAAATATATATAATCGCGCGCTTAAAGGGACAGGCTCGTCAGCAATGCGCGCGCGCCAAATTCGTGCTACGAAATGCGCAGCTCCATGCCTCTGCTATGGAGCTGCGTACCATTCATTCATGCACAAAAACATGAACGGATTTTTCAGGTTTTCAGAAGTATTGCTGAAATTTCTACAAGGCAGTTTATCAACGTTATTATGTAGTTATGTAATCATTCTAAGTTTATGGTCAGCATGTTCAAGACGAAAGAACTCAGTAAGGCGCGATGTCAAAATAGAAACGGTCTGTATACAGGTAAACGATTCGAGTAAATCCCTTTTCAAGTCGTTTCTCTGTTGACAGAAAACCGTGTGCCGGTTTGAAGGGAACCGTTTCCAACTTGCTGGGTTGGTCGATGATTGACAGGTTTACAACTAGGCGCCTGCACGATGGGAATACGAGGCTGCTACTGGCCGGCGACTACAAAGGGTGCCGCCCGACCATCCAGCCGGGCGCACCCCGGGCATGAATGGGTTGTGGTTAAACACCCTTGTCCGGGCGGTCACCTGATAAACAGTGACAGTGAGTCAGCCAGGGGTAATCACACAATGGCCCGTAATCCGATAAGCTGTCTATTGTTCAGCGAATGTGGGCCGGGTTGAACATTGCCAATTATATTATCTATCGTCTGGCCAGACAAGTTAAATCGTTTTCTTGTTCACTGAAAACCGTGCAACGGTGTATCGTTTATGTACCGTTTCTCGGTATACAGACCGTTTCTATTTTGACCTGGCGCCTAAAGACCTTCGGTTGTGCATTGTGAATGCTCACAAGAAGTGGAAAGGCTACAAAGCTATTTCAAAGCAATTCCGAGTGCCAGTTGCCACCATACAAAGCATAATTAGGAAGTACACACTAACAATAACAACATATAAGGACGTGATCTACGGATCACCATCATGACTCTCCTGAACAGCCTGTGTGAGTATGGGACCAAGATATCAAGGCAGATAATCCAACAGACGTTGTACAATGGGGCATCCATGGACGCCGACCAAGAAAGACTCCACTCCTGAAACAGAGAAATGGAGAAACTTGCCTGATATTTGCTAGAGCACACCTGGACAAAGATACAAGCTTTTGGTCATCAGTTCCGTGGTTGGATGAGAATATAAGAGAGCACAGAGATGTTGCTTTTATTTGGAGAAAGAAAGGTGAAGCATACAACCATGAGAACAGTCCCGATAGTCAAGCATTGACGAGGGAGCATAATGCTTGGTTCGAATGGATAAACAATCAACGGCGATATTAATTTTATCATATTGTGGCAAGATTTACCAGCTGCATGTCATCTTATTTCCCCTATTTCAAGTCAAGTTAAATTTGCTGTATAGTGTTTACGTCTCCCTTCGTTCGGGTTTGAAGTTCAATCGGCAACTTTAAACCAGTCTCATAACCCGAAATCGTTACTCTTTTCTTGAATTTATCATGCACAGATTGGGAACGATCCAGCTTTCAAAGTTAACGTCCATTTCGAGTCAAACAAGACGTTCCAACTCGTTATTTTGACGAAATTTCATGGCGAGTACATCTTTGAACATGTAATTTCGGACTGGTCCAGCTTCGAAATGCATAGAGTAATATGCGAGGTATTCCAGGTACCGTATACAGGCTTTCACGCCGGCTAACATGTTCTAGCGTGCACCCCCTTGCCACTTGACAACCGTTGCCAACGGCCTGGTAGTCTGGTGCATGACTCTCTTATTATGCGAGCGCCATAGCACAGAGGCAGGACTCTAGGATTTATGCAAATCTATCACGCAACTGGCTTATTGATAGTTCCGACCTGCCAATCAATCCGAACTCGCGTGGCCATCTATGACCAATCACAACAGAGCTACGCAGACAGCATTATAATTAGCCTTGTCCAAGGGCTGTGTTATTGTGTGAATCCGTGAAGAATTTGCATGTATGCTATGCAGCGAAAGTGCGCCATCGCGCGGTGAATTGTAGCCAACTGCAAAATAGTCTGGTTACCGAAATATTTGGTCTGAATCCTGACTTCTCGGGCGAGGCTGTATCATAGCCTTGTTCTTTCTGTACTCGATTTGTTATGTGTTTCTTTATATCTGCGTTGGAAATCCGACGCAATTACTTATGCGAAACCCGAGTGCTTATAGATATTCATATCTTACATAACATCCAATCAGAGCTCAGTACTCGGGTCAAATGGTGCGTGTGACCGGTTTGCAAGCATAAACGTTTGTACGTCGTGCATGTGTAGTGTACAGTGTGTAGTTGTTGTTGTTGTATATATTTTATGGCATCTTCGGCAACTAAGGCCATTTATGCCATCAACTATACGGTTTTAGCTTTAACTATACTATATTATCAACTTGAGATGACGAAGAAGGAGTTGCAGTTTTAGAAGTGGGAGGAAAACCCCCAGAGGAAAACCCACGCGGTCAAGTAGGGACTGCAAACCCAATCCACATACACGCCCCGGATTCGAACCCGGGACCCCAGAGGTGAAAGGCGAGGAAAGAACCCGTACGCCAACCCGACCGCCCCTACAGTGTGTAGGCCTGTCTGACGCAATTATGGCGACATCACACGTAGTGTTACAACTGAGGAATTCAACGGTAGTTTGAATTATGCAGCCTACAAATTGCAAATTGATGACTTTTACGAAGACCAGAAGATATCCCTCACATATTTTCTGTAAAGGTATGACGTGTTTGTGAACTTACCAACTGGGTATAGGCTACGTACGGAAAAGAATGGAAAATCTGCTATTTTTCAAACGGCACCGTATGTTCTTTTCTTTCTACGTTCCCACGTCAGAAAATTAATTTCTTTTCTATATCTTCCTCATGTGAGGAAATAAAAAACCAACAGAAAATAAAGAGAAAAAGAGACAAGAAACTCATTTTGGTGAACAATTGGATGGGCAGAGCACGTGACTCGCTCAGTTTATTCTTACTTAAACATAACACTGAATCTGCTGAGATCCGTTTACTGCATATCTTCCTTGATACATTCATTTCTTCCGGTATATATATAAATTTATTAAATAAAAGATCTATATGCCAAGTGATTTTGAAGGAATAAGGGTTATTTCATGATCAGGCTTGATGTATGCATTCCGGGCTTTATCCGTTTTCCATCTGCCGTGCCTTGAAATCAGTTCAGGGGGGCACGAGGGCGTTGTACGCTGCGGACGCACCGCCGGACCGGAGGCTGTGCAGGCCAAATTTAGATACGTCCGGTACGTAAGGCTTGAGTGCCTGTAGAACTATTTCTCGCGTTCTGGTATAACTAAGGCCGTGGGAGGTGGATACAAGACCTTTTTTAGATGCTGTGAGCCTACGAATGAGAGGCAAGTCACAATCGGCCCGGTCTCCCAGTGCGCTGAGGTATCTTTCGGCTACGGCTACAGGACACGTAGGTTTGTATGTTCTGGCTACTGTGACGTAGGAGCCTTGTCTAAGTTGATATCGGTAGATAAATGATAAGGCTATCGTTGCAGAAGGAACAGTCTTTACGCCGAATTGAACTGATTTCGTCAAATCTTAGAAAAGCAGCGTAGCTAATAAAACAAATAAATAAAACACGTAGATCTGCTAATGTTGCAGTCGAGTAGCCATATTGTGTGAAAAGTTTTTCTAAAATGTCCGGCGTAACTGGCTCCTTTCTGCAAGTAGGTGAAGCATGCTTGCGGTTGTAACCTTGGACGGCAGTCTTGAATAGAGGGTCATCCGTTGGTGACGGGAGACCTGCCAGGTTGTGTGCCCACTTAACGGCTGCTGTCAGTGCGTTGGCTGCCGACTTGGCCCCCGAAGATGTTGCTATGTGTGCGAGGTAGATAGAGAGATGAAATGCCTCCGCCGGAAACGCCATGATGTCAGGCTTGGAGTTCGCCCAAAGCTCCCACCGTTTCCATGTTGAATTTTTTTTTTAATTTCCCCGTGTAAAAGATCGCAGAATAACCAAACTCTTTTAAAAATCTGAACACATTGTTTCAGTGAACGAGGACACCATGCCTGCGCTGTGTGTGTGCATTGTACACGTCATCCTGAGATCTCAGGGAATTTCCACTCTGATAAGCGACGGTACAATACCCTGAGGAAATCCACGCAAATCTATGGAGTAAGCCGGCTGTTGTGTTCGGACAACACACGCCCGAGTCATTTTGATGTAATTTAATAAATTCGGTTATGTTATTATGCCGAAAAGAAACGATTTCTATACTTTCCAGAAATTGTATTGGGTTCTGTTCCTAATGACGAAATTTCCGGCGACGATCTTAATTTACTCCGCAGTTTTTCAAATTAATAACGGGGATGCATGCTCACGAATGTAATGGAACGGATTCCCCAGTATGCTTTAAATAGCAACCAATCGCCGACGCGGACAACGACCAGCCTTACCGAGTACATGTATCACATTCATGCACGGTGTTTACAATCTGCGTGCGTGACATTTGAATGCCTGCAACGCACTGCCAAGCGTCCTGATTTGTCCAGCAGAGGCGACAAGATTTCTGTCGCTTGTTCCCCCGCGAAATAGGGCCGGTTTCAACAGGGCATCGGTACGCAGGAGTTTGCAGGAGGATGTGTACACGTGTACGTGTATAGTATTTTGCAACCGGAGACCTGGATGGAGGAGCTCAACCAGGACTCTGCTGCAACATAGCCTAAACACTACCCAAGGTCATTTTAATTTCGGTATTGAATTGAAAACATCACCTTTTGCATGCTGCCAATGTTATGGGGTCTAAACTTAAACCAGTAGTCTTTTTTCTATGCGCTTTAGCAATGGACGCTTGAGATAATTTTCCGGCGGTTGTTTAGATCCATACCCGATGTGCACATGGCATTGGGTTTTGCCTTGCAACCGATGGGTCAGACATTACCACTGTGGGGTGGTTTGAGCTTGGGTTCTGAGATAACCAGTGCTCAAATGTATTCACTGGTACTCATAAGGTAAACATAATGTAGATGGGGAAATCTGGGTGATTTTGTCACCCTTTTGTGCGATTATTTTCTCCGACAGAACATGCATGTAATTATAATTTCAAATCAAAATGCTCCACTACATCATAACTACCGGTAAGCTTATACATTGTTAAGGTTTTTGTGAATTTTATGAATAAATTGTGTTGGGAAACGGACAAAAATTGTAGATGGAAATTACCGTGACGGCAGGGGACGGTGGTTAGTTTGAACCCTGTATTTTACACAACGTTCCACTCCCGTTATTTTGGCACTAGAACTGGGGAGGGGCTCAGTTGGAGTGTCTCATGACAACCTTCGTTTGTTGGACCTTACAAAACTACATGTACCTCCTCGCGAAAGGAAACTATTGATCCAGAAAACGATCTTTTGGATTTACATCTAAATCCAGCAACTTTTTTTGTTATAAGATGATGCTGAAATGTATTAAACGCACTTGAAAAATAAATGAAAAGAATCCGGACATAAGTATTGATCTTTTCAAGATGTTCACGCGCAGTGTTCAACAGAGTGAGTATTCAGTATCTGCTACGCTCCGGTTTGGCCGATAAGCAAATTGCATTTGGTCCAGCGAGTCATTAACACATGGTAGTAATATTTTCACAACCACTATTTCAAAGCACTTCATTGGAATTGACGTTAACGCTACTACTGGTCTATAATCATTAAACTCTTTACAATGAGGTTGATTAGGCACAGGTACAATCGTCGACAATTTCCACGGTGCCGGATTTCTAAAATAGTTTCTAAAATGAAAAGGCTAGCTGCTTTGAACATAGTTTGACGACCATCCAGTCCCTTAGCTTTGCGTAAATTTAATTTTGCAAAAAGCTTTCTGTTCGGATCTGAAATCAGTGCCATCAAATCTGCAGTAAAATTATTTGAGTCTCTTGGCATGCTGTAATCTATTTTTAACGTTCATGCGTCTGAAGTCCTTGCCATGCTTTTTTGTCTCCTTGTTTCAAACAGTCTCTCTTTGTCAACTTTTTTTATAAGACCGTTTATATTGAAACTAGAGGACGCTCGTTGTAGCAGCCATGTCTGAATTTGTGTGCTCTACATTTTGAACTTTTTCCTGTTTTAAATCCTGCATCATCGCCAGTTATCTTGCCATATTTTTGAAAATGTTATACGAGAACAGTGTTTGGAGCGATCCGTGTGTTTGTCCTTGACTGTGTGAGTAATCTTGATCAAGTTTGCGTGGGGTATATCGTCGGGATTTCATCTTGCTGTGGTGAACTGTGTGATTTTCTACGGTGCTTTCCAAAAATTGCTATGGAAGTGATACCAATGCTAATAACACTTTTAATCTTGCAACTTCAACCATCCTCAACAGTTGCTGTGGAACATGGAGCTGGATCACCGAGCAAAACAACTAGCAGTTTTGTGAGTCTATCGCCCATAGTTTACACATGTTTTGTAACATCATTTGACGTGCAGTACGAGTACAGCTATCGTTTAAAGAGGAAGAATCCCCCTTGCCGAAAATCCAGCATTTAGGTTTTTTTTTATAGTCCAAACATCCCTTTTGGCGACGTGGATTTCTATTTTTTTTTAATTGTCGGTTTTAGGTGGATAAATTGCAAGCAAAAGTGCGCTTTTCGAAAATGAGATTTTCGCGATTTCTGAAACGCTCATTAGGTATTCATGATATGCGCGTGACCCCGTGACGCAATCCTGAGAAAGAGAAGTCAACACGATTGTTATCTCCATACGTTTACACGCAAACAAATTGAAAACCGTCTCTGTTCGATGGTGTTTTTTGAAGAATTTTGTTGGTCCAAAAAGCCAGAGATATGCCCAGTAGCTGCGTGGTTGTATGTTTTACAAGACACTATGAAAAAAAGAGAGCAGAAAGATTTTCTTTTCTATTACCAAGAGAGAAAAAAATGAGTCGCTCATTCTAACTTGTACCGGCCGATGCCCGCAGGGAACCGTTCCATGCTGTACACAAACCGCTGTGAATGCCGTTCGTTCTGTGACAAAACCACCCGTCGCAATGCACCAGTATTTACTTTAAAAGAGCTTCATTGTGAGCCACAATTTCACCGTTTTTTCACAAAACAGGTAATAGTAGATTGTTGTCATATTACATGAAGTGTTTTTCACGTTTGTATTTTGAATTACAAGGACAAAACAGGCATGATAAACATTCACTTCGTGTATTTTCCATTCAATACTGCACAGACCGTTTTGTATGTTTCTCAGGATGACTCAAAACCCTGTTGATAAACAAACCAAGTGACCTCGAGCGTTTTAGAATTTCGGGTGAAGAGGGTCGGAACTGCTTTACGTTTTAAGCAAAAGCCTGTCGATTTTTTGTATAAAACAAGTTGTGATGGTGTTGTAGACACATACACCTCCATGATAAACAGAAAAACTAAACAAATGTGGAAGGGGGGATTCTAGCTGTTTAAAACCTTCAAGATGTGCTCACCATAAATGGTCTAAACGAGGGATAACCTGCATATGGGTCTTTCTATAAATTAGGGGTCCAATGTTGGTGTCCCCTGTTACATTTTACATCTTGTTTTTGTAAATTCAGGACACATTCTTTAAATACTTTCCGTCTCAAAGGGTGAGTACATAAAGTACAATTCATACAAAATGGTTTAAAAGCCATCTTAATTATTTTTGTACGAAAAATAACACATATCAGGTGTAACGGGGGACACCAAATGTCACACTTTTGGACCCCTAATTTATAGAAAGACCCATATGTGTACCTGGGCATGACCCGCCCCTGGATCTTACTGTGTGTGTAGACGTTTATCTTAATCCTGGCCCACAGCACGACTACGAAATGATGAATCCCAGAGGACCTCAACATCTTGGTGACCGTGCTTTGTC
The DNA here is from genome assembly GCA_037783545.1 of Henricia sp. BOLD:AAB3569. Taxonomy (NCBI): domain Eukaryota; kingdom Metazoa; phylum Echinodermata; class Asteroidea; order Spinulosida; family Echinasteridae; genus Henricia; species Henricia sp. BOLD:AAB3569. The sequence goes on along the minus strand of JBBELK010000611.1, from coordinate 656,667 downwards.
TACGTGTTTTTTAGACACTGCTCGTATATGTTACACATACCGTTTGAGTATTCAGGACCTTAAATGTATTAAACTTAACGGTTTGTTTTGATATAGGGGCAAACGAGCCGGTTAATAAACTGCTGACTTGTACTAGTAGAGTGCAAGAGTCATACCCAATTTAGGTATTGTCAAGACGTTCTACTCTTTGTACATCGACAATGCGCTTTAAGGACAGAATGGCATCAAGAGCGGCACTTACAATATACCTGGTACCCATTAAGCTAAAGATAAACTTATAAAGCGCTGTGTAATGGTACATCAATTGTTCTTCCGCGCCTTCTACTCACCAATGCAAGATCCTTAAAAAATAATATTGATGAACTGGATTTGATGCTGGATCAACATAAGATTGACGTGGCTATCATAACTGAAACATGGTTTACTGACACCTACGATACAAGCAGCTGAGATCTCTGACTTTACCATGGTTGTTAACAACCGAACCGATCGTAGGGGTGGTTAGAAACTCTGATTTGTTGTCTGTACAAGTCTTGCCATGGCGCAAATGTAATTTTGAATGCATTTGGTTTAAATGTAATATCAAAAGAGAAAGAGGTCGTTCAACCCATGTTTATATTTCGACCATTTATTCCTCCATCGTCTCTGTATAAACAAGAGCTCCTGGATCATATTTGTGACACTGTTGATCGTATACGTGCCAATGACATGTCAGATATTATAGTTATAATGGGAGATTTTATTGATATTAATTTTTCTTTTTCAAAACCTTTGTATGGATCAGCTTGTTACTTTTCCTACGCGGTGTGATGCAATACTTGACAAGTTTTTTACCAATTATCCAACTTTATTTCCACAAGTTGACAAATTAGCCCCTTTGGGCTCCAGTGATCATTGCTGTATTTTATTTCAACCACTTAGCAAACTTCCCTCAGTTGAACAATAATCCAGCCTGCGGAAATATAAGGATTCCTGTGTCAGATCATTTGGGCGTTGGATTATTGATTACGATTGGGATCAGTCTCTTGATGGATTATCATCATTGGATCAAGTAAACATTTTTTTCAATCAAGTGACTGATGCATATCGTCATTATTTTCCACAAAATACTAGAAAGTATCGTAAGGGAGACAAACCATGGATGACTCCTCATCTTAGAAGATTATTGACTCAAAAAAAAATAGGCATTTTTGAAATCAGTGTATGTAGATGGCGTTCATTGCGTAATACAGTTCAACGTGAAATTTGTGCTGAGAAAAACAAATTTTATAAAGCTTCAATATAGGAGCTAAAGAACTTCCAACCTGGTAAATAGCATCTTCATATTCAGAAACTTTGTAATCTGAAACCTGTTAACAAGAGCGCCATTATTCCAGGAGCGGCACTTGATTTAAAGCGCACAGTTAAAGCTGTTAATAATCATTTTGCTCAAATTTGTTCCCAGTTGCCTGCTTTGAATAATCATAGATTGCCTTCAAATTTACCAGCGGAATCGCCACCCAAGAAATTTATCGATGTCGAGTGTTAAAGTTATTACGTAATCTAAATTTATCGAAAGCTGGCCATTCTTTTGATGTGCCATCTCGTCTTATCAAGGAATTTGCCTTAGAACTTACAGTCCTTTGACTAAGGTTTTTAACTCCTTCTTAAGGGATGGTATTTTCACAGATATATGGAAGCAAGCCGTAGTTGTTCCAGTTCCGAAATAAAAGAATATAACATATTTTGAACAATTGAGACCTATCTCACTCACGCCTATTTTTGGACGAATTTTTGAAACCTTTTTAGCTCAATGGATAATCCAATATTTCTCTATTTTATCCAATGGGGCGACACTTTCTGTGTAGACAGCCCTATTAGGGCGAGCCTGTGGGTTAGGGCGACAATTTGGCGTAGCCCCAATATTTTGGAAGTCAAAAACCATTTTTTTAAGGTCAAAAACCATCTTTTAAAAATCGAGAACCATTTTTATTAGGTCTAGAACCCTCTCTGTTAGGTGTGGAACCATTTTTGGAAGCTTCGGGTAAAGAAATTTGGTGTCCAATCGATGTCTTTTAGCCGAAATGTCGGTAAAGTCTTACCGGTGCAGGGGCGGATCCAGGAATTTTTCCAGGAGGGGGTTTTGCCACCAGGGAGGGGTTTTTCCCGTCAGATTTTTATGTCAGCTTGTTTCGGACAGGCGGACACGCAAAAAATGCATTACATTATTTTTTTGGTGTCGGAGCAGGGGGGGGGGGGGGGGGGGGGGGGGGGGGGGGGGGGGGGGGGGGGGGGGTGTTTGAAATACCTCAATAATTTCCACATTGGCTTCAGTCACCCTTCTTGAACAGTATAGTATGGTGATATTTGGGTTGACCAAGTCAGAAGGAATGCTCTCTGTGGTCCAAAAGACGTCGAAGAGTACTAGCAGGAAAGTTTTCAAGCAGTTTCACCCTCATACGATAACTTCAGAAGGATTCCATCCGGACTAGGGCATTTTCTAATCTGGTATTCTGTAGCGCCTTGTCCAGTTCTTGTTGTTCGATGATTGGATGTTGCTCTATATCATCAACAATGCTAAAGTCGACATCAGATGGTTGATTAATAGATCACTAAAATGCTCGACCCGGCTTTCTTTAATGCTATCCGATGTAGTTAAAAGACCTTTTAGATCTGGGGCCGTTGACTGCGTGCAACGTGGCATAGAACTCTCTATGATTCTTTCCCGAGAGTAACGCTTTGCATCTTCAGCTCTTTGTTGAAACCAATTATTCTTGAGCTCTCTTATACGTCTCTTCAGAGCATCTCTATTCAAGGTCTTATCCTTCAGAAGGAAACCAATCATTCTGCACTATCTTCTTCTTTCCAAACACATGCGTAGCTGCATCTTGAAGAACTTCTTTAAGCTTTTTAAATTCAACGGTGCAGACAGACAGCTTCTGATCTAGAAACTGTTCCAACTGTCCTTTCTTGTAACCATTCTTGGTTACAACAAGCCTATTTTTGGAGGCTTTGTGCCTTTCTTCTTAGGTCCGTTTAAAAGAAAATAGACACTTAGACACAAGTAATCTATGATCTGTAAAGCAGTCAGCTCTTTGATTGACTTTTGTCATAATAATGTTGTCTTGCAGCTTGGTTAGCTGGTACACACAGAAAAAATTTAACAAGTTGTGTAAAATGTTACCTAATTTCGACGTGCTATACGAACCTGTTAATAGTTATGTAAAACTTTACACAACAGAGGTTAGGTAAGAGTTTATACAGTTGTGCTCAAAATTATTCATACCCTTTGAAAAATCAAAAACAATTCAAATTTTCTTACTCCCAAAAACTATTGTGAAGGAATTTTCACTGTATCCTGCCTTGCACAAGACCACATTTGTTTGGCTCAGCATCATTTGCATAACAATAGTAATGTCCAGATTTGCATTTTCGTGCCTCTTCAGGTTATTCATATCCCTTACAAAATATCAGCATTTAGGCCATTTTTTTGTGATAATGTACCTGCTTTCAACATTCCAGAAATTCATTGTTGTTGTTCAACAGTTATTCTAACATGTTTGCATAAGATTTGAATCATTAACATATCTGTTCAATTAAATTTAATTCAAAGAATGTCATAGAATAGCACTCTGCTTGTAGGCTTTAAAGTGAGGAGAGTTGATGCCTTCATTCTCAGCTTCTGGACTTGCGCATGGCTATTGTCAATGGCCACAAAGAAGGGAAAGGCTAGAAGGCCCTTTCGAAGCAATTTAGAGTGCCAGTTTTCACCGTTCAGAGCATAATTAGGAAAACAGTGAGAAACCTTACAGGGCGTGGTCGTCAGTTGACGGTGTCACCCCGTCTGGCAAGAAAAGTGTGCCGAGAAGCCATCAACAATCCCCGCATTACCGTGAAGGGTCTCCTGAACAGCCTTGGCGAGTCTGGGAACAAGATATCCAGGCAGACACTTCAGCGCACATTGCATCAGTGAGGTCTCCATTCCTAAAGGGAGACACATCGAAAAGCTCGTCTGGCTTTCGCTAAAGCACACCCGGACAAGGATCCAAGCTTCTGGTCATCGATTCTGGGGAAGCGTACAATCCAAAATACAATGTCCCAACCGTCAAGCATGGAGGTGGTTGCATCATGCTGTACTTACATGTGGGGATGCTTTCTTGGCAAATGGGACTGGGAATCTCGTCAAAGTGGTTGGGATCGTGAAAAAGGAGCAGTACATTAAAATAATTGATAAAAACATCGAGCAGTCCGCTAAGAAATTATAGCTTGATCAGCATTGGACCTACTAGCAGGACAACGATCCCAAACATACTGCCAAGGTATTCACGAAATGGTTCGAGAGCAACCATGTAGACGTTCTGGATTGGCAGAGCCAAAGCCCGGATCTCAACCCGATCGAGAATCTATGGAGGGAGCTCAAGACTAGGGTGACGGCAAGGAAGCCTTCCAACCTCTACGACCTTGAGTCTTTTGCGAAGGAGGAGTGGGCGAAAATCCCGGTGGAAACATGCTTTGCCCTTGTAAGCCAATACAGGAAACGTTTGGAGGCTGTGAAAAAAAAAAAGGATTTTCTATTGATTATTAAGAGTGACTTGATTAAGGGTATGAATAATTATGGCCATGACCTTTTTTGGAAATATGTCAATAAAATACCCCAAAGTTGTTATTCTTTTAGTTGTTTGTCACATACTTATCGTAAGTAAGCCAGACAAAACTCACTCATTTATTAACATGATTCAAAAATTACAAGGGTATGAATAATTCTGAGCACAACTGTAAGTTGTGTAATTATTAAAGATTCTTTACTTAAACAGCTAGAACCCCCCCCGTCCACATTTTTTAAGTTTTAATGTTTATCATGGAGGTGTATGTGTCTACAACACCATCACAACTTGTTTTCCACCAAAATCGACAGCCTTTTGTTTAAAACTCAAAGCAGTTTTAGAGACCCTCTTCACCCGAAATTCTGAAACGCCCGAGGTCACTTGGTTTGTTAAAAAAAGGGTTTTGACGTCATCCTGAGATGAGAAGAACACAAAACGGCCTGTGCAGTATTAAATGGAAAATATACGGAGTGAATGTTCATCATGCCTGTTTTGTCCCTGTAATTCAAAATACAAACGTGACAAACACTTGGTGTGATATGACAATAGTTGTGAAAAACGGTGAAATTGTGGCTCACAATGAAGCTCCTCTTAATTAAATACTGGAGCATTGCGGTTTTGTCACAGAACGAACAGCATACACAGTGCGTGTTGAACGGTCCCTGTGGGCCGTAGTTCCCACGTGTTTGAAATTGGCACATCACGGTATGCACACCGGCCGGTACAAGTTAGAACGAGCGGCTCATTTGTCTGCTCTCTTTTTTTATGTCTGGTAAAGCATACAACCACACAACTACTAGGCACATCTCTGGCGTTTTGCGTGTAAACGTATGGAACTGTCGACCGTGTTTACTCATGTTTCTAAGGATTGCGTCACGGGGTCATGCGCATATCATTAATACCTAATGATCGTTTCAGATATCGCGAAAATTTCATTTTCGAAAACCGCACTTTTGCTTGCGATTTATCCACTTAAAACGGACAATTTGAAATAAACAGCGGTATAAGTCGACTGGAGGGATATGTGGACTATTTAGAAGGGTGCAAATGCTGGATTTTTCGTCAAGGGGGATACTATATAGCTAACTCTCTAATATTATGGTAAAATAGATTTGGTAAATTTTACTGGGATATTAGGTAAAATAAAACTTGACAGTTGTGTAGAGTGTTTGACATGTTACCCCTTTGTTGGGTTAATTGTTACAGAACCTTTATAGACTCAAACTTAAATATTGTGTTATTCATGTGTTGGCGGTAGTCGACCTTTGATGAAGTCGGTTCAGAGAAAATTAAGAAAAATCTTACAGAGTCTGGGCTTGCTTAGCCAGAGGAGGGAACACGAACGTAAAAAGGAAAGTTGGGACACACGCACAATGATACTTTTTCTTTTCGTGCGGGCCTGCATTAAAATACGCACATTGATTTTATGGGATTTGCGACACACGGAAATTAGTATTATTTGAATACCCAAGTTTAAATTTCACGAATTAAAAGTAATTCAAAGAGAATAATTGTAGTTCAAAGAAATCTCTCAGTTTTGGAGAAAGAATACGTAAGCTACACGAACAAACGCTGTTGGTATAATGCACCTATCAATTGTTCCTCCCCGGGCTGCCTCACCTAAAAGGTGGGGATTGTCACTTTTCGCGTGAAAAAATCCCCACCCCTGGGGCAAAATTTGGGTCCATGAACAACTGGGGCATGTTACAACTTCGACTCACGAGAAAGGCCATACATGTACGTTAGACTTGGTCATTACAAGGGAAGTTGATCAGTTTGTTTCCAACCTACGTACTGACGATTTGTTACCATCAGATCATTCTGCAATCCATTTAAAGAGGAAGAATCCCCCTTGACGAAAATCCAGCATTTAGGCTTTTTTCGATATTCCAAACATCCCTCTTGCCGACGTGGATTTTTATTATTTTTTAATTGTCGGTTTTAAGTGGATAAATTGCAAGCAAAAGTGCGCTTTTCGAAAATGAGATTTTCGCGATTTCTAAAACGCTCATTAGGTATTCATGATATGCGCGTGACCCCGTGACGTAATCCTGAGAAAGACAAGTCAACACGATTGTTAGCTCCATACGTTTACACGCAAAAAAATTGGAAAACCGTCTCTGTTAGATGGTGTTTTTTGAAGAATTTTGTTGGTCCAAAAAGCCAGAGATATGCCCAGAGTCCTTATACACCCAAAGTCCTTAGATGAAGCGATACGGGCAACTCTGGAAACAGAATCGTTCATCAACTCCGAGAGGCAGAGGCAGCACGGCCAAGGTGGTCGCAAGGACAGAAATCCAAGGGCCCATCGGTACGTGGAAGCTGTCTCAAGAGAGGAATTCAACCGGCAGACGCAGGCTATGTCGAAACAACTTGCCGTATTATATATAATGATGATTGATCTAGAGAAAGCAATGCGAATGACAGCTTAAAAAAGCGAAGAGACTGTTGCGAACAAGAAATGGAGTCAACAGGAGGGAGGCAGGCAGCCACGAGAAGATGAGGCCTGCAACAACTGCCGAGAGGTTGAGAGTCGTCCGACGGATCCCATCCCCGCCAATTCGCGTCCGGCCAATCGCACTGAAATGACAATCACCACCACGTTTTTCCGCAATGATGCCATCTGCCACCAAGAGGAGATCAAGAGGACCTTCTACATGCCTTGAACAATAAACTGCCCTGGCTGGGTTAAAGCATAACAGTATTCCGATAAGACTGTTTTCGTAAACATTCGCTTCTACTCTAAAGTAATGTTAAAGAGTTGCGAAGTTTTAAAAGTGTGTAAGTTCAGTTTATGTTTTCTAAATTTAGTTATATTTTTGTGTTAAAGAGTTCCAGAGTTAAAGTTCAAGTTATCTTGTGCAGATGGTTTTTTTCATGTTAAAGGATTCAGATTTAAAGTGAAATCTGTAAATTGTTTTAACCTTCAACTTTCCTATAACTTATCTTTTATGTAAAGCGATTATTTTGTTTTCTTGGTTTTCAGGGACTGAAAATGTTGGGAGGGGGTGCCGTGTGACGGAACAATAACTACATGTATATAGGCCCTAGGCACCAACTGTATGTTTTAAGCACAAAACCAACTGTATGTTTTGAGCACATGTATTGAGTCACTCGCACATTACAAGTCGGGAATCCTGTTGTCTGATTGGTCGATCAAGTTCAGGCACTGTTGTATGGTAAAGAGAAAATGTGCTTAGTCCATGGGGCCTGGAAGTTTATAAAGTGGCGTTCAGGCTAGCCAGGGGAGTTGGGGGCGGTCGGGTTGGCGTACGGGTTCTTTCCTCGCCTTTCACCTCTGGCGTCCCGGGTTCGAATCCGGGGCGTGTATGTGGATTGGGTTTGCAGTCCCTACTTGACCGCGTGGGTTTTCCCCTGGGGCATTTCTCTGGGGGTTTTCCTCCCACTTCTAAAACTGCAACCCCTTCTTCGTCATCTCAAGTTGATAATATAGTATAGTTAAAGCTAAAACCGTATAGTTGATGGCATAAAGGGCCTTAGTTTCCGAAGATGCCATAAAATATACAACAACAACAGGGGAGTTGAGTGGCGCCAGCCGCCGCGCCGGGCGCTGACTTCCTAGAGAGAGTTTCCCTTCGGTTGTTTGATTGTCTAAAATTAGGGGGCTCTTGATTGTGAAGGAATGACATGGCGGATGAAAATGAATGATTAAAGACATGATCACTGTTGTTTCTGATTCCTTGTCTCCGTCCACCAATTATTAGTCTATATAGTTTGGCTCCACCTAGGAATAAGCAAATCAGAAGCAATGTTCCTTAAGTTGATCCGCCCTTAGGTTGCTCTACCCATATTCCGAGCTCCGACTCCACAGTCCGATTCCGATTCCTCCCTCTCACATTCCACTGGGTATTGATCTGGCCCTATTGCCTCCTTGCCTGGAAAACGGTAAGGGAAACCACTGGTGCTGCGGGCCACCACTGCAGGGGTTACACAAAGCAGAGGCGGCACGCTACCAACCGGACCAGCCTGACGGAAGCTGGTACGGCTCGTCACAATATTGATTTTTGTTATTTCTTATTATAAACAGCAGTTGAGGTACTTTTAATGCCTAAAATACACATTTCATCAATCTAGTATGTTTCACAAGTCATAAACTGAGATATGTCTTAATTTGCTTAAATCCAAAATGGCCGCCAATTGTAAGATTTAACATTGATTTTGTCATATTTCTTATCATAAATAGTTGTTGTGGTACTAGACGGGTAAATATGGACCACTTAACCCTAACAAATTCACCAAAAAATAAGGTTATTTTACAATGGTTTCTGGTCCTACTGAATGTGGTGAATTACAGGAAAAAGGTCTATCAAAATCAAGCCACCGGAAATGGGTGAAATTTGAGTCACTTCCAAGATGGCCGCCGTTGACCTTGAAAATCGCAGAAATGGCTGTAACTTTTTAAAATATTGTTCAGGGCTAGGGAATTAACTGGTATTCATAAAACTTCAATCTAACCTTCAGCAAACAATAAAAGCCACAAAATCAAAATGGCGGTCATAATTACAGGCCGTAGAAGGGGTAGTAACTTCTCTAACTGCTGTTGTCAGAAGTAGCTTCTTTTGTTGGTCAGTAATGTGCATAACATGATCCCCTACTATGGAGAGGCTGGTTGCATCATCCACCGTGCGAGTTGCTAAGGCAGGGCGCGCCACTCTGCCAGAATTGCCTCCCTAACAACTTGAACTTCAAGTGCTGTTTTTTGAGACGCGCGATTCAGGTCAGCTCATCCCATGCAAGTTTAATCAGAATAAAACCCAACAAACTTGGCCATCCTAGCCCAGACTAAAGCCATCCCAACCCAGCCAGTGGCCATGCCACTCTTGCCCGAAGCCATCACAGCCCAGCCCAAAGCCATCCCGGTCCAGCCCAAAGCCATCCCTGTCCAGCCCAAAGCCGTCTCAGCCCAGCTCGAAGCCCAGAAGCCTAGCCCGACGCCCTCCCAGCCCAGCCTAAAGCCAAAAGCCAAGCCGGAAGCCATTCCAGTCCGGCCCGAAATCCTCCAGCCCAGCCCGAAGCCTTCCAAACCCAGCCAGCCGGAAGTCATCCCAGCCCAGCCCGAAGCCCTCCCAGCCAGGCCGAAGCCATCCTAGCCCAGCTCAAAGCCCTCCCAGCCTAGCCCGAAGCCATCCCAGCCAAGCCTGAAGCCATACGAGCCTAGCCTAAGGCCTCCAAAGCCCAGTCTGAAGCCATCCCAGCCCAGCCCAGCCCGAAGCGTTCCAAGCCCAGCTCGAAGCCCTCCCAGCCCAGCCTGGAGCCCTCCCAGCCCACCTCCAAGCCCTGAAGCCCAGCCCAAAGCAATCCCAGCCCAGCTCGAAGCCCTCCTAGCCTAGCCCGAAGCCCTCCCAGCCCAACCCGAATCCGTCCCAGGCCAACCCGAATCCGTCCCAGGCCAGCCTAAAGCCCTCACAGCCCATCCCGGCCCAAAGCCACCCCACCCCAGCCCAAAGCCTTCCAAGCCCAGCCCTCCATGCCCAGCCCAAAGCCCTCCCTGCCCAGCCCAAAGCCATGAAGCCCAGCTCAAAGCACTCCCAGGCCAACCCGAAGTCCCTAAGCCCGGCCCAAAGCCCTCCCAAGCAAGCGGCCAGCGCGAAACCCCGAAGCCCAGCCCAGCTCTAGCCCAGCTTTAACTCAGCTTTAGCCCAGCCCCAGCCAAGCCCCAGGCCCGGTCCGGTCCGCGATATTTTTTTTCCGTACCGCTGTTTAGCGAACATTGCTTCTGATTGGTTTAACCCCTATTGCATATGTTGCATACTGATGTGTTTTGTCGATAACTACCTCAACATAACCCCACACCATACCACACTCTTTCCTCAATTAATAGTGAAAAAAATTAATACGACTCAAAGGAGATTCGAACCTGCAATCTCTCGATTGATAGTACTACGTCTTAACCACTAGACTACCAAACGCTATATAGAAAATATGAATATTCATTTACAATGCACCAATCAGACACCTCGATGAAGCCCCATAACGAATATGTGGTACGGAAAAAATATCGCGTCCGGTCCGGCCCGGCCCGTTCCGGCCCGGCTCGGCCCAGTCCGACTAAGCCAGCCAGCTCAGCCCAGGCCAGTCCCAACCCCAACCCCAACCCCTTCCCTAGTTCCAGCCTAACCCCAGCCATAGTTCCAGCCTAACCCCAGCCTAACCCCAGCCTAGCTCAGCCCAGCCCAGCCCAGCCCAATTCATATCCCATACCAGCCCGGCCCCGCCCAGGCCGGCCCGGCCCACCCAAGCCATTACCCGGCCCACCTCGCCCACAGGACAAGGCACTGATCGACAACCTTTCTGGAATTCAAAACAATTCCGAAGATTCAGGTGTACCTCTAGACATACAGCAGTGAACTGATATTTTCTACTTCTAGTGGATAATCATGTAGTTAAAGGCTCAGAGAAAGCAAGTTTGTTGGGTTTTTATCCTGATTTAATCTGCGTGGGATGAGCTAACCTGAATAGCGCATCTCAAAAACAGCCCTACAAGTGCAGGTCTTCAGGAAGACAATTCAGGCAGAGTGGCGCAGCTCTGCCTTAGTGGCTCTTGAGGATGCTGATGCAGCCAGCCTTGCCACAAGCCATGATTATACACGTTACCGACAGACAAAATGATACATCCAACATCAGTAGTTGGAGAAGCTACACGAATTGTCTCTACCAATTCCATACCATACTGGTGATTTATGACTGGCATCTTGAGTTTGTGGCTTTTATCGTTGGTGGAAGGGTTGGGTTGAAATTTCATTGATACCAGTGAATTACTTGACCATGAAATCCTAGAGTAGACATTTAAATCACTGTTCTACTCCGAATATTAAAGAAGTTAGCCATTTCAGCGATTTTCATGGTCAACGGCGGCCGTCTTGTAATTGACCCAGATTTCACCCATTTCCAGTGGTAGACTTTTTTCCTGTTATTTTCCGCATTCAGTACGACCAGAAACCATTGTAAAACCTTTTGTTGGGAGTATGGTGTGCTATATTTACCCATCTAGTACCACAAAAACTATCTATGATAAGAAATATGACAAAATCAATGTGAAATCTAACAATTGGCGGCCATTCTGGATTTATGCAAATTAAGATGCAAACAATTAGGCAGATATGTCTCAGTTTATGACTTGTGAAACATACTAGTTTATGAAATGTGTATTTTAGGCATTAAAAGTACCTCAACTGCTGTTTATGATAAGAAATAACAAAAATCAATATGAAAATCCTAAAATCAGCAGCTATTTTGGTTTTATGCAAATGAGGCATACTTCCACAAGTTGGATTTTTTTAGGACTTTTAGTATTTCATTTTAAGGACCTTACAGAAATGTATTGTGGTGAAAAAAATTTTGTTGCAATTTGTTTGAGACTCACCTAAAAGTTTAATTATTATTCCTGGCCTAGTAGGCGAGTCGTACTCGCTGTGCCTGTATCATACACCGTACATACACGTACATATAGCGAGCTGCATGGCTGTACATATACATATACGACACGCACATGCATGGTTCGCACTGTCGCAAAATCCTTTGAATTTCTGGATGTTTTCAAGACAAGCCTACCTTAAATAACGTGTCCCAGATATCCCTTTCACCTTTGAGTATCATCCTTCTCCTCAACAAGCCACGATTATGTGGGATTTTTCTCATCCAGCAAATGACTATTATAAATGTTTACCGTCCAATCGTCGTCTTCGGTCCTTTCAAGGTAGTAGGCCCTAAGCGTTTTTTTAAACAGTTTTTATTCATCGGCAGTTCGTGCGTTTAACGGGTCTTAATACATTTGGTTTGCTTTATTTTACCCAACAAAGCAGTACTTTCTTTCGACGTTGCTTTAATTAAATTGTGTAAAATATTAACAAATGTTGTTTACCTAATTATTTTTTACTATTCATTTTGTGTGTGTACATGGTCAAGCTGATGCCAGTGCTTTGAACTTATATGTTGTCATGTGTTCTTCAAGCTATTTGTGCGTTGGAACATGGTGCCCATTACGCTGAGATGAAATCTGGTGCAAAACTCTTGAGTTGCAATAGCCCTTTATAATTATATAATTACCTCTGACCTATTTTAAGGTAATTCGATAGGTCCTATTTATTATTCAGGTCACCATTTAGCTCTTTTTGGTTTGATATTCGATAGTGCTATCTAAAGACAGTTGTCATTTTGATAAGAAAATTCGCTTGATTATGCAATTATTGGGGATTGGGCAGTCTCGTGGTACCAACACTATGAGCAACTGACAATGGAAATTGGGCACACACCATTGTTATTAACGATGGTGTGTGCCCAATTTTCATTGTTAGTTGCTCATAGTGCAAACGACATCTAGCTATGGAGGAAAGCACATATATAAACAAATGGTGACGTCATTATGTTTCATGTCCATGAATTTGAGATTAAAAATGCAAACTGTGTTAAAGAGGAAGAATCCCCCTTGACGAAAATCCAGCATTTAGGCTTTTTTCGATATTCCAAACATCCCTCTTGCCGACGTGGATTTTTATTATTTTTTAATTGTCGGTTTTAAGTGGATAAATTGCAAGCAAAAGTGCGGTTTTCGAAAATGAGATTTTCGCGATTTCTGAAACGCTCATTAGGTATTCATGATATGCGCGTGACCCCGTGACGCAATCCTGAGAAAGAGAAGTCAACACGATTGTTAGCTCCATACGTTTACACGCAAAAAACTAGGAAAACCGTCTCTGTTAGATGGTGTTTTTTGATGAATTTTGTTGGTCCAAAAAGCCAGAGATATGCCCAGTAGCTGCGTAGTTGTATGTTTTACCAGACACTATGAAAAAAAAGAGCAGAAAGATTTTCTTTTCTATTACCAAGAGAGAGAAAAATGAGTCGCTCATTCTAACTTGTACCGGCCGATGTCACACACGTGGGAACTTCCCCCGCAGTGAACCCGTCCCCGTACACAGACCGCTGTAAATGCCGTTCGTTCCGTGACAAAACCACCCGTCGCAATGCACCAGTATTTACTTCAAAGGAGCTTCGTTGTGAGCCACAATTTCACCGTTTTTTTCACAAAACAGGTAATAGTAGATTGTTGTCATATTACATGAAGTGTTTTTCACGTTTGTATTTTGAATTACAAGGACAAAACAGGCATGATAAACATTCACTTCGTGTATTTTCCATTCAATACTGCACAGGCCGTTTTGTATGTTTCTCAGGATGACGTCAAAATCCTGTTGATAAACAAAGCAAGTGACCTCGAGCGTTTCAGAATTTTGGGTGAAGAGGGTCGGAAATGCTTTACGTTTTAAGCAAAAGCCTGTCGATTTTTTGGGAAAAACAAGTTGTGATGGTGTTGTAGACTCACACACCTCCATGATAAACAGAAAAACTTAAAAAATGTGGACGGGAGGGATTCTAGCTGTTTAACGTCTGGAAAGCCGAAAGGCAGGGAAAACCATACTTGCACCAAACTGACCGACCCCTGAAGAGTGATTAAGTTCTGCTGTTGTGATGGGTCATTTTTTTTTGGACCACTAACGTTACGTCAGTTCATGTCAGGGTAATTGGGTTTCGGGAAACGGTACTTCCGACAGTACTAAAGTCATATCGCGCGTCAGTGTTTGTTGCCAATGTTACTAGGTCCACACTGAAAAACAGAGAACTTTTCCCAGCGCTAATGGCTGGATTCACATGGAGCCTTTTCGCGCCTAAATTTTACGAGCGTCGCTTTGAGAGAAACAAAGTTGGGGAAAAGTATACTCAGCACGATGTGACAAAGGGACTCCCCCTAGCCCCCTATACCTTATACCCAGCACGATATGTATAGCATATCAGCACGATATGTGGCAGAGGGTATCCCCTTACCATTGTTCGCTCACTGTGTCTCAAACATTCAAGGAATTCCTTTCAGTTTTTAGGGGGGTGGGGTTGGTTCGTTAACAAGAGGGAAGAGTGTGTTGAGGTATAGGGGCGTTAGGGGGCGGGGTGTCCCTTTGCCACTTCAACACGCTCTTTCCTTTTGTTAACGCGGCAAAACCCACCCTTTAAACCTGAAAGGAATTCTTTAAAATTCCTTGAATATTTAAGAGACAATGGGTGAATTCACAATGGTGGGTGCTGTGAGCGGTGGATATATATACATGAAGGGTGGATTCACACTATCATAATAGATACACGCTAAACACCAACGCCAAGTGGCTTGAGCACTGGTCATTATCTTTAGGAGGTCTCAGAATCAAGGTTGGAATTTTTGTCACGGCAAAGGAGTTATCTTGCCAAGAAAGTCACATTTATGGATTTTTGTTTTCGTCTGTTTTAAGATGTCCTCAAAATAACGACGAAGTGCCCCACAAAGCACTTCGCGTTCGCTATTAGCCTTAATTTCGCGCGTAAATGAGACGCGCTTCGCTTTGACAAAAAAGCGTCCAGGTTGGGGGAGGGGGAGGGGGGGGGGAGGGGGTGGGGGGGGGGAGGGGGGGGGGGGGGAGGGGGGGGGGGAGATTTGGGGTGAAACGACGCACTGAAAACCATATAATCCCCCGAAAATGCTTTCCACCCAAGTTGATTATTTGGTTTGCAGTGTCTGATTTCACTCCAATTCTTGTCAAATTAACGTGCGAAAAGGCTTTGCGTGAATCCACTCTAAGGGACGTGTACATACAAGATGCGTATGTTTCACGTGACAAACACGGCAATAGTTTTTTAGCCATGCAGAACAAGCGTCAAAAACGCTAGCAGAAAAAGGACTCGGCTTTTCCTTAATCGATCATGAACGCGCACGGACTTGAAATTGACCATGCGTCACCTGACATACTGCGCGTACCGTGCGGATCCGTTCCATACCCAGTGTGGACTGACCCAAAATACTGTTCTCCCCAAAACACTATATCCATGGGAATAAAAAAGAAGAAGAAATGTCCAATCTCCAATTTGAATGTGGTAGCAAACAAGTTAATTTGGTGTAGGCTAATCATTGCGGAACTTCACGGATAATCATTTACTGAACATCTGTCTTTTTGGACGATATATGGATTAAGAGCGCGAAATTTGAGAATGGTAACGAGAAAAACATGACACAAAATTGTGTCAAAATCTTATGACCCATACGGTAAGTTGGGGAAGGGGGATGGGCGGGTCAAAAAAGTGATCTGATCAAGAACTTTGTCGGTCAGCTACTCTCGGACAGGCTTACACTATCTATACTTCAACAACTCTGCTATTTCTAACGGTGGAATCACAGGTGTATAGCCAGGATTTGTTCGGAGGGGGGGGGGGGGGGGGGGGGGGGGTGGGGGGGGGGGGGGGGGGGGGGGCGGATGGGGGGGGGGGGCGCAAGGAAGGGAGAATTGCTTTTTAGTGGGGAGCCCAGGGGAATGGTTTTTTTCGTTCTTTCCCTCTGTTTCCTTGCCTTTTTTTAGGGCACCACATGCATCTGGATTTTTTCGTGGGAAGGGGGGGGGGGGGGGGTGGGGGTGGGAGCACTTGGGGGCACTTTCTTTGACTGCTTGCTTGTACATAGTCTCAAATGGGGGCGGGGGGGGGGGGGGGTGGGAGCACTTGGGGGCACTTTCTTTGACTGCTTGCTTGTACATAGTCTCAAATGGTACTGACATTTCCTGAGTAAATTCGCTACAGAAGCGGAACTAAAGAAAGTCGTTCTTTGGCCAGGGTGCTCTGTAGAAATATTTCAACCACCCCAGTACGTGGGAACTGCGCTTAAGTTCACATAAAACGAGCGGAGATTAAACCGCGGAGGAAACACAAATCGGCCGCTGCTTACAGTGCTAGCCGTTCAAAACAAATGGCTTTTAGCCGACGGCTGTTGTGTGTACTGCTAATGAATTACCTTTTACCTTTTCTTAATAAGGGGATTTGGTACAGGATTTGACACTTAAGAAAGGTAATTAATTCCAGACAATTTATTAGCGTTGGTTTGGTTGATGTACTTGATATGCTAATTAAACCGCTAATTACTGCTAATTAAGGGCTTTCTTAAAGGCAGTATACATGATTGGTATCTCGAAAATCAGAAATGTTCACTGATTTACGCCCAACACAATATAAACATGATGACCGCAGAAAACTTCCCCTTAAATGGTTTTGTCAGAAGTGCTATAGACTTTGAGAAATGAGTAAAACAATTAGTTTTCGTCTCATGATACGTAAATTCAATTCGCCCCAAAACCATTTCGCCCAAGTGCCATTTCTCCCCCAAACCACTTCGCCCGAGTGCCATTTCGCCCCAAATCACTTCGTCAAAACACAACATCGCCCCAATGCCACTTCACCCTAAAACCACTTCGTGCACAGGCCGTGGTTCGGGGCGAAATGGTTCAGGGCGAAGTGGTTTTGGGGCGAAATGACTGCAAACCCTTTTTTGACTGTTTTCTCAAAAGTTAGACAAAGTACGGAGCTGGTTTTTGCTCAGGTTGGTTTTAATCATGCATATCTTCAATCACACAGGGGGATAGAACTATTTATAACAGTTTACCAAACAAGTATCTTTTATATTTAGTATACCTTAAGCATACTAAGTAAGGGAGCGTCTCAAAAGTCTGAACGTTCTTGTTCCATTTTGAAAGTTCCATTGGGAACACAGCAGTGTTCCCAACAGGGAACGGGCGGCGGGGGCGGCGTTCCCAACGGGTACAGGGCGGCGTTCCCAACGGGAACAGCGAGCGTTTCAGTTGTTCACGCTGGAACGCTGGTTGTGACGTCAGCGTTCCCTTTAGGAACATTCGAAGTCGGCCTCCGCATATGGGCTTTAATGTTCAGCGCACACAGCTTTAGACGTTTTTGTGCTGTTTAGGGAAAGGATAGCGTGCATGTACCACCGCGGCAGACTAGAGACTACACTGGAAATAAAAGTATCCTGATAAAGTTAGTCTTATGCATGTTTTGACATTCCTGTTGTGACTAAAAAGTTAAAGTTTTCTTGGGTTTATTTACCCAGCGCTTTTTTGCAGAAAAAGGTCGGTAAAGAGGTTCGCATTTAATTTTGTTCTCCAACTGGAATTAATGATTCAGTTGCTTTTGTTTGTAATACATTATTATCAAGTAGCCTAGTCACGCACGTTTTATCTACTAAAGCAGTATAACACAATCTAGTAATGTTTATTTGAGACCATTTTCCGTTTTTCATTCACAATTTAGACAAGATATTTCATCCACACTGGCACGAAGAAAACATAACAGAATATTACAGACAGAGAAAACGCAGTGTTCTCACGGGGAACGCTGTGTTCTCGGCGGGAACGCCACGGTCCTATCGGAAACGCCCTGTATGCGCTTTATCAATTGGATCGTTTCCGATTGGAACGCCGCGTTCCCGATTGGAACGCCGCGTTCCCGATTGGAACGCCGCGTTCCCACCGGAGCGCTCTATATACTGTATCGTAGGGCAGTGCAGTGTACATACTTCGTTTCTTTCGGGCATGCACGGTTGCACATTTAGTGATTTCCAGTTTTTAATTGTGTCATACAAGATGTTTTTTTTTCAATGTATGACACTCGGGTGTCAAACAGAGACGTCAAAAAATGCATTTGGTGCAGGCGGCGTTACATAATGGCGACAACGACATTTACCACTTCGCCCAACGATGCCAAAAGACACAATAATGTGCTGATGGGGCGAGATGACCGATTGTTTATGTCGAATGGTTGGCCTATTCTCAAACATTTCCACCAACCGAATTGTAAACAGGATGTTTCCCTATTTGTCCTTATATATGATTGTTGGCGCATGGCCTTGTCATCCGTACATCATCTACAATTATCAATTATTTACACAAACAAAAACCCCAAACAGAATCATTTCCCCGCTTATCCCACTCCTCCCCAAATCTTTGAGATACCCACAACATCGTTGAAAACCCATTCCCAAACGGGAAACGTATAGTGAATTATCATCACTTGGCAACAGTGTTCCCGACGCGTTCTCCCGAATCGGTCACAGCAACGAGGAAACGTTCCGTTGGGAACAGCGCCCGTTCCCGAAAGGGAACACGGCCTGTTCCCGACGGGAACGGAGCTGTGTTCCCGCTGGGAACGCCGTTCTGTTCCAAAAGGAACGTTCCGAGCGTTCCGATTTTTGAGAAGCTTCCTAAAGGAGTTGCAACTTAAGAAATGCCGATAATTAATTAGGGTTTATCAGAGAATACTTTGGTGAAAGTTTGATTGATGTACTCGACTATGCTAATAAAAGTGATTTTGGGGTCAAAAGGGGGCCTTCACCTCCCTTAGGTACAGGATCTGCAACTGAAGAAATGACATTCGGAGATCACACTTGCTCCGCTTACTGATTCCACGCCTCGGACCTTTTGTACTCGTGATGATGAACAAATCGGCCTGGGCTCCCGGACTATGATCCCGTACGTGCTTGGCTTGTGCGCTTTTAATTTTCGATACATCAATTGAATACGAATCATGCACCGCACGCCCGAATAATCATTTGCATAAACGTCTAACGGGAGAGTAGTGACATGCTACATGTGCATGTATGCTATATGTTGCAGGCTGCGTGACATTGGAAGATTTACGTCTCGCGGCGGCGAAGCTTCAGTCTATCATTTCGTACTGATTTCCTGCACAGAATATTAAAGTAGGTTGCTGCATTCAGCATTGGAAATGGCTTTGATTTAATTGCATTTTATTTATACATATATTTGACTAACAGATTGGGGAATCAGGTTGACGTAGCGGTTCTTTCCTCGCCTTCCACCTCTGTGGTCCTGGTTCGAATCCCGTCCCTGCTTGATTCCTTGGGTTTTCCCCACGTTGGTGTGTTGGATTTTCCTCCCACCCCTAAAACTGACAATTTCTTCCTGTTCTCTCACACTTCGTGGCCGTGCTGAAGAACCTTCTAAGGGTAACGACTTAGGTCGGCTAATCGATACCAGATCCCTGTAGGGGATCATACGAAAGAAGAAAAATACTAAAAGATTACAGGATTTGAAACCTGTTGATAACTGGCGTTATCTTCACGAGTGATTGACGACGTATATTTAACAAAATAACGCATGTGTAAAACGTTCCAAGAAAACAATAAAACGCTGGTTCTATGCTTTAAAAAAAACGTCCTATTTGGGCTGGTTCCCTGGCTCTGCACGGACAACAGTGCCATAATATAACGGTAGTCACGGGACAAATTTCGTTTACTTGAGGGCGCCCTTGTAAAAAATTGTGCGCGCACACACACATAATAATTTATCTTCAAATATCGTTTTTGTATACAAAAAAACAAATATATATCTATTTTTTACATATCGTCTCGACCGGAATTATTGCATTTGGAATATTTTCCTCTTTTAGGTACATATCCATGAACATGGTTTACATTTCCTCTCTCGCTAAACAACATTGTCTTTGTACAATTTACATATTTTTGACAATTACTACAAAGGTCATCATGTGTATCACCTTTACCATTGATTTACATCTGCTATAGTTTATTTATTTTACAAAGGAAATCGTCACTGCCATCGGACATACATACTCCGCCAGGTACTAATTATCAGTCTAAAAGCCAAACATCTCTTGCAGCAACCGTAAGAGTTTCATCAGAGACAGAATTTTTTTTTTATACAAACCACAATCTTTAAAGAATTTTATATTATTACAGACCATGGAATAAAATAAAGCGGGAACGTCATCTAAAAAACATTGCCAGGTGTCTGGACACATTCTCTAACCATCGCGGCCTGTGTGACACGTTTTATTTTCCTTTTTTTTTAAATTGTAATTTTAATATTTGAAGTACTACAGACTGTCTCCTATTGCGGGCCTCACCCACTTACATATCCCACGCTCGAGCATCTCATCCGATGATGTGATCAGAATGGGAAATGCCGAATGTTTGTCTGATCTAGAAATCAAAGGTGCAAATCTTACATTTCGCATTTGTTTTTATATCTTACTTGAACTGCATTTGTTTTTCTCCCGTATGTGCCCGTTATTAGTAACTTCGGTTGCATCAAATAGATTGCCTTGGGCTGTTGAATACATGGACTGTGCAGTGGGATTAGGAGGCCATGAATATTCCTGCGAAAAACAAAGACAGACACAGTATTTGCGCAGCCACAAATTTAACTTTCTGTATTTCGGTTGATTTTAGTGTAAATTTTAAAGTAGGAATTGGAGTATATTGCTTATTTTAATTCGTAACCAAACGAATATTGTTGCGAATAAGACATAATTGGTTTAAACAGAAGTAAATGAGTTAAGCGAGCCCAAAGTGTTGACATTAAATTAAGTTTCAATTACGCATGTAATCAGAAAATTGTCTCTTGATTAGTTGTGAGAAACAATTAAGGCGTGCAATGACATTTGGGGTGATTCTGCATTCCCACCGATGTATCGAGTCGACATTGGAGGACGCCTAAAGTCGAAAGTGGCATATTCTGAAATTTAATATTTTTCCTGTATTACTTGTAAATCTCACCCTCTAGGGGAAACGCCGATGCAACGTGCTCAATAAAATGTGTTTGGCTATGCCCTTTTTACATGATCTGTAATTTTGGTTTAAATCCTCTGGTAAAATGACAGAGATATTTCGGATCAAAAGCAGGACATTTGTTGACACCGTAATGACCGCTGTGCTCGTGTGGTTTAAACTAACTGGCTTTTTGTACTCCAAAAACCAGGGAATTTTCAAATGACTTAAGTTCATTAGCAAGTTTCAGATCCATAGTGGATAGTCTTTATTTTTCCTGTCTACTTCCCCTCAGGATTAACCACTGCGAAACATCTGAAACAATTCAAAGCATTCAAAAGTTAAGATCGAACATAGGCCTATTAAGTTAAAGGAGCGTGTCCAGGTTTTCTGGAAATTTGATCTGGATCTAACTTAACAAGCATATAAAATACCTCCCAAGATAATGTTCATGACAAGAAAACAAAACAATACAGCGGACTGCTTGATGTTATCGATTATCTTAAATACTGCTCCTTTTTCATGATCCCATCCACTTTGACGAGATTCCCAGTCCCATTTGCCGAGAAGCATCTCCACAGCATGATGCTACCACATCCATGCTTGACGGTTAGGACCGTTTTCTTTGATTTGTACAATACAAAGAATACCTTTCTTTCGCCATACATAAGCGACATCCATGTGCCAAAAAAGCTCAATTTTTGTCTCGTCTGACCACAGAATCGATGACCGGAAGCTCGGATCCTTGCCCATGTGTGCTTTAGCGAAGGCCAGACGAGCTTCCCGATGTCTCTGCCTCAGGAGTGGCGTCTTTCTAGGTCGGCGGCCATGGGGATCACCCCGATGCATTAGACTGGTTTCCGCTCCACATATCTCACATACAACGAATGACTCTCATATTAATTCGTTGTAGGGGCCTATGTGTGATATGTGGAGCGGAAACCAGTCTAAATGACGAGTCGACAAAACGTTATAGCGCCACCAGTTGCAAACATTCATTGTCGAGTTCATATAGTCTCAGTAGGAGACCAGCCTGTAGGTCCCGTGACCAAATTCTGGGAACAAAGGTTTGAAAGTGTTTTTGTGTTCCCTGATGAATACCGAACAATTTTTACTTGGGCTTCCCCCTTGAAAATGTCAGGCATTTCCGGGAGGGGTCAACAAAGGTCAAACAGGGGTCAAAATTCAAATATATTCTAATTGTGTCGATATGCATATCAAATTACTCGCCTAGTCACGAGGATTCCAAAAATGTATAGTTTGTTATACCTCCGACCGTAAATGAGGGCGCTGTGGTCAAAAACGTCGAAAGGTCAACGCACTTTTGACTGGTGGTCAAATTCACCAACACAGTTAACATTATCCGATTCTAATGATTTTAGTGTCTAATAATATGTTTTCTGACATGGCAAATTCAACTAAGCAACTTTTAAAAGTAAAAGTGGTTAGCCATAACCTTGAAATTTCAAAATGGCTGCTAAAAGGTTAACATAAATTAGCCAAAAACAAAATTTTTTTTTCCCAAACCCATGGATAAGAAATTATTAAATGTTTGTCACCGAAACGTCACGAACAATTGAAACACTACATTTTTAAAACAAATAATGATTTTTAATTATGTGTATCCTTTTTCTTTAGAGCACATGTTCGATATAATATTGTACGGTATACCATATAAAGTGTATAGGTAAATGATGATGATGATGGGCTGTGAATATCTGCAACAATATAGCTTCAACAACATGTTCCCTCATTGGGTAAAAGTTTATGGATGCAATGAAACTGACATTTTACGCTTGGTAAGTACCTCATTGAACCTTTCATACTTTTTTTCATATGTGATTGGACCAAAGACACAACAAAAAGTTAATATTTACAAAACAATTGATGGCTTAAACTAGGTTTAAATGGGCCAGAGCCCATATGGCAATATTATGTAACGGTACATTCCTCAAGCTAGTAATATTAATTGAGTATACAGGACATATAATACTCTGAATCATTGCGACCTTATTTCATGCTTGATGAAAATTGGTCGATTTACTTGATCTTCTCTGACCCATATGACTCAATTCTCCGACTCAATTCAGTGAGACAACCCACTGGAAAATGATCAGTAATCGTGTTGACCTTTATTGACTTTGCCGATTTTGAGGTTTAACACCTGTTCTTTGAGTGAAAAAAGCCCCTTTCCCCGTGCATCATATATTAAAAAACAAAACCAAACTATCTGTACATTACTAGAGTAGCTCATGGTGGTGTTGTATGCAATTTAATGTCCAGACCTAAACTCTTCAAGAATCCACTAATTGAAGGTCCAGGAACAATATTTGGTTAGTAACACATTTCCCACTGACGGCGAAATAGCTGAAATGGCCACGCCCCTTTTTGGGGGCCACGCCCTTTTTGAGCGAAGTACTACCCATCCTAGGAGGTTGCCCGACCACTCAAAATGTGCGCAATGGCCACATTATGGGGGGTCAGTAATACATTTTCATATCCCAAAGTCAATGGTTTTTAAGATAATTGCCAAAAACCGATTTCAGCATGTTACGCTGTACAATTGTATATAATACATTGTACCACCAAGGCCACAACATATGTATGACACTTTATCATATTACCTGTTGTACCATTTGTGGGAGCGCGTGTGGTCTAGTGGGTATGAAGCGGGACTCCCAATCAGAGGTTGTGGGTTCTAGCCCCACTATGACCAACGCGCCTGTGTCCCTGGGCAAGGCACTTAATCCCAGTTGCTCGTCAACCCAAGCGATATTTGGGAAGCTGTTAAGGGGAATGCCACAATCTAACTACTGTTAGGGTTAAGCGCCTGGCCAGCAGCCACCTAGTTGAAGCGAAATGGTTCTGGCGATTCCCTGATGGCAGCGGTAGTATTGGTAACAGCGCCAGGGGCACCCCGCAGGGTGGACATGTGCGTTATATAATAATCCACCATTATTTCTCTGCAATACGCAATAGGGCGACAGTTTGTGTGTAAAAAAGCTATGTTAGGGCGACAATGTCTAGTTTTGATGATTAGGGCGACAGTTTGGTGTCGCCCTAATGTTTTGGAGGTATTTTGGAGGTTAAAAACCATTTTTTTTAAAGGTCGAAAACCATTTTTATTAGGTCTAGAACCATTTCTCTTAGGTCTGAAACCATTTTTGGAAGCTTTAGGTAAAAAAATAAGGTGTCAATTTGAGTGATTCTTTCCGAAATTTCGGTGGTCTCTTGGGAAAGGTTTCCCGAAATGTCGCCCTATTGCCGCATCCAGCGTTCTTATTATTATTATTATTATTATTATTATTATTTTGCATATTGTTCCTATTTTGAAGTATTTGGATTTCTACACTTTTTGCCTTTACTACAGCCACAAAACGTCACACATTTTATATTCCTTTCTCTGCAAGTGCACGTTTTGGTACTCATACATGATGTTGGGCATTTGCATGGAGGGGGCAGGTCATCGGGCCTGCACGATACTGGCAGTATCACTGGTGTTATGCCAACATCCGTTGCTTCATACCCATACTGGAGTGGATCTGGTTTGGTGACTGTAGGAGTTGGGGCTTGCAACCACATCTTACACTGCAGATATGCTCGGTTTATGTGTTCTCGTAGCGTTGATGAACAGCACACAAGCTGGTTGAAATCCAGTTCTTTCTTGAAGTTGTGGTACTGCTCCCATCGATATTCATCGAAAGTGGAACAGTCGGTCTTCTTTAATCCAGACACAAGGAACTTTTCAGCATTACTTGTTATCTGTGGTGACAGTTCTTCTACACCAAACCCTTCCAGTAGGGAGAGATCCATAGATGCTTTCAGGCCAGAAAGTTTTGGACCCACCTTGCTGGTAGTGTCGCAAGCGCTGAGAGCATGAATGGTTGGGAGACACGACACCAAACCGTTGTCCAGTTGATCAACCAACAGTTCTTTGTTTTCCGGTTACCAAGCTTCACGTACAGCTTTTGTAGTTGCCAGGTTTTGTTGCTGCCAGGTTTTGTTGAAGTTGAAGTTGAGGTTGACAAAGACATCTGTGTCAACCAAAGACTGATTGAACCCAGTGTTTCACAACACAATCATTAATATGGAACATGATTCTGTCGTCGGCTTCTTCTTGGTTGCTTGAGAGCTCTGCGATCTGTGTTTCAGTGCCAGCTAACAGTTTCCTGCATTCACCCCCATATACTCCTCTAAAGAAGATCTCCTTGTCCGACTCGACATTCTGCAGCATCCACTTGCAATCGAACTTTGTCACCTGACACAGATGTCTTTGTCAACCTCAACTTCAACTTCAACAAAACCTGGCAAGTACAAAAGCTGTACGTGAAGCTTGGTAACCGGAAAACAAAGAACTGTACCAGTCCACCTGTTGGTTGATCAACTGGACAACGGTTTGGTGTCGTGTCTCCCATCCATTCATGCTGTTAGCGTTTGCGACAGTACCAGCAAGATGGGTCCAAAGCTGTCTGGCCTGAAAGCATCTATGGATCTCTCCCTACTGGAAGGGTTTGGTGTAAAAGAACTGTCACCACAGATAACAAGCAATGCTAAAAAGTTCCTTGTGTCTGGATTAAAGAAGACCGACTGTTCCACTTTCGATGAATATCGATGGGAGCAGTACCACAACTTCAAGAAAGAACTGGATTTCAACCAGCTTGTGTGCTGTTCATCAACGCTACGAGAACACATAAACCGAGCATATCTGCAGTGTAAGATGTGGTTGCAAGCCCCAACTCCTACAGTCACCAAACCAGATCCACTCCAGTATGGGTATGAAGCAACGGATGTTGGCATAACACCAGTGATACTGCCAGTATCGTGCAGGCCCGATGACCTGCCCCCTCCATGCAAATGCCCAACATCATGTATGAGTACCAAATCGTGCACTTGCAGAGAAAGGAACATAAAATGTGTGACGTTTTGTGGCTGTAGTAAAGGCAAAAAGTGTAGAAATCCAAATACTCCAAAATAGGAACAATATGCAAAATAATAATAATAATAACGGTGGATTCTTAATTTCTTATAGCGCACATGTCCACCCTGCGGGGTGCTCCTAGCGCTGTTACCAATATTACCGCTGCCATCAGGGAATCGCCAGAACCATTTCGCTTCAACTAGGTGGCTGCTGTTAGGGTTGAGCGCCTGGCCAGCAGTTAGATTGTGGCATTCCCCTTAACAGCTTCCCAAATATCGCTTGTGTTGACGAGGCAACTGGGATTAGGTGCCTTGCCAAGGGAAACAGGCGCGTTAGTCATAAGGGGCTAGAACCCACAATCTCTGATTGGGAGTCCCGCTTCATACCCACTAGACCACACGCGCTCCCACAAATGGTACAACAGGTAATATGATAAAGTGTCATACATATGTTGTTGCCTTGGTGGTATTATACAATTGTAGTGCGTAACATGCTTAAATCGGTTTTTGGCAATTATCTTAAAAACCATTGACTTTTGGATATGAAAACGTATGACTGACCCCCCATAATGTGGCCATTGCGCACATTTTGAGTGGTCGGACAACCTCCTACGATGGGTAGTACTTCGCTCAAAAAGGGCGTGGCCCAAAAAAAGGGCGTGGCCATTTCAGCTATTTCGCCGTCAGTGGGAAATGTGTTACCAACCAAATATTGTTCCTGGACCTTCAATTAGTGGATTATTGAAGAGTTTAGGTCTGGACATTAAATTGCATACAACACCACCATGAGCTACTAGAGTACATGTACTTTGAAATGCGTAGCGAGTTGGTGAGAAACATAGACGTACTTTTTATGTACTCACAAAAGTTTGCAGTGCGGCGCTGTTTTCCGTGTCATTTTCCTGCGCTGAGCGTAGGGTCACGGAGCTCAGTGAGCAGATGCGCGCAAGTTGTTCATATGGGTCAGAGAAGATCAAGTAAATCGACAAATTTTCATCAAGCATGAAATATAGGTCGCAATGATTCAGAGTATTATATGTCCTGTATACTCAATTAATATTACTAGCTTGAGGAATGTAATAATATTGCCATATGGGCTCTGGCCCATTTAAACCTAGTTTAAGCCATCAATTGTTTTGTAAATATTAACTTTTTGTTGTGTCTTTGGTCCAATCACATATGAAACTAGACCTGTGTTCGTTCTTGACAACGAACACATGGCTGTTCCCCTCCTTTTTATAAACATATATGGTGTTCGGGATGACCTTTGTTAGTGATCGTATATGAATAAATCACGATCGTAGGTCAAACGGTTGAGTTTTTATCGATTTTTAAATTTTGAATATTATTACATGCCTCTTTAATCTGACATGTAGGGAAGGTTAAAGGTGTTGCTATATGTTTGGATACCTTACCCTAGTCGAAGTGTAACACAGTTGACCCCATCGTGATATATTGTACCCCTTTCAAATGGCAAGGCAAAATCTGTTTGACCAATAGGAAACGAGGTCAAAGGTCAAGCCATGTGCGCATCTTAAAGACATTTGTTAGTGATCGTATATGCAGAAGGAATCAAATTCGTAGGTCAAACAGTAGATTTTTTATTGATTTTTTAATATTTAATTACGTAATCATCTTGTCGCTAGAGGGCGCTATTTCGTACGATGACGTCATCACTTATATTTTTGGAAAGCTTAAGGGCCTCTGGTAATAACACCATTGACCCTATCTCAATACCTCCTTTCACTTTCAAACTAAGGGCCACTTCCGGCCGGAAGTGAGCAAGGTCAAAGGTCACCAACATATTTTTTGGATACACCACCCTAGGTCCAAGTGTAATACAGTTGACCACATCCAGATATCTTGTACCACTTTCAAATGGCAAGGCAAAATCTGTTAGACCAATAGGAAACGAGGTCAAAGGTCAAGCCCTGTGCGCATCTTAAAGACATTTGTTAGTGATCGTATATGCCACAGGAATCAAGATCGTAGGTCAAACAGTTGA
This sequence comes from Henricia sp. BOLD:AAB3569, assembly GCA_037783545.1. Lineage (NCBI taxonomy): Eukaryota > Metazoa > Echinodermata > Asteroidea > Spinulosida > Echinasteridae > Henricia > Henricia sp. BOLD:AAB3569. The sequence continues at coordinate 628,754 of JBBELK010000611.1, read as the reverse complement.
TTTTTTATTGATTTTTGAATATTTAATTACGTAATCATCTTGTCGGTAGAGGGCGCTATTTCGTACGATGACGTCATCACTTATATTTTTGGAAAGCTTAAGGGCCTCTGGTAATAACACCATTGACCCCATCTCAATACCTCCTTTCACTTTCAAACTAAGGGCCACTTCCGGTTTCGACCGGAAGTGAGCAAGGTCAAAGGTCACCAACATATTTTTTAGATACCCCACCCTAGTCGAAGTGTAACACAAGTGACTTTGTCCAAATATCTTGCATCACTTTCAAATGGCAAGGCAAAATCTGTTTGACCAATAGGAAACGAGGTCAAAGGTCAAGGCGTGTGCGCATCTCAAAGACCCTTGTTAGTCATCGTATATGGCGAAGGAATCAAGATCGTAGATCAAACAGTTGATTTTTTATTGATTTTTGAATATTTAATTTATTAAACTTCATGCCCCTTTAATCTGACACGTGATGACGTCATCATGACGTCATTAGTACTGTGCACAACTTCACATAGTGACCAATGTCCATGTGAAGTTTAAAGTCAATCATGAATGTGCAAGTGCCCGAAAAAGCGTCTGAAAAAAGTGGAAGAAGGAAAAGAAAAAGAAACTAGACCTGTGTTCGTTCTTGACAACGAACACATGGCTGTTCCCTTCCTTTTTATGAACATGTCTGGTGTTCGAGACGACCTATTATCACCTATGTTGTTATATTTAACTATTTAATCATCTTGTCCCTAGAGAGCGCTATTTTATACGATGACGTCATCACTCACATTTTGGAAAGCTTGAGGGCCTCTGACATTAACACCCTTGACCCCGTATTTATACCCTCTACCATTTTCACACTAAGGGCCACTTCCCGTTTCGACCGGAAGTGATCAAGGTCAGAAGTCATCGCCATATTATTTGGATACCCTACCTTAGTCGAAGTGTAATACAGTTGACCACATGCAGATATCTTGTACCACTTTCAAATGGCAAGGCAAAATCTGTTAGACCAATAGGAAACGAGGGCAAAGGTCACGACCATATTTTTTTGGATACACCACCCTAGGTCGAAGTGTAATACAGTTGACCACATGCAGATATCTTGTACCACTTTCAAATGGCAAGGCAAAATCTGTTAGACCAATAGGAAACGAGGTCAAAGGTCACGACCATATTTTTTGGATACACCACCCTAGGTCCAAGTGTAATACAGTTGACCACATGCAGATATCTTGTACCACTTTCAAATGGAAAGGCAAAATCTGTTAGACCAATAGGAAACGAGGTCAAAGGTCACGACCATATTTTTTGGATACACCACCCTAGGTCGAAGTGTAATACAGTTGACCACATGCAGATATCTTGTACCACTTTCAAATGGCAAGGCAAAATCTGTTTGACCAATAGGAAACGAGGTCAAAGGTCAAGCCATGTGCGCATCTTAAAGACATTTATTAGTGATCGTATATGCAGAAGGAATCAAATTCGTAGGTCAAACGGTAGATTTTTTATTGATTTTTGAATATTTAATTACGTAATCATCTTGTCGCTAGAGGGCGCTATTTCGTACGATGACGTCATCACTTATATTTTTGGAAATCTTAAGGGCCTCTGGTAATAACACCATTGACCCCATCTCAGTACCTCCTACCACTTTCAAACTAAGGGCCACTTCCGGTTTCGATAGGAAGTGAGCAAGGTCAAAGGTCACCAACATATTTTTTAGATACCCCACCCTAGTCGAAGTGTAACACAAGTGACTTTGTCCAAATATCTTGCACCACTTTCAAATGGCAAGGAAAAATCTGTTTGACCAATAGGAAACGAGGTCAAAGGTCAAGGCGTGTGCGCATCTTAAAGACGTTTGTTAGTCATCGTATATGGCCAAGGAATCAAGATCGTAGGTCAAACGGTTGATTTGTTATTGATTTTTGAATATTTAATTTATTAAACTTCATGCGCCTTTAATCTGACACGTGATGACGTCATCATTACGTCACTAGTACTGTGCACTAATTCACATAGTGACCAATGTCCATGTGAAGTTTGAAGTCAATCATCAATGTGCAAGTGTCCGAAATAGCGTCTGAAAAAAGTGGAAGAAGGAAAAGAATTAAAACTAGAAATGTGTTCGTTGAAAACGAACACATGGCTGTTCCCCTCCTTTTTATAAACATATATGGTGTTCTGGATGACCTTTGTTAGTGATCGTATATGAATAAATCACGATCGTAGGTCAAACGGTTGAGTTTTTATCTATTTTTAAATATTGAATATTATTACATGCCCCTTTAATCTGACATGTAGGGAAAGTCAAAGGTGTTGCTATATGTTTGGATACCCCACCCTAGTCGAAGTGTAACACAGTTGACCCCATCGTGGTATATTGTACCCCTTTCAAATGGCAAGGCAAAATCTGTTTGACCAATAGGAAACGAGGTCAAAGGTCAAGCCATGTGCGCATCTTAAAGACATTTGTTAATGATCGTATATGCAGAAGGAATCAAATTCGTAGGTCAAACGGTAGATTTTATATTGATTTTTGAATATTTAATTACGTAATCATCTTGTCGCTAGAGGGCGCTATTTCGTACGATGACGTCATTACTTATATTTTTGGAAAGCTTAAGGGCCTCTGATAATAACACCATTGACCCCATCTCAATACCTCCTACCACTTTCAAACTAAGGGCCACTTCCGGTTTCGACCGGAAGTGAGCAAGGTCAAAGGTCACCAACATATTTTTTAGATACCCCACCCTAGTCGAAGTGTAACACAAGTGACTTTGTCCAAATATCTTGCACCACTTTCAAATGGCAAGGCAAAATCTGTTTGACCAATAGGAAACGAGGTCAAAGGTCAAGGGGTGTGCGCATCTCAAAGACCTTTGTTAGTCATCATATATGCCGCAGGAATCAAGATCGTAGGTCAAACGGTTGATTTGTTATTGATTTTTGAATATTTAATTTATTAAACTTCATGCCCCTTTAATCTGACACGTGATGACGTCATCATGACGTCTTTAGTACTGTGCACAACTTCACATAGTGACCAATGTCCATGTGAAGTTTGAAGTCAATCATGAATGTGCAAGTGCCCGAAATAGCATCTGAAAAAAGTGGAAGAAGGAAAAGAAAAAAAAAAATAAAAAAAAAAAAAAAAAAAAAAAAATCTTAACGAAAACAAAGGCTGTTCCCAACCGTGTTGGAACAGCCAACTAGAAATGTGTTCGTTGAAAACGAACACATGGCTGTTCCCCTCCTTTTTATAAACATATGTGGTGTTCGGGATGACCTTTGTTAGTGATTGTATATGAAGAAATCACGATCGTATGTCAAACGGTTGAGTTTTTATCGATTTTTAAATATTGAATATTATTACATGCCACTTTAATCTGACATGTAGGGAAGGTCAAAGGTGTTGCTATATGTTTGGATACCCCACCCTAGTCGAAGTGTAACACAGTTGACCCCATCGTGATATATTGTACCCCTTTCAAATGGCAAGGCAAAATCTGTTTGACCAATAGGAAACGAGGTCAAAGGTCAAGCCATGTGCGCATCTTAAAGACATTTGTTAGTGATCGTATATGCAGAAGGAATCAAATTTGTAGGTCAAACGGTAGATTTTTTATTGATTTTTGAATATTTAATTACGTAATCATCTTGTCGCTAGAGGGCGCTATTTCCTACGATGACGTCATCACTTATATTTTTGGAAAGCTTAAGGGCCTCTGGTAATAACACCATTGACCCTATCTCAATACCTCCTTTCACTTTCAAACTAAGGGCCACTTCCGGTTTCACTTCCGGTTTCGACCGGAAGTGAGCAAGGTCAAAGGTCACGGCCATATTTTTTGGATACACCACCCTAGGTCCAAGTGTAATACAGTTGACCACATCCAGATATCTTGTACCACTTTCAAATGGCAAGGCAAAATCTGTTAGACCAATAGGAAACGAGGTCAAAGGTCAAGCCCTGTGCGCATCTTAAAGACATTTGTTAGTGATCGTATATGCCACAGGAATCAAGATCGTAGGTCAAACAGTTGATTTTTTATTGATTTTTGAATATTTAATTACGTAATCATCTTGTCGGTAGAGGGCGCTATTTCGTACGATGACGTCATCACTTATATTTTTGGAAAGCTTAAGGGCCTCTGGTAATAACACCATTGACCCCATCTCAATACCTCCTTTCACTTTCAAACTAAGGGCCACTTCCGGTTTCGACCGGAAGTGAGCAAGGTCAAAGGTCACAAAAATATTTTTTAGATACCCCACCCTAGTCGAAGTGTAACACAAGTGACTTTGTCCAAATATCTTGCACCACTTTCAAATGGCAAGGCAAAATCTGTTAGACCAATAGGAAACGAGGTCAAAGGTCAAGGGGTGTGCGCATCTCAAAGACCTTTGTTAGTCATCGTATATGCCGAAGGAATCAAGATCGTAGGTCAAACGGTTGATTTTTTATTGATTTTCCAATATTTAATTTATTAAACTTCATACCCCTTTAATCTGACACGTGATGACGTCATCATGACGTCATTAGTACTGTGCACAACTTCACATAGTGACCAATGTCCATGTGCAGTTTGAAGTCAATCATCAATGTGCAAGTGTCCGAAATAGCGTCTGAAAAAAGTGGAAGAAGGAAAAGAATAAAAAAAAAAATAAACTAGACCTGTGTTCGTTCTTGACAACGAACACATGGCTGTTCCCCTCCTTTTTATAAACATATATGGTGTTCGGGATGACCTTTGTTAGTGATCGTATATGAATAAATCACGATCGTAGGTCAAACGGTTGAGTTTTTATCGATTTTTAAATTTTGAATATTATTACATGCCCCTTTAATCTGACATGTAGGGAAGGTCAAAGGTGTTGCTATATGTTTGGATACCCCACCCTAGTCGAAGTGTAACACAGTTGACCCCATCGTGATATATTGTACCCCTTTCAAATGGCAAGGCAAAATCTGTTTGACCAATAGGAAACGAGGTCAAAGGTCAAGCCATGTGCGCATCTTAAAGACATTTGTTAGTGATCGTATATGCAGAAGGAATCAAATTTGTAGGTCAAACGGTAGATTTTTTATTGATTTTTGAATATTTAATTACGTAATCATCTTGTCGCTAGAGGGCGCTATTTCGTACGATGACGTCATCACTTATATTTTTGGAAAGCTTAAGGGCCTCTGGTAATAACACCATTGACCCCATCTCAATACCTCCTTTCACTTTCAAACTAAGGGCCACTTCCGGTTTCGACCGGAAGTGAGCAAGGTCAAAGGTCACCAACATATTTTTTAGATACCCCACCCTAGTCGAAGTGTAACACAAGTGACTTTGTCCAAATATCTTGCACCACTTTCAAATGGCAAGGCAAAATCTGTTTGACCAATAGGAAACGAGGTCAAAGGTCAAGGCGTGTGCGCATCTTAAAGACTTTTGTTAGTCATCGTATATGGCGAAGGAATCAAGATCGTTGGTCAAACGGTTGAATTTTTATTGATTTTTGAATATTTAATTTATTAAACTTCATACCCCTTTAATCTGACACGTGATGACGTCATGATTACGTCATTAGTACTATGCACTAATTCACATAGTGACCAATGTCCATGTGAAGTTTGAAGTCAATCATGAATGTGCAAGTGCCCGAAAAAGCGTCTGAAAAAAGTGGAAGAAGAAAAAGAAAAAAAAAAAAAAAAATCGTAACGAAAACAAAGGCTGTTCCGACCCGAATCGGAACAGCCAAAAAAAAAAAAAATAAAAAAATCTTAACGAAAACAAAGGCTGTTCCGACCGTATCGGAACAGCCAAAAAAAAAAATCGTAACGAAAACAAAGGCTGTTCCGACCCGAATCGGAACAGCCAAAAAAAAAAAAAAAAAAAAAAAATCGTAACGAAAACAAAGGCTGTTCCAACTCGAGTCGGAACAGCCAAAAAGGATGAAAGGTTCAATGAGGTACTTACCAAGCGTAAAATGTCAGTTTCATTGCATCCATAAACTTTTACCCAATGAGGGAACATGTTGTTGAAGCTATATTGTTGCAGATATTCACAGCCCATCATCATCATTTACCTATACACTTTATATGGTATACCGTACAATATTATATCGAACATGTGCTCTAAAGAAAAAGGATACACATAATTAAAAATCATTATTTGTTTTAAAAATGGAGTGTTTCAATTGTTCGTAACGTTTCGGTGACAAACATTTAATAATTTCTTATCCATGGGCTTGGGAAAAAAATTGTTGTTTTGGGGTAATTTATGTTAACCTTTTAGCAGCCATTTTGAAATTTCAAGGTTATGGCAACCACTTTTACTTTTAAAAGTTGCTTAGTTGAATTTGCCATGTCAGAAAACATATTATTAGACACTAAAATCATTAGAATCGGATAATGTTAACTGTGTTGGTGAATTTGACCACCAGTCAAAAGTGCGTTGACCTTTCGACGTTTTTGACCACAGCGCCGTCATTTAAGGTCGGAGGTATAACAAACTATACATTTTTGGAATCCTCATGACTAGACGAGTAATTTCATATGCATATCGACACGATTGGAATATATTTGAATTTTGACCCCTGTTTGACCTTTGTTGACCCCTCCCGGAAATGCCTGACATTTTCAAGGGGGCAGCCCAAGTCAAAATTGTTCGGTATTCATCAAGGAACACAAAAACACTTTCAAACCTTTGTTCCCAGAATTTGTTCACGGGACCTACAGGCTGGTCTCCTACTATCTGGTTAACAAGCATATAAAAGGTATTTTATATGCTTGTTCAGTTAGATCCAGATCAAATTTCCGGACCAAAACATTTCCACTGATTTTAAGGTCCGGCAACCGCCATATTGAAACAGGAGGAAATCCTTCTTTAACCGAATTCCTCCTTTTCACGAAGTTACCCGAATGCACGTCCGGACGTAATATCGTTAATCGTCGGGTACGATTCGTCAGTGTTTCGCCGTGTGCTTATTTACGATGATGCAGACAAGGTTTGAATTTGATTTTTGATGCTGTAATGGGCATGTGTAATATTTTAAGGTTAAATATTAAATTTGAATTGGCCAAATATGGAATAACCCTTTTCAATTTGTTATACACTCCTGCCGCGCTTTGTGCATGACGTCATGCTTAGTGCTAAAAACACAACGGTAGCCGGTCGTCATATTCAGTCGTTGTATGTGGCATATGTGGTGCGGAAACCAGTCTAGAGTTTCAGTCCTTCATTTTTTAAAAAGTCAGGAGAGCCCTAAATTGCTCTTCTGAGATAATCGAGGAGAGCTAATAGCTCAGTCTGGGGCCGAGTTTGTACACAAGGCAATAGGGGCCGAGTTGGTCTGGGGCCGAGTTTGTACACAAGGCAAAGGGGGCCGAGTTGGTCTGGGGCCGAGTTTGGGGCCGAGCCAGTCTGGGGCCGCAGTCGGATACCAGATGCATGTATGTCTACAAGCTGTGTTGGAAACAATGCAGACCCAAGCTGTGGCCGTGTGTTGCACGTGGAAAAATGCAATGCGCAATCGTCGTTTGCATGCCGCAAGTATATTTTAAAAAAGCAGAACACTGGATTGTACCGCCCGTAAACTTCACTGATGCCCACCTTGGGTGCGAATTTTGTGGTCGCCAATGGCGATAAGAATTTAATCACTGGTCGCATGTGAGCATTTTTAGGCGCCAATGCGACCAGTTTAGTCGCACCGTACAGCGTTGGCGTTCGGACACTTGGTCATTGATGGTCCCGTTATTTTTTGAGGAGCGCTATTTTTTACGCTCCCCGAAAATTACGAGGAGCGCAGTAGGAGCGCCTGCGCGATCGCGCTCCTTAAAAATGAAGGTCTGGAGTTTATAGCGCTGTGTAGCGATTCGCGTAAATGAAGCCATGGTATTATTAGGGTACATCGGAGCAAATTGGGAATGTTTTTCACTGGGCCCTATTTCATAAAACTATTTAGGAACAGTCCTAAATAATTGTTCCTAAGTCACTCAGGAACAATTAATTGGGAAAATTCCTAACTTAGGCATTATTAATTATCCTAAGTTAGGAACAATGCACATTGTATGACCGAGTTTGAATACTCTTTCTCTCCGTCTAGCGCGCCTATTTTCCCTGTCAAGTAGGGCCATAAACATAGCAAAATTGACATGTACACAGTTGACAAGCAAGCAAACTGAAGCAGTGTTTAATTTTCTCGCCAAATTGTCATATGATACCTAACTTTAGGTCTGATTATGATCAGTCCTAAAGTTAGGAACAATTTCAGCCAAGATAGGAACGATTTTTTACCTAAATTGCTTTATGAAATAGAACTTTAGGAATGTTCTTAAAGTTAGGAACAATTTGGATTTAGGAATGATAAATGTTCCTAAATCCTACTTAGGAATATTCCTAAAGTTTTAGGGCCCTGGCGTGTATTTTGTCTCTTATAATTTTGCCGCCTGAGGGGTGGAGAATTTGTCAATCGGCAGTCTCTATCCCTTAAATGCCGTAACCAGGGGTGGTGTGGGCTAGGGAAGCAATTTATAGTTACATGTATATCGATGGTTTTTTATCTATTCGCGTACAATAAGAGACAGAGACGAAACTCGCAAAAATGCTAGGCCAGAAGCGTTTTCAAGTAGTACCCCATACACTGATTGTGACAGCTCATGTATAGAGTGTTAGTATTGCGCAGAAGCTCAACAAGTCACAAAAAGCTGCATTTAAAACAATATCCACATCTTAAAAATGTTATTTCTGTACATTTTATAGTTTATTTAACAAGACAAAGCACGTATACTTGGCGATGCAACATTAATAGCAGTGCACATAAGAATAAATATTGTATTTTTTGTGGGTACATATCCCACCTCTTAGATATCGTAATCAGTGGTAGAAATGGGGCCAGGGTGGGAAAGGGGGATAGGGTGATGGGGATTCAATTTACAGTTTCATCAACATGAATGGTTTATTCTTCAACTTATTCGTGTGCAATACCGATGGACGAAACTTTAAATAGTTATAGACCAACCCTATAATGAGAGGTAAATTAATTGTCACAGTTTGAAACATTGTGAATTCTTCATTTTAAGAAATGAGTTTGTTTTGTCTGAAAACGGCATACTTGTTTCCGTTTGTCAAAATTATATAACTTTAAACATGTATTATTGGCAAAGTTACAGCCCCCAAATGGTTCTTGCAAGAGGTTTTTGCACGTCACCGCCGAGATGTTCAGGTTCTTGAGGTCGGAAAGCTTCCTTGTCGTGTACTATATGGTCCCGAGCTCCTTCGTCTCTGTCTCTCGGTACACGAACGTACAATTAAGTATAAACCATTGATGCAACCATAAATTCATCCCCACCCCTGGTGCCACCTCATCCTGGTGCCACCCCACCCCTAGCTACATTTAATTGGTGACGAATTTCCCACCCCTCAGGAGGCACAATTCAGACATAATACCCTAAAACATTCGCGATTTGATCGATGATAATTTGATTTTGATGTGTAAAACCCCTCACCCTCGTGACTAAATCCCCACACGAGGGTGGGATAGGTCGAGGGGTGGGATACAGGTGTAGGAAACAATTATGTGCATGAACAGAACAACGGTACACATGCATAGCACGTACTGTACTCACACGGTGCGTAAACTTATACATGTATGGGTGTGTTTGGGGTACTTTGAGCAGTTCCCCCTCCCAAACGCACGGGATGCGACACTTAAGAATGGCCTTTCTGAAGGTTAGACACCCCCACCTAGCCACCGACACCATTAAACCTTTTGTGCGCAAAACTCTAATTAAATCGTCGTTGGCTCTCAGACTGGTGGGTTTTCCCCTGGAGATTTCCCTAGGGGTTTTCCTCCCACTTCTAAAACTGCAACTCCTTCCTCATCATCTCAAGTTGATAATAAAGTATAGTTAAAGCTAAAACCGTATAGTTAATGGCATAAAGGGCCTTAGTTGCCGAAGATGCCATAAAATATACAACAACAACAACAACAACAACAACAACTGCTTCTGGGGACGGTCGGGTTGGCGTACGGGTTCTTTCCTCGCCTTTCACCTCTGGCGTCCCGGGTTCGAATCCGGGGCGTGTATGTGGATTGGGTTTGCAGTCCCTACGTGACCGCGTGGGTTTTCCCCTGGGGAATTTCTCTGGGGTTTTTCCTCCCACCTGTCTTTCACAACTTCATTTTTCTCTTAATATAGTTGTTTATTGCAGGTACACACAGTCACCGAAATTGTCAAATCAAACGTGTTTTGGGCCAAGATGAATAAATGCATATTGCGGGAAAAAAAATATATATAATTAACACTAACCTCCATTTTGTTTAATTATATAATTAAACGAAATCAAATTGAAGTTTGATTTTAATTTTGAATAGCCTTCCACCTCTGACGTCCCGGGTTCGAATCCGGGGCGTGTATGTAGATTGGGTTTGCAGTCTCTACTTGACCGCGTGGGTTTTCCCCTGGAGATTTCCCTAGGGGTTTTCCTCCCACTTCTAAAACTGCAACTCCTTCCTCATCATCTCAAGTTGATAATAAAGTATAGTTAAAGCTAAAACCGTATAGTTAATGGCATAAAGGGCCTTAGTTGCCGAAGATGCCATAAAATATACAACAACAACAACAACAACAACTGCTTCTGGGGACGGTCGGGTTGGCGTACGGGTTCTTTCCTCGCCTCGCCTTTCACCTCTGGCGTCCCGGGTTCGAATCCGGGGCGTGTATGTGGATTGGGTTTGCAGTCCCTACTTGACCGCGTTGGTTTTCCCCTGGGGCATTTCTCTGGGGGTTTTCCTCCATTTTGTTTAATTATATAATTAAACGAAATCAAATTGAAGTTTGATTTTAATTTTGAATAGCCTTCCACCTCTGACGTCCCGGGTTCAAATCCGGGGCGTGTATGTAGATTGGGTTTGCAGTCTCTACTTGACCGCGTGGGTTTTCCCCTGGAGATTTCCCTAGGGGTTTTCCTCCCACTTCTAAAACTGCAACTCCTTCCTCATCATCTCAAGTTGATAATAAAGTATAGTTAAAGCTAAAACCGTATAGTTAAGGGCATAAAGGGCCTTAGTTGCCGAAGATGCCATAAAATATACAACAACAACAACAACAACAACAACTGCTTCTGGGGACGGTCGGGTTGGCGTACGGGTTCTTTCCTCGCCTCGCCTTTCACCTCTGGCGTCCCGGGTTCGAATCCGGGGCGTGTATGTGGATTGGGTTTGCAGTCCCTACTTGACCGCGTTGGTTTTCCCCTGGGGCATTTCTCTGGGGGTTTTCCTCCCACTTCTAAAACTGCAACTCCTTCTTCGTCATCTCAAGTTGATAATATATTACGGTTAAAGCTAAAACCGTATAGTTGATGGCATAAAGGGCCTTAGTTGCCGAAGATGCCATAAAATATACAACAACAACAACAACTGCTTCTGGGGCGGTCGGGTTGGCGTAGTGGTTCTTTCTGCTGGCCTGCCTGTGATGACCGCTTTCCAAAGGACTACCCTTGCACATGATTATGGCGTGTGAAACGTTGCAATATTCGATAATGCACAAATAGACATGTATGTGCGATGTTTAACATATATGTGCGATGTTAAACAAATATGTGCGATGTTTGACATATATATATGTGCGATGTTTTTTTCATATGTATGCGATGTTAAAAATATATGTGCAATAATTTGACATATATATGCAATGTTTTTTCATATGTATGCGATGTTAAAAATATATGTGCGATATTTCACCAGCCTGAACCTAGCACGAAATTCGGGCCGAATTTCGGCTGGCAGGATTTTGTACAAATTGCTATTTTCACGGCTTCCGGAAATGATCGAAAGCTAGATGAAAAGTTAGGCATAGATGCTGCGCTTTTCAAATGATTTTGTACCATCGTAAAAAGGAAAGATTGCACATTTGTTTTCTTCTAATCTGTAAAAAATATCCTCAAGTTTATTTTATAAGCGCCCCGAAAGATTTGGTCAGGATAAACCTCAACCCAATTAAATTTATGATTCGCGAGGGGTGCCAATCGGCGCCCCTTGCACACAGTTTTTATAAACCCAGTTCGCTATTCATTGTACAGTGGGCTATGATTCGCGAGGGGTGCCAATCAGGGCCCCTTACATGCACACACTTGTAGTTTTTATAAACCAAGTTCGCTATTCATTGTACAGTTGGATATGATTTGCGAGGGGTGCCACGGGTAAATTCGCGAGGGGTAATTTTTAAAACCCAGTTTCTAATTTACAACATAGAAATATTGTAAAAAGCATTGTTTCTGGTATGATTATCTGATAATTAAGATAATCTCCTTACAATATAAGAACATTTGTCGTCTTAAGAAGAAAAACGTGTGAATTTGACTTTTTGTAATAGAAAATGGGAGTTTTAGAGCAAGAAGGAATTAAATAAAGATTATCACCCATCAAAAATAGAGATAATTGTCTTCGTTGTTGTGATTTCTGCGTTTTGCGTTTTGGTTCGTTCATCTGGCGTTTTAGAAAATCTGTTAAAAGACAACCCCGCAATTACCCGTGCAAAAATGGTATATCATGGTTTCCAATAAAGACAAAATGTTTCCGATCGTGTAACATACACCGTGGAGAATTTGTGCCTATTTTTCGATCTATCATTTAAAAAATGTAATTGGGCTGAGGTTTTCCCCTGACCAAATCTTTCGGGGCGCTTATAAAATAAATTTGAGGATGTTCTCACTGATTAAAAGGAAAAAAATTGGGAATTTTTCCCTTTAACGACGGTACAAAATCATTGAAAAAGCGCGGTGTGTAAAATTGTGCCTAACTTTCCATCTAGCTTTCGAGCATTTCCGGAAGCCGTAAAAATAACAATATGTACAGCCATAGTTGGGCTCGCCTTTAATTAGACTGGTTTCCGTCCCAATATATTACGTCTGGATACTTCGTAGGGAACGGGAACCAGTCTAGCCTTTAATATGTGCGTGGTGTTTTAGACTGGCTCCCGTCCACATATTCCACACAGGAGACGTGATATGTGGGCATGATCTTGCCGTTAAACTTACCGTTTTCAGTAAAAAATGGTTTTGTTTGTCTGTTTTAACTTAGCAATCATACAATACCTCCCAAAATTAATATCGACGGGAAATTTTTTTAAATGCAATCCCCAGTTTGGATGTGGAAGCAAAAAGGTGAATTACTGCACTGTTCTATGGAACCAGATATAAATTATTAAATTTCCGGCGATATCCTTAAAATATATACGGAATGAGAACGTGAAATTTCTTTATGGTAACAAGAAAAATTTGACAGACAATAAGATATCAAGATCTGAACTTCCATGGGAAAAATGGGTGGCTCAAAAATGTGATCTGGCGCTCCTTTAAAGGAGCGTGTCCAGATCACATTTTAGAGCAGATTCCCCCCACCCCACCCCCTATTTTTCCAATAGGGGTTGAAATGTTGATACCATATAATTTTTCATATTTTTCTCATGACCATTCTGAAATTTCGCGTTCTCAATCCGTATATATTGCCGGAAAAAGACCGATGTTTTGCACAATAATTTATCTGGTTCTTTAGAAAAGTGCAGTAATTAACCTTTTTGCTTCCACATCCACAAAGGTCTGGGGTGGATTGCAATAAAACGCACTTACCAGTTAGTGCACTATGGCCAAAGTGCACTAAGAAAGTGAACTAGCATTAGTCCACTTACGAAAAGTCACTAGCCAGTTTCAATACAAATTTTTAAGTTCACTAACGTAAGTGTACTTTTTGCTGCTGTCAAAATGGCGGTCATTAACGGCGATAAAATCGTTTCGAATCGCAAAATTAGCGGAAATTTGAAGATTTCCCTGGCGATTCAGGTTTGTAAGATGTGTATTAGGTCGAATACGTCCCTATTTTGACGTGCAGTTTAAAGTTAATCCAGTGTATGTGTTAAATGGCTTCCGATTTCGGTCCCAAACCGGAGCAAACGAGAGCGTGCGCGCGTATGCCATTGTCATGATTGTAAAAAAAAACATAATGAATGAAAATTAAGTGCAAGGCACAGAAAAAAAAGCTTGCGCAGACAAAATGTGTCATCCTACCTCAACCTTCTTCAAACACTGGCACACTATCGATGTTTACTGTCAGTTTCTAATTCTTGAAATATAATATACACGTACGTACGTTACACGTAAGTTGCAAAAAGTGTGTCTAAACGCAAAATTACGTAGGGCAACTGCTTACTGCTGCCTATATCGATACAGTACAGTGTACGTAGTATACGGTACACACACCACGAAGCCAGCTATGCCACAAAATGTATCAATTTAATTTTTTACGCGCGCGCGAGTAAAGTAATTCGCTCATTAAAGGGAACACCGGCTTTGTTAGGCTATTTTGAGCTCGAAATAGACCTATAAATGATTTTGAAAGTCTTTCCGAAATAGACTGAAGAGAACCTGAAAAGAAACCACCAAATGTTGCAGTCTTTTAGCATTTAAAAAAAAATCGAGGTCACCTGATTTATCGGAACCAGATTTTGGTTTCGATAAATCACGTGTCCTTGGAGTGTCCGTGTGATATACACAGTTTATTCCTGAAGTTTACATTATATTACTGCAGTACTGCATCATATTCAGCTCTGAATTTATTTTCAAAATATTTATGAGTATTTGACTACTTATTCAGGTTATGAAACAAACATAACTCTGAAAAATCGAACATACAATTTTGACACAAAGTCCGAGGAACTGAAGCGAGTTCCACGGTGGAGAGTCTACCGGACAATGTGACATTTAGCCCCACGGCACACACACGTTGTCCGGCGCCCAAAAGCGGAACTACAATTGTACTTTCGTAAAGACAAACCATGAATGTCAGCTCCTCTACAGAAAACGGAAAAATCCATTCGGTCGTCCATAGGCTGTCCAGTGAAATCTTCAGCAGAAAATGAGAGATATCCAAAGCAAAAAGCTGCCAAGTAAAGAGCGAATCGTTTCCGACAAAGTTGTGAACGGCTGGTAAAGCGTGTAATTCGACCATTGACCGTTTATATTAATTGTAAGCTTTTGTGGTTAATTACGGGAATTTTGACGATCTTTTTTTCACAAGGACCATCAACAAATTATTGTCAAGGATGCTGTATCACTAAATTAAGTAAACAGTATAGGCCGGTGTGTACCTTTAACAGCGCGCCTTACAGGGAATGTATAATGCACGCTGGGAATGAGCGAAGTAAAGTAATACATTACACAAAGATACCTTCATGCCATAGAGTTATATAAGCGCAAGCCGTCATGCAAATAAATAAATAAATAAACTTTCAGTAGGTATAGGTAGGTGCGTTCAGACGACAGTTGAAAGTCGTCTTGAAAACATTTTGGCGGATGTGCGATAATGATAGGCATATTTTTTTCCAATAAAGTTTGTTGCATTATATGCCTTGCTTTGTCTATCATACATTCGAAAAGAAAATCATTTCTTTTCCATGACACATATCCATGTTTTCGTGAAACGGGTGGCCTACACATGCTCTAGAAAAAATACAAACATAGCGTAGTTGTCCGTGCATTTTTCAAGTGCAACAGACGACTCGGAATTCTGCGAAGCATACGACACGGTCGTTCCCCCGCCTCCCACCACAAAACGTAATAGGAAAGCATTGGTTAGACAGGTTTGTAGTAGACTAAGAGAAAGTGGTGTTAGTGCGCTATGTTTGAGTGTACTTTTCTTTATTAAAACCGTCAAACTAAGTGCACTAATCAAAACGTACTTGGGGTGACGCTTTTGAAGTCGCGTGACGTAATTTTAGTGCACTAACTGGTAAGTGCGTTTTATTGCAATCCACCCCTGTGGCTACCATGAGCAGTTTCATAAAGCTAGCTTCCACATCCAAACTGGGGATTGCATTGAATTTTTTCCCTCGTCGATATTATTTTTGGGAGCTTTTTTCATTGCTAAGTTAAAACATACAAACAAAACCTATTTATTTTACTGAACACGCTCCTTTAACGGCGAGTCACCCTTGCAGGCCCCATAACCTTTATTTCTGACCTTCATTCGTCGCGTAGCCTATGGTGTGGTACGGTTTATTCAGAGACGTAGAGATAAATATTTATCTTTACGTCTCTGAATATAAACAAAGGAGAAACGGTTATGATCGCGCACGTGTCTCTCATCACGTGATACACATCACGTGATTAATAGCTGGGTGCTACCTAACTACAGTCTGGTACCCGGACCAAAAATGTTTTGACTAGACTGAATTATTCAGTCGTTGTATGTGGAATATGTGGAGCGGGAACCAGTCTAGCACATGCATTGAAAGATATCTAGACTGGTTCCCGTCCACATATTCCACACAGGAGAATAGACTGGTTCCCGTCCACATATTCTACACTTTCGCAATAAGCGAACCAATCTATAGGGATCGGGAACCAATCTATGAAAGATCATGCCCACATATCACGAACACCGCGACCCCACACATTGAAATATCCCACATATATGTCGAAATATCGCACATATATTTCTAACATTGCATATATATGTCAAATTATTGCACATATATTTTTAACATCGCATACATATTAAAAAAACATTGCATATATATGTCAAATTATTGCACATATATTTTTAACATCGCATACATATGAAAAAACATTCCATATATATGTCAAATTATTGCACATATATTTTCAACATCGCATACATATGAAAAAACATCACACATATATGTCAAACATCGCACATATATGTTCAACATCGCACATATATGTTTAACATCGCACATATATTTGTGCATTATCGAATATTGCAACGTTTCACACGCCATACATGATAGGTGGTTTGGAGGAGTTGTTTTGCGGAATCCCGTCTGATGTGCTGGAACGTTGCTCAATGAAGGAGTGACCAGTACGTACGTCACTGGGAATGGCGGTGGAATTTTGGAGCACGATTGGATCCGTGTCTGCGGTCTTGATGATGGCTCGACCTGGACTGGTGATGATAGTGGATATTGACCTGGACTGGCAACGACAATGATGGAGGAACTGGTATAAACGGAATCGACATTGGACTGGAATTAACCTGGCTTGCGTGTTTTATTCGGACGAATAAAACATTTTATAAAAAGCCTTTCACCTCTGGCGTCCCGGGTTCGAATTCGGGGCGTGTATGTGGATTGGGTTTGCAGTCCCTACTTGACCGCGTGGGTTTTCCCCTGGGGCATTTCTAAAACTGCCAGGCTTGATAATTCCAATGCTAGATGAGTCATTTCAAAGAAAAAAATTATGATCAACTTTCCAAATCTTGTCACGGGTTTGTCCTTCAGAGGGGGAAGGGGGCGGGGGGGGGGGGGGGGGGGGGTGCAATCATTTAGGGTTTTTTAAAACATAACATTCCAATAGCACACGGTAGCAGTCAATCCACCCAAGCTGGCACACACAAACCCCGGGCACAAACACATTTTTAGAATTTACTGGTAGTTACTTTTGCAGTCTCTATACAGGGAAACGGTGACAATAATATCATTATTAGCTTTTCCGCAAATCCTGCGGAAAATGTATTGTTTTTGTTCGAATTATTGTTATTTTTTTTAGCTTTTCGTTATTGTTTTCAGCTGTTTCGGTAGGGCCGAAACAGCAATTTTTTTCGTTCGAATTTTTGTAGCTGTTTCGGTAGGCCGAAACAGCTATTGTTTTCGTTTGAATTGTTTTTCTTTTTTTCTTTTTTCTTATTTTTGTCACCCCTGTCCTTGGAAAAAACCCATACACACGACCTTTCTTAGAAAGAGTTTACATGCTTCTGCACATCGGATTCCAGTCAAACTTGGCAGATAGTTAGTACATCTCGTGAGGATGTACCACCGTCGCGTGATTTCACAGTCACGTGACCAGGTGTCGGATTACAGGCAGTCAAAAATCTGTGATGCTCATGTTCAAAATTCTGTAAAAAATCAACCGTTTGAGATACAGAAAAAGTTTCTGCCGGGTTGACCTTATTTCATAGAGTACTACATTTCGTACACAGATAATGACCTTGAGCCACGCTTCCCATTGGTCGAAAAAATGGTAGTAGGTATCGGAATGGAGTCTCAGGACCCCTTGGGCATTCGAGAAATACCAAAAGTTAAGCCGTCACACAAAACAGCGCCCTCTAGCGACGAGTTGAAAAACGTATTTTGAACAGATGTCTGTGACGAAGTTTTTGCAAATTGGCCCAAAATTGGTGCATATGTTTACTGAGGGTCAGTGAACATGCCCATACCTTTAAAGGTTTGATGACGTCACCAGGTTTCAAATTACATCCAGTTGAACATGGATTCTTCTAACAGGTATATCTGGAGAACGAAAAGGCCGATGAAGGTCAAATGTTGTGTTTTAGGTTTGTTTTGACTTGTTCTAATGTATATGACGTACCAAGTTACATTAGTGTCACGTTATTTGTTGATTTGTTATGATTTTTTAAATATTGTAACATATACACACATTCCAGTTATTTGTGTCATCTCTGAACATGACGAAATCCCATAGACAATGCACGTTTAGTTTAGTTTAGTTTATTGTTTCATACATCTTCAAATTACATTTCCTTAGTTTAACATAACAATTTTTAAGGAATACATGTGTTTTAGAATACATGTGTTATGTTCAAGAGTAAATACACTAACTGAAGACGTATATGATGCCAAATAAAAATCCGAGGCTTATACGAGATCTGGCACCCGTGGTTTCTTATAAAATTCGTATAATTAGAATGACGTCATAATAGCATTAATTATACAGTATGACAGATCCAAGAATGATAAAAACTGTATAATGTCACTCGCAAACAAAAGTTTACATTGCAGTACCCAATCTATTTTCAATATATGTACCTTGAAAGAAATAGCGTTTAAATTGATAAATATTACGCATAATATGGAAAATGTTTCAAATTATTCCAAAGAAGCGGACCTTGATACCTCACGGTGGATTTTAAAAGATTGATGTATGGAGTTTGGTTGACAGTCTTGTATTATGTGTATGAACTGCACAATTCAAAGTAAACATGTTTTGAAGAGTTTGAGGTAAGAGATTTCTTTCATACTGAAACATTAAGACTCCCAGGTGATATTTATAAACATCAGGCAATTTTAGACAATTACATTTTTTTAACATCTCACTGCTTGTTTACATCATTACAGTTATTTATTACTCTATAAGTGATTTATTCTGTATGATTAATAACTTGTTTAAGTAAGACTCATATGTATTACCCCAGGATAAAACACCATATTGCAAATGAGGAAGTGTCAGCGTATTATATATTGTCATAAGAATCCTGGAAGGAACTGCATATTTGAGTTTCCGAAGAATACCCAAGTTTCTCGAAATAAAATTGTAAAATTGTGCCTAACTTTCCATCTAGCTTTCGAGCATTTCCGGAAGCCGTAAAAATAACAATATGTACAGCCATAGTTGGGCTCGCCTTTAATTAGACTGGTTTCCGTCCCAATATATTACGTCTGGATACTTCGTAGGGAACGGGAACCAGTCTAGCCTTTAATATGTGCGTGGTGTTTTAGACTGGCTCCCGTCCACATATTCCACACAGGAGACGTGATATGTGGGCATGATCTTGCCGTTAAACTTACCGTTTTCAGTAAAAAATTGTTTTGTTTGTCTGTTTTAACTTATCAATCATACAATACCTCCCAAAATTAATATCGACGGGGAATTTTTTTAAATGCAATCCCCAGTTTGGATGTGGAAGCAAAAAGGTGAATTACTGCACTGTTCTATGGAACCAGATATAAATTATTAAATTTCCGGCGATATCCTTAAAATATATACGGAATGAGAACGTGAAATTTCTTTATGGTAACAAGAAAAATTTGACAGACAATAAGATATCAAGATCTCAACTTCCATGGGAAAAATGGGTGGCTCAAAAATGTGATACTTCTGATGTTTGTATGGAAGACTGAAAAACGATTAATTTGAGTAGTAGCTTTGAACTGGGAACTTGCCACGTATTGTAGCTTGAACTTGTGTTAAACCCTGGCGCATGTTCATGTTCATCTAAGTCACCCGGCGGAACAAAAACACAATTGTCGTAACAAAAAGAAGTAGTACTGCTGGCGTCTGTGTTACTTTGTGTACTCGGGGGCGATTATGGCTCATTGGGTCTATTGTTACGCTCGGAAACTACTAAGAAAGATGAATAGAAGTAGGTAGTTGTGGTCAGTGGATAAACAATAAAAACCGCAACGATTAAGGTACTTTACAATAAGTTATGCTGATGGTACAATGTGACGTACAGAATACAATGTCTAGCGGATACGATACTGGGTGGCGCGTTAGAATATATTGTCATGTTGTTGGATCTGTGATTATTGGGGTGCTAATATTATATACAATTAAATTAAATTGAATTAAATTAAGGCAACTCAGCTGATTTGAAGATTTAGGTAGAGGGAATAATTATATGCTCGAATCCCCAGGACGGAAGGTTTTGAATTGACCGTGAAGTGAAGCTTGTACGTGACAGTGGAATGGACATCGGGATGTATGCAAATTGGACCCGCTCATCTCGCCTGATGGAGGGCAGATGTTCTTCCATGAGACGTTTGCGGGCCTCTCTGATCCTCGGAGTGACGTCATCGGATATGTACTTCCATTGTAAACGTTGTTCTTGAGTGTCCGGGCTGCTTGTTTGAGGATGAACTGACGATCGTGATGGCGTAGTAGATTACAATGAATGGGTCTTGGTTTCGTACGAGATGGGCCGGTTGAAGATAGTCTGGTAGGTGTTCGATGGGCGCGTTCGATTTCGATGTCGTCACCGCCTTCAAGTTTCATGTGTTCCGTTAAAATATGTGATACCAAGGCTTCACATGTCTCGCCATTTTCCGACCCCTCCGGGACTCCATACAGCACGATGTTGTTTCTGCGGGCGCGATTTTGGAGGTCATCTACTTGATCATCTAGTTTATTGATGCATGAATAATTAGCATCAGTCCTATTGTTAATGAATGCCTTTGTGTCCCAATGTTGTTTTTCAAACATGGCGGCGGCGGCCTTGAGATCCTGAATATCCCCGTCATGTGTGTTCACTTTGGCTTTAGTTTCATCAATCGCAACTTCTAGCTTACCGATTCTCACATTTATTAGTTCTTTTTCGTGTTTTTCTAAGAGGCAATTCACACACTTCTATGCCGATTCCTGTCAAACTTGGCAGATAGTTAGTGCATCCCCTGAAGATGTGCCACCATTGCGTGGATTCATGGTCACGTGACCAGGTGTCGGATTACAGGCAGTCGAATGTCGGTAATTTCAATATTCAAAAATCCGTAAAAAATAAACCGTTTGAGATAGAGACAAAATTTCGTCGGTTTTGACCTCAATTCATTAGGCACTACATTTGGCTCCCCATTTAAAAGTGGTAGTAGGTATTGGAATGGAGTCTTCTTTGTTAGTACCAGGACCCCTTGGGCATTCAGAAAATAAGCCGTCACACAAAACAGCGCCCTCTAGCGACGAGTTGAAAAATGGCCAAAGCGTATTTTGAACAGATGTCTGTGGCGAAGTTTTTGCAAATTGGCCCAGAATTGGTGCAGGTCTTCACTGAGGGTCAGTAAACATGTGTATACCTTCAAAATGTTGATATGGTATGGTATGGTATGGTTTTATTTCATCAACAGGTGTCAAATTACACTCGGTTGAACATTCACTCTTCAAACAACTATATCTACAGAACGAACAAAAAGGCCGATCAAGGTCAAATGTTCTGTTTTATGTTTATTGTGATTTATTCTAATGTATATTTTCAGCAAAATGTTGTGATGTCGGGTTGACGTCATAAAACGAGCAATATTTTAAAGCATATTTTAGCCATTGTCGGTTACGTCCGATATCGGTAAGAAGACCTTGAAGGGTACCTAGACCTGGTCATCAACATATAACATGCCAAGTCACATTAACAACTTAAGGAGGTGACATGAGGTGATACGTTAATCGCTAGCTCTGCGAGAATCGCCTAGAATTATCTCCTGAAATTTCCATCTCGTTGTTATTCGGTAATATTTCTGCTCCAAATACCTTCTTTTACAAACGTGACATTTTGGAGGAATTTTAGAATCCGCAATGCCCCCCAAAAATGACAAAAACAAGGCTTCAGTTGCAGCAGAAAATCAGACCAGTGGTCTTCGCACGCGTACCGTGTCAGATGACCAGCAACCAACCACAAGATCGCCCAGCCCGTCATCGGACAATGAACTGTCTTGCTTACGGCGGGAAATCAAGACCATGGCCTCTGATCTCAATTTCAAGCTGGATCGAGTCATCAAAAACCAGCAGGATTTGCTCACCAGGATTGAAACAATTGAGGCTAATAACAACGAGATGGAAAAGTCAATAAACTTTACTAGTGAGGCGGTGGATGAACTAAAACGGGAAAATAAATCGCTGGTTGACGGGACATCGAAAACATCGAAGCAAGTAGAGGCTGCTCTGAACCGTATTCATCAACTAGAGGAAGTATGTTTACAGCAAGAAAGGTACTCTAGAAGCTTTAACCTAAGGGTCGGTGGTGTACCGGAAACTTTGAATGAGGCCCCCGAAGTTTCGTACGAAAAAGTAAGGGAAATCTTCACAACGAAATTCGATACGCCCAATATTGAAATAGAAAACGCACACCGAACTGGTCGCTCGCCAATGACTATATCGGAAATGACGGCCAAACCCCGCCATATTCTGGTCAAATTCCTATACCGGACTGAGCGGCTGGAGGTACTCAAACAAGCCAAAAGGGTCCTTAGCAACTCGGCCATGTTCATCATACAAGACCTACCGGCAGTGGACGTACGTTGCTAAAAAGAGAGCACAGCGCGACGTCATGAAAAGAGCCTACGAATCTGGGGGACGACCGGTGTTCCTTAATGGCAGCCTTTACATCAACGGCAAGAAATACATCCCACCCATTGAAAAGCCAAAGTCACCATGAGTTCGAAATATTATAAATTAGTTCATCTTTATTGCCATATCAGGGTAAGATTTTGCTTTAGTGCCTACACTCTGTTTTTTCTTACGACAGCCTATTAATCACTATTGAAAATGTAATAAGAAATTGTTGATAGCGCGGAAAAATATCCGAAGGGAAAAAAACTTGTTTTGTTTCCATAGATCAGGTTCATAGGCTTGTGCATAGGGCTAAAGGTGCAGGTATTGAGGTAAAATCTTTCGAAAGTTTCGAATAGCAAATTTACATGACATTGTGGTTCTCGCGGGGCTCCATCATGTTGCCCCCTTCCATTTATACTTTGTTAATTCCTAATACATGTGTGTAATGTGTTACGCTACAATAATGGCAAATAACGCGGTTTTTTTCAAATCAACTGGTAACCTAACAGCCGGGAACTTTTTAGAAAATGCCACGGTTCAATGCGTCATCTGCACGTATAATGCATCCACTTGTAGATAACAATGACACACATGTGTGACTTGTGTAACGGTGTTTGTGTTTGTATACAACATGCCCTACCATTCAATCATTTAAAAGACGATACAGAGTTTTACCTAGCACTTATGGAACAGCAAACTGACCACAGAGTAGACGCAGAAAGACTTAATAGATTGTATTTTAATCCTCTTATTTTTAACAATGATTTTGCGGGTAATCCTGATATTGATCCAGATGCCAACTTTTTTTCAAGTAATCAGCCATCTGCATCCGATTATCTACTCTGTGACCAGTTTCAACATAAGTACAAAGGCAAAACCCTCAACAATAGCTTTTCCACACTTCACCTTAATGCAAGAAGTCTGAATAAGAACTTTGAGGCTATTGTGGACTACCTTGACCACCTAAAGTTCAATTTTTCTGTCCTTGGTTTTACAGAAACATGGCTGAATGATAACAGCCCACCACTAGAAATCAGGGAATACAAATCTGTGGCAAATAATAGGTATGGTAAAGTTGGTGGGGGAGTTGCCTTGTACATCCATGAGTCTCTAGACTTCAAATTACGATGCGATTTATCCTTGAATAATGACATATGCAATTCACTTTTTATCGAAATACCCCGTTCTGGTCAAAGAAACATTGTTGTTGGTGTTATTTATAACCCCCAATATCCAATACAGTGATATTTACGGAAATTATTGATAACCTTTTAAACTCATTAAACAGAGAAAACAAATTATCTTTTATATTGGGTGATTTTAATATAGATTTAAAGCAATATGAAAATCACCGTGCTACGCGGGAGTTTGTGACCACGTTATTTAGTAATTATTTGTTGCCATTGATTACGAGGCCAACTCGTATTACCGACATTAGCGCTACGATAATCGATAATATAATTTCCAATAACATCGAATGTCAGTTAGATAGCGGAATTCTTTTTGCAGAGATCACAGACCATTTGCCTATTTATCAGATTTCTGAGTTAAAAGGTATACCTCTGAACAGGTCACATGATCCTCAGAAAAAAATGGAAATCAATGCACATAATATTGCTAATCTTAAAGATGATCTGAGCAAAGTTGAGTGGAACGATATCTTAGTGAATGAAGATCCAAATGAGGCATTTAATAAATTTCATTCTGAATTTATTTCACTGTACAACAAACACCTTCCAATTAGAAAACAGAAAAGCAAGAACATTCGCAAAATTCAATGTTGGATGACCCCTGGCCTGTTAAAGTCTGTTAAATATAAACACCGACTGTATAAGAATTACCTTAAAAAACCTACTGCTTTCAATAAACAGAAATATGTTACGTTTCGTAATAGGTTAAAATCAATTATTACAAAAATAAATTTGACAAAGCTAAGAGTGATGTAAAACAAACGTGGAATATTATTAAATTAATTCTTAATAAGAACCCAAGAAAATCTAACGTAACAAAAACATTGAACCAAGATGGAAAACAAATTAATGACCCGGATGTAATTGCTAAGGCTTTTAATAAATACTTTACTAATATTGGACCTAATTTGGACCGTACCATTCCGAAACCAAATGCTACCTTTAATGAGTTTTTGACAGGAAACTATGCCAGTTCAATGTATTTTTACCCTGCTGATGAAAAAGAAATGTTTGACATTGCTAATTCATTTAAGAACGGTAAAAGTGCAGGATATGACGACGTAAGCCCAGATGTCTTAAAGTCCGTCATTGCTTATATCAGTAGACCATTATGCCATGTTTTTAATTTATCACTCTCTAAAGGTATTTTTCCTGACAAGCTAAAGATTGCGAGGGTAACCCCTATTTTCAATGGCGGTGATAAGAGTGAATTAAGTAATTATAGACCAATTTCTGTACTATCGTGTTTTTCAAAAATACTTGAGAGATTAGTGTATACAAGAACCACTTCCTTTCTTAGTAAATTTAATATTTTATATTATGGTCAATATGGTTTTAGAAGTAATCATTCCACTGACATGGCCGCAATCGACATGGTTTCTAAAATTAGTAAGGGATTTGAAGACAAGGCTATTTCTGTTGGTATTTTTTTGGACCTATCTAAGGCTTTTGATACGATCAATCACAAAATTTTGCTTGATAAATTATGTCATTATGGAATTAGGGGAAATGTACTGGAATGGTTTTGTAGTTACCTCCAAGATAGAAAGCAATACACAAAGTTTAATTCCAGTAACTCGAGTATAAATGACATTACATATGGAGTTCCTGAAGGGTCTCTCCTTGGACCCTTATTATTTTCTCTTTATATTAACGATATATGTAACTCATCATCTGTTTTATCGTTTATCTTGTTTGCAGATGACACTAACATTTTTTATTGTAATAATAACAAGAGTCTTAATGACATTATACACATAGTTAACAAAGAGCTGGGCAATGTTTTGATCTGGTTTCAAGCCAATCGACTCTCTATTAACCAAAGCAAAAGTAAGTGTATTGTTTTTGACCATAAACGAAGCTCGTTACGACCCAGTAATTGTCAAATTCAAATCAACAACCAACCTATTCAGAAAGTTTCACACACAAAATTTCTTGGTATTGACATTGACGAACATCTGTCCTGGCAGTTTCACATAAAGGCAATAGAAAGCAAAATATCTAAAAATATTGGCATTATAAGTGGACTTAAACACACTTTGCCTCCTAGTGTATTGCGTATATTATATTGTTCACTCGTTTTACCATATTTCTCATATTGTAATGTTGTTTGGGCTAATACTTATAAATCCAGATTAGCGGGGCTGGTCAAACTACAAAAGAAGGCTGTACGAATAATAAGTAAGGTGCCTTACAGAGAACACACCGCCCCCTTGTTCCAGAAATTGAACTTCCTTACTCTTGAGAACATTAATAAGTTTCAACAAAATGTAGTGATGTTTAAATTTTTTAATAATCAACTGCCATCAGTACTGCAAAGTCTTTTCTGTACTAATAGGTCAATTCATAGTTATAACACACGATCCTCCTCAAAGGTCCATATACCATTCTCTAGAACAACAATATTTCAACATACGGTTTCCTTTACAGGGCCAAAACATTGGAACAGCCTCCCGACCTGTTTAAGTAGCTGTCGTTCAATAAAAACGTTCAAATATAAACTGAAAATGCTCCTCATAGAAAGCCAACTGTAAAGTAATTTTATAGAATTATAGGACCTACATGGAATAGTGAAACCGCATGATCTATAATTTGTTGTTTATATAGAGTGTTTATGTATACAGTGTTGTATGGCACTCCCGTCACAAGCTTATGCTTTAAGGGATGTGCCTCCATTATGATGGAAATAAATGTTATTGAATTGAATTGAATTGAACATGTTATGATTTGTTTAATGTTGACACTAATACAGGTATAGAATGCTTTGACATGCATGTGAAAAATACAGCTTCATTACATGCACACAATGTATCTAGACCTACCTGTACAGTGAGATAGGCCCATGGTGTGTTAATCCCTTATCACAGTATGCCAAATTGGGTGCTAATAAGTTTATATACTTAGCCCTGCACAGCTTTATTTATCTATTTTTTGCTGGCATGTTTACCAAATGTAACTACAACAATGTCTGGAGTAATAACGAAGAGGTGTGTTTAGCTTTCTTTGATAAACTAAGATGTAGGTTGGAAATAATACATATAAAGAAATGAGAGAAATATTCCGGCAATTTTTACGTTATCACACGAGAGAATATTTTGGTGATAGGTTACCTGTTAATAATTTTATAGTAATACCAACCTTTGTAGTTTAAATACAGTATCTATATGAATGACCTGGAATTTATTTTCCAAACAGTTTTACGTTTTTTTCAGCTGAAAACCAGATAAGTAAAAATGGCCGAAACAGCGTGTTTGTTTCTAACAACTAACAAACACCAGATTTCTAGTTCTTTTTTTCTTTCTTCTAACCAGGAAGTACCATAGACAATGAACGTAAACCGTTCGGCCCACCTTTTCAATATGTTCCTCAATTCTGATGACAATGAAACTTGGTATGAATAAAGATCATATTGTAAGGACGCTTCTAAAACAGTCAGATTAAAGGGGCATGAAATTTAATGTGTTCCATATTCAACAATTCATAAACAATTAACCGATTGACCTACGATCTTAATCCCTGCGGCAAACATAATCCTTAATAATTGTCTTTGTGATGCCCACATGCCTTGACCTTTGACCTCATTCCCTATTGGTCAAACAGACTTTGCCTTGTAGTTTGAAAGTGTTAAGGGGTAGAGGGATGTGGTAAACTGTTTTATGGTTGGACTAGGGTGGGCTTTGCAAAAATATGACAATGATCTTTGACCTTGCTCACTTCCGGTCGAAACTGGAAGTGGCCCTTAGTTTACAAATGGTAGGAGCTATCGAGATGCGGTCAACGGTGTTAGTCTTAGTGACCATTAGGCATTCCAAAAAAAAAGTTACGACGTCATCGTACGTAATAGCGCCCTCTAGCGACAAGATAAAAATTCTTCAAAACGTAATTTAAACATATGTCTGTGGGGAAGTTTGTCTAAACATGATCAAAGTTGGTATGTAACACGACCTCGGGTCAGTGCACATACCTGTGGTGTCAAACATTGATGACGTCATCATGTGGAATTTTACATGCATTTGAATGTTCAAGTTTGATGAACCATATCTACAGAACACAACGACGGAAACATATGAAACTTTGCAGGTACGTTGTCTGTAATTAGGTTAGTGACATATTGTAATGACTTCGCCATGACGTCATCGTGTGTCATATTACAATGAATTGAAAATTAAAGGTCAACATTTTTAAAAATCGAAAAAAAACAGCACTTTAACATATGACCGTAATTCGTGTGGTAACAGTCACAGCTAACCAAGATCTAAGTTTCGTACAGAGACAGTGACCTTCAATTTTGCTCACTTCCGGTAGAAACCGAAAGTGCACTTAAATGAACCTATTTTTTTGAAAGTGGTTAAAGATCCAGAAATCGAATTGGTAGTGTTAGTGTCCAAGGTGAATGGGCTTTCTATAAATGTATGTAGTGACGTCATTGTGTGAAAGGACGCCCTCTATCGGCAACATTACAAATTCCCAAAATTAAGTTTTATACGTACGTTTTTGCAAAATAGCTCAATATTAGTGATTTTACAGCTGATCGAGTGCCAAACAAGTTTGTATGGTCAACACGTTCCTTTAAAGGTTAGGCATTAAAGGTAATATTCACTCTTTTTAGGTTGAATAATGTACGTGCCTTTTGAGGCGTAATCAAGTTGATTTTTCTCAGGCATGTTGCCTGCTACAAGGTCTGTGACATAATAAAACATTGTCAGGATGACGTCACCAA